>OY744543.1:852500-1052500 GCA_963556195.1 Sepiola atlantica | reverse complement strand
TTACCAGTCCTTTTCCCACTCCTCTCTATTTTTACGCAGAATCGATCAATACCATCGTTTGGGTTTAGTGCTTTGTGCATGCTCATTAGTTTCATAGTATTCTGGTTCAGTTTCAGAGTTCTTGTTTTGTCCAGCCTAAATCTTACGAAAGAAAATCTTACTAGAGATACTTCCCAGGTGTTTATTCCTTTTACCACTACTATTTCTACTAAATAACTTAATTTCTAAGAGTTTACTTGTTCTCCTCAAGCATTTTCTCAAATATTTTCTTCCAGTCGTATGATCTCAGCATTTGGTGGCTTAATCTATAACAAACATTCTTCCTAACAATACTTATTGCCACTGAGATGTGAATGGTTGTTGCGATTAAAGGGAAGACCAAAAACGGGCATCCTAAGTAGGGAGTTGTGCAGAAAGATGTTTGTTCACATTGCATTTAAATTTCTGCATGTTGGTACAGTCGGTAAACATGGAGCAGAGAGGGAAGTTTCAAAGAGAAGCGATCCAAGGAAAAGAAGTTATTAGAGTAGAACGTTTCCGGCATCTGGATACCTCTACAATGAAGAGGTGGGATTTTGCTAACCATTTTTATAATCGGGTTAGTCTAACGAAAAAGAGGGAAAGAAAAGAGGAAAATGAAAGAGAGTTTTGATAACTGTCAAGAGTAGAGTTGTTTTTTTAGTTTTATCTATTAATTATTTTTCTTCAGGTATCAGGTCTGTTTACAGACATCGATGATCATGGCTCTCCATTCTTCTCTGCATTCAGTCTTTCTGGTGAGATTTAGAGTTGTGATTCCAGTGGCCATGTTGAAGCCATCTGTGAACTTGATACACTGTCTTCCTATACTCTTTTTTTGTCGTCGATTTTTCCTAACATCAAGTATTTCTCTAGGCTGTCTGTCCGCATTGTATGGCCGAAGAACTTCAACTGGCGTGGACAGTATTGAGAAGTGATCTGCTGTAGTCAGCCTTTTGCATGACTTCTTCGTTTTCTTCCTTTCTGTCTACGATATTCGTAGAATTCTTCTTAGAAACCATATCTCTGCTGCTCCTAAACGACTTTCAGCCACTTTCGACAATGTCTAACATTTGCAACCGTAACGTATGGTTGACCATATGTACGCCTTCAAGATTTTTTTCTACTTTTTCTAAAAAGAAAAAAGTTGTACATATTACAGTATATAAACTGATTGACTGTAATTTTTAAACTGTATAGAGAGTTTTCCTCTTTAAACTTTGTTTGTATCAGATGGCCGATTCAGGCCAATTATCTTGTACTAGCTTCCAGCTTTCCAAGACTAATGTATACAACGTAGGGTGGAGAGATGCAAGCCGTGTGAATCACAAAATAAATGTTAACGATTCACTGATATAAACAAGCTCACTGCATCTTAAATAACAACAAAATAACGAAACTTATTTACCCTATTGTTTTTCATCCATGGAAACAGTGCTGGAAGTGTTAAATAACCCACTTTCATTCCACCCCATTGGAACTTGTGACACTCACTTCAGGTCTTGTAAGCACAATAGCTATGCTATAATCAACACGAAATCGTTACAAAGAAATTTGATTGCCCTTCCATGAGAATGTATTTTTAATAAAATATCAACATGTCTCGTATATTAAAAATCCTACGATACACTGAATTAATACTTTCTTAATAAAATATTGAAATACCTTGTCTGTTTGTTTGAAACATTCTGAAAAATAGTCTGAAGATAACATTGGCTAGGACTATGATTGAAACTACTATGTCAGCGATGACACTCTATTAGAGGCATCTATGTCAGCTTTGAACACCGTATGGTTGGTATTCATCAGATCGACCACATTCGACCAAATCAACAAAGGTGTTATCCATGACCACCAAAATGAAATAGGCACCTACTACTAAAATAACATTCTGTGATGACAATTAATTGTACATTCATTTTTCGGACAATATAGCTTTTATTTTCGATTTCGATTTAACTTGATTACATTTCATATGTGTGTTATCACTAAACTATATGATCCGAAGTAGCTATCAACAGAAGAATGTTTAAAGTCCGCACAACGACAGGCTTTTATGCTTGTTTATAATAATTCAACGCGTGAACATGAATGACGAGAAACACATTCAGCAAATGGTCAGATAATCAATATCAATAAATCACTTTTGTGGAAAAAAGTAATCAAATGTTGCAACGCCCGGAAAATAAATCAGATTTTAAACAATCGATGCAAAATTAATAAATCAGTTTTGCTGTACCCGAAGAAAATTTGATAAATGAGTTTTGCTTCAGTCAATAAAACGTTGAAACGTAATTTTTGTGACAATCCTAGAACAGTTAAAAATCGGTTTTGTGAGACTCGTAGAAAATGTGAAAAATCGGTTATGTAACACTGGAAGTAAAGTCAAAAAATCGGTTTGTGACACTGAAAGAAAAGTTGGACAAAGGGTTGCGTGACACTCTTATTAAGAATGCCATTATTATGTCTTATCCGTGGGTTTGTTTCCATGATAAATCTCGTACTTATTAGCCCAACATAGATAAACGTTTTCAAGTCTATTTATGTGTCGGTTAATCTTTTTCGTTTGTTTTGTACATTTTCTCAATCTTCGTTCCTGTGAGAATTTGTAATGATCAGTTGAGTATCTACCATGAAAATAACGATAGAGTGGAGAAAGACTATTACATTTCTGCTGTGAGAAAGAGACTGTAGAGAAGAGAAGAGGACATTCTACACTAAATTTCGAAGTCGGGTTTGTAGTCTGTCAAGACAGGAAAGGTCTTTCTGAGCGGTATCTCCACAGATGTGTCAGCAGTACTCCATCTTAGGACGTATTTGACCCTTAAACCGGTAGAGGATTACGTCAGGTATGAGATACTTTCTGGGGAGGCAGTAACAATAAGCCTCCGCAAGGTCCCAGTACTCTCAGCACTCTTCCAGTGGAGGTCTGGTTAGTGCTTTCCCTTCTCAGTCTTCCCATCCTCTTTGATCCTTCACGACTATTTTATGTGGTATCATTCGAGGCTCGTGCGATAACTATTTTTTCTGTTCCTTGGGTTAATGTGGTGGTGTTTTTCCTGTATTTTTTCTTATTGAGTATTGTAACTTGCATATGACTGGTTACCGTTCGTAGCTTATGTGGGTTAGTTTCAGCATTCGAGGATTTTATTTAAGGTTGTAGCTGTTTTCATCATTGCCTTATTTTGTATGATTTATCTATTCGATTCTAATTCATCTCAGTTTTTTTTCCAGTTTTTGGGAGGACTGTTCTTAGTGTTCTTACGATTATTGGTACTATATTTCTTCATGCTTCACACCCCTTTTCAATTCTTGTCAAGTTCCGTGTATTTGCTTCGTTTTTCCGTCTCTTGATCTTCACTCTGTGGGCGAAACGGCGAAATCTACGATTTTGTAGGATTTTTCTTTCTTGTTTACGATTTTCGTTTTCCAGTACTGTCTCTCGTGTTTATGTTTGTACCATTTGTTCGCATGTTCGCAATGCAGTCCTTTCCATAGTTCTTAAATGTACTGCTTTCACCAAGCAGGCATGTCTTTTTTGTATTCTTTTGGACTAATTTGATGCATTCATTCATTATGTGATTTAATGTTTCCTCTCTTTGTCCACACAATCTGCACTTACTGTTTAGTGGGTTTTATATATTTTAGCTTTAATGTAGTTACTCCTAATAACATTGTTTTGTGCAGCTGTTAGTAGGGATTCCGTTTATCTATTCAAGTGTCCTTTTCTTAGCACTACCCAGGAATGTTAGTGGTCTTTTCATAAGAATAACTAGAGAGTCATTCTTATGAAACGTCCATGTAGCTGTTAGTCTTCCAACTTTTCTTTTCTTGTCTTTTTGTTTCTAGTTTCGGTGCTTCCCGGGTTGTTCATTTGGACGGTGTCTCTTGCTGTGGTGATCAGCATTTCTGTGTTCTGGGTTATTTATTTTTCCAATTCTTTTTTGTGTCTTCCACACTGTCTTCTATACTTACCAGTTCTCTCCCCCTTCGTTTCTTTTCACATAGAGTCTGTCCGTATAGTATTTTGCGTGTAGTGCGTTGTGCATGGTCAATAATTTTCTAGTCTTCTTTAGTACAGCCTATGAATAGTCCAAAGTATCTTACTAGTGATACTGCCCAGGTGTTTATTCATTTTAATATATTTCTGCTATATAATTTCGCTTCTAAGAGTTTCCTTGTTCTTCTCGGGTATTCTTTACCAGTCTTCTCTTTCATTTCTGTAGATTTGATGGTGTTTGCTTCCAGATCTACCAAATAGTTATAACTATCCTATTCACCTAATGCCCTTAATCTCCTCTTGGTTGGACAGTTCCATGCCATCTATTGTCTCCAGTTTCCCCATTTCATCTCTAACATTTCACACTTTTTCCATTCCAAATTGTATTTTAATGTCTTCACTTATGATTCTAGTCATATTTATCCGCTGTTCCAGTTCCTTTTTGCTTTTTGAACATAGCTTCAGGTAATCGTACATGGGGTGCTTTATTCTTTGTCTGTAAACTTGTATCCGGCATCAGATTTCCTGAGTATATAGTTGAATGGCATCATGGCTACGATAAATAGTAGTGGTGATAGGGAGCCCCTTGAAAGATGCATCTCTGTATTTTTTATTTCAGTCAGGTGTTGGCCGCCAGCTGTCAGTTCACATTGCTTTATTAATGATATTAATAATCCTGTTGTGTATCTTGTACATTTTTAAGCATTAAATTATTCATGCTTAATGGATTCTGACATAGGCTTTCTTGTAGTCAATTATTATTATTATTATTATTATTATTATTATTATTATTATTATTATTATTATTATTATTATTATTATTATTATTATTATTATTATTATTATTATTATTATTATTATTATTATTATTATTATTATACTCACTAGGAGTTATCACACTGGTCATCGTCAGTGGTCACCCACTGCCGACAACCTGTGGTATTACCTGGAGTCTGAGTGACAACAAGTCTCCTCAGGCCTCCAGTATGCTCCACCTCTTTTCGTTCATCACCGCTGCTGACCTTGCGGTGATCGCAACAGCCACCTACCAACGATTTCCCGCTGATAAGGGCCATTGGTCCCCTCTGGGGCCCGAGTAGCAACAAGCCTTCCCAAGGTCCCAGAGCTGTCCGCGCTCTTCCAGTGGAGGTCTGGTTTTGCGCTTTCCCTCCTCGACCCTCTGTCTATAATTTTCGTGGCGTCAGCCTATGCTTGCGCCTCTCTCGTGCGGTTGTATTTTGCGCCCGGTTCTGTTTTGTGCTTCCGTGTGTTTGTTCTCCATTCGTTGCTTATGTGGGTTGGTTTCCGCATTCGAGGACATTTCTCAGGATTGTAGCTGTTTTGATCATTACTGTCCTTTGTATGGTCTCAGTTATCCCTTTGATTCCTATTTCTCCTAGTCTTTTCTCCATGTTTTTGGGGACTGTTCCTAGTGCTCCTATGATTATTGGTGTTATACTGACTTTCTTCATGTTCCATATTCCTTTCAATTCTCTGGCAAGTTCAGTATATTTGCTTCTCTTTTCCGTCTCTTTGATCTTCACTCTGTGGTCTGCTGGAACGGCGAAGTCCACGATTTTGCAGGATTTTTCTTTCTTGTTGATTATTATCATATCCGGTCTCCTTGCTGTTATGGGTTTGTCTGTTTGTACATTCATATCCCATATGATTTTGTGTTTTTCGTTTTCTAGTACAGTTTCTGGTTTGTGTTTGTACCGTTTTCTTGCATATTCGAAATTCAGTTGTTTGCACATTTCCCGGTGTACTTCTTTCCCCATGCTGTCATGTCTGTTCTTGTATTCCCTTTGTGCTAGCTTGCTGCATTCACTTATTATATGATTTATCGTTTCGTCTCTTTGTCCACACAATCTGCATTTGCTGTTTTCCTGGGTTTTATCTATCTTTGCTTTAATAAAGTTTGTCCTAATCGCATTGTTCTGTGCGGCCGTCAGCAGAGATTCCGTTTCTCTGTTCAGGTTTCCTTTTCTTAGCCATGCCCAGCTGTTTTCATTGGCTTCATCGCTTGTGAGTCTTATAAAGCGTCCATGTAGTTGTTTTTCTTCCCACTTTTCCTTTCTTGTCTTTTTGTTTCTGGGTTCAGTGCTTCCGGGGTTGTTTGTTGGGCTGGTGTCTCTTGCTGTGGCGATCAGTCTTTCCGTGTTCTGGGTTACATATTTCTCCAGCTCTTTTTTGGTGTCTTCCACACAGTCTTCTATACTTACCAGTCATCTACCTCCTTCATTTCTTTTCACGTAGAGTCTGTCCGTGTCGTCTTTTGGGTGCAGTGCATTGTGCATAGTCATTAGTTTTCTAGTTCTTTGGTCAAGGTGCCTGAGTTCTTCTTTGGTCCAGCCTATGAATGGTCCAGAGTATCTTATTAGTGATACAGCCCATGTGTTTATCCCTTTTACTAGGTTTCTGCTATATAGTTTAGTTTCTAAGAGTTTCCTTGTTCTTCGTAGATATTCTTTTCCAATCTTCTCTTTCATTTCTGTATATTTGATTGTGTCTGCTTCCAGAACTCCTAGGTATTTGTAGCTATCTTGTTCTCCTAGCGCCCTCATCTCCTCTTGGTTGGGGAGTTCTATACCTTCTGTCGTCTCCAGTTTTCCTTTTTTGATCTCTAGCAGTGCACATTTTTCTATTCCAAACTCCATTTGGATATCCTGGCTGAATATCCTGGTTGTGTTTATCAGCTTTTCCAGTTCTTTTTTGTTTTTTGCAAACAGTTTAAGGTCATCCATGTACATCAAGTGGTTTATTCTTTGTTCTGTATCCGTAAACCTGTATCCGGCATCACACTTTCTGAGTATGTAGTTGAGTGGCATCATGGCTATTATAAACAGTAGTGGTGATAGGGAGTCTCCTTGAAAAATGCCTCTCTGTATTTTTATCTCAGACAGGTATTGTCCTCCGGCTGTCAGTTTTAGTCTCCATGTTTCCATCGCTTTCTGGATGAGATTAATAATCCTGTCTGGTATCTTGTATATCTTTAAGCATTCAATTATCCATGTTTGGGGGATTCTGTCGTAGGCTTTCTTGTAGTCAATCCATGCCATGGTTATGTTCTTTTGTCTTCTCTTCACCTCCTTTAGGGTCTTTTGATCAATGTATAGTAGATCATGTGCCCCTCTTTGTCCTTTCCGGCATCCCTTTTGTTCCTCGGGGAGCAGTCCACGATTGTCCAGGGATTGGTAGATTTGTTCTCTCAGTTGTGCTGTGAGAATTTTCCACATTATTGGTAGACATGTTATCGGTCTGTAGTTGCCGGGGGTCGTTCCCTTTTTGGGGTCTTTTTGTATTAGTGTTGTTCTTCCTTCCGTCATCCATTCTGGTACGTCTGTTTTATGGATACATCCGCTCAGTTTCTGCGCTATTCTTTCATGCAGGGTCGTGAATTTTTTAAACCAGTATGCATGTATTCCATCGTGGCCTGGTGCTCTCCAGTTTGCCATTTTTTTTAGGGTTTTCTTGATTGTTTCTTTGTTGATTTCTGTTTCGGTTCCTTCTTCGATTTCCTGCAATTCATCTCTCATGTTTTTCAACCATTGGGCATTCTTGTTGTGCTTTTTTGGTACTTCCCATATCTTGCTCCAGAATTGTTTTGTTTCTGTTGGGTTCGGTAACTCTGTTGTTGTTTTTTCTCCATTTACGTTTTTGTAGAACTGGCTTTCATTGTTTTCAAAGGTCCTGTTCTGTTTGCTCTGTTCTGATTTGTACCTGTATCGTCTCAGTCTTCCTTCTATTGCTGCTATCCTTTGTTTTATTTCTTCATGTTTCTCATTTAGTTTTTCCTTGCGTTTCTGATTTTTGCTTCTTAATCGTTTCATGTCCTCCTTCCTTCTGTTCACGGTTTTAGCTTCTTTCCGAAGTTTGGTGATCTGGGTTTCCAGTCTGATTTCCCATCCAGGTTTTGTCGGTCCTCTCTTTTGTCCCTTCTCTTCGTTTCTTAGTTTCATACTTACCAATTTTGCCCCAGCATATATCAGGTTGTTTAGGTCTGTAATAGTTTCTGTTGGGATGTGTGTGAGGAGTCTGTTTACTCTTTCTGTTTCTGCTTGTAACTTCTTCGCTACTTCATTCCTGAGAGATGGGAGTTTTGTTTTGTTTTCTAACATGTATCGTCTAATGTTCTCTATTTCACTTGCTTCTTTTTCGTTGAGTTCTATCTCAGCAGATTCTGTGGTTCTGCAGTCTTCTATCTCCCCTGGTTCTGTGATTCCGTAGTCTTCAATCTCTTCAGTTTCAGTGTGTATGTTTTGCTCGTCCTCTTTCTGTGGTCTCTCCTTTGGTGGTGTTTCTTGCTCCGTTTCGCCATTAGCCTTCTGTCTGATTTCCGTCAGTTCCATCTCCGAGAACCATCCTCGCTTGAGGATCTGTCTTGCTTGATCTGCTATCCTTTGTTCCGTTGTATGGTAGTCACTAGCAATGTCCCATAGATGTTTCATTCGTTTTCGGTAGCCTCTTTCTGTAGGGTAGCGGCTTTTATAATAGCACTCCATCACCAGTCTGTTCTCTTTCGTGGTCCATTTCTTTCTATATCCTTTCAGTTTGTTGTTTTCGCTCTGGTTTTCCTGTCTTTGGTCTGTGTCCTTGTCGTACCTGGAATCAGAGAGGTTACTTACCTGGTTCTTGTCCGTTGTCTTGTTTCTGAAATGAGAAGGGCCAACATTCGCAGGATGCGGACCGGGTCCTCCATGTTGGCTAACGAGGGAGCACCTGCCCATCATGACACTCAGGTCTTTCTCCTGAGTCCCACGGCTTGTATTTATATTATTGTGCATTATTCATATTTTTGGTGTGTGTGGCCACACCAGGCCCAGGCTTGTTTTGCCTGTGGTCCTGTCACAGGGATAGTGATTGTCACATTCATTTTAATGAGTGATATTGTGCACTACCACACACAAAAAAAAAAAAAAAAAAATTATTTTTATATATATATATATATATATATATATATATATATATATATATATATATATATATATATTATATAAGGACATAGTATAAGTATTCTTAGCCGCTCCATAATAGCAGGTGCAAGGAAACGATAGGTTCCCCTCCACTTTTCTGCTTGTATTCTTGGTTGTAGTGATTTTAGTAAAATACACTAAAAAAAAAAAAGAGAGGATTAAACAATTATAAGTGTACTTATCAAGTTAACGTGTGACCATATAAATGCGTTGCATTCTGGGAGCTGAGTCGATTTCCGCAATAATTAAGACTTAATTTGTTAATTATGGCCCTATTTTTATCTAGAAGCTTCGACATCAGATTTCTAAAAGTCATACGTACATATTAAAATTATTATTATTATTATTTTTTTTTTTTAGTAAAATACACAAGCAAAACAAAAAAGAAAAAAAAAGAGAGGATTAAACAATTATAAGTGTACTTATCAAGTTAACGTGTGACCATATAAATGCGTTGCATTCTGGGAGCTGAGTCGATTTCCGCAATAATTAAGACTTAATTTGTTAATTATGGCCCTATTTTTATCTAGAAGCTTCGACATCAGATTTCTAAAAGTCATACGTACATATTAAAATTATTATTATTATTATTTTTTTTTTTTTTTTAGTAAAATACACAAGCAAAACAAAAAAGAAAAAAAAAGAGAGGATTAAACAATTATAAGTGTACTTATCAAGTTAACGTGTGACCATATAAATGCGTTGCATTCTGGGAGCTGAGTCGATTTCCGCAATAATTAAGACTTAATTTGTTAATTATGGCCCTATTTTTATCTAGAAGCTTCGACATCAGATTTCTAAAAGTCATACGTACATATTAAAATTATTATTATTATTATTTTTTTTTTTTTTTAGTAAAATACACAAGCAAAACAAAAAAGAAAAAAAAAAGAGAGGATTAAACAATTATAAGTGTACTTATCAAGTTAACGTGTGACCATATAAATGCGTTGCATTCTGGGAGCTGAGTCGATTTCCGCAATAATTAAGACTTAATTTGTTAATTATGGCCCTATTTTTATCTAGAAGCTTCGACATCAGATTTCTAAAAGTCATACGTACATATTAAAATTATTATTATTATTTTTTTTTTTTTTAGTAAAATACACAAGCAAAACAAAAAAGAGAAAAAAAGAGAGGATTAAACAATTATAAGTGTACTTATCAAGTTAACGTGTGACCATATAAATGCGTTGCATTCTGGGAGCTGAGTCGATTTCCGCAATAATTAAGACTTAATTTGTTAATTATGGCCCTATTTTTATCTAGAAGCTTCGACATCAGATTTCTAAAAGTCATACGTACATATTAAAATTATTATTATTATTATTATTTTTTTTTTTTTTAGTAAAATACACAAGCAAAACAAAAAAGAAAAAAAAAGAGAGGATTAAACAATTATAAGTGTACTTATCAAGTTAACGTGTGACCATATAAATGCGTTGCATTCTGGGAGCTGAGTCGATTTCCGCAATAATTAAGACTTAATTTGTTAATTATGGCCCTATTTTTATCTAGAAGCTTCGACATCAGATTTCTAAAAGTCATACGTACATATTAAAATTATTATTATTATTTTTTTTTTTTTTTTTTTAGTAAAATACACAAGCAAAACAAAAAAGAAAAAAAAAGAGAGGATTAAACAATTATAAGTGTACTTATCAAGTTAACGTGTGACCATATAAATGCGTTGCATTCTGGGAGCTGAGTCGATTTCCGCAATAATTAAGACTTAATTTGTTAATTATGGCCCTATTTTTATCTAGAAGCTTCGACATCAGATTTCTAAAAGTCATACGTACATATTAAAATTATTATTATTATTTTTTTTTTTTTTTTTTAGTAAAATACACAAGCAAAACAAAAAAGAAAAAAAAGAGAGGATTAAACATTATTATTATTATTATTATTATTATTATTATTATTATTATTATTATTATTATTATTATTATTATTATTATTATTATTATTATTATTATTTACCCACTAGAAGTTCCCACACAGGTCATCAGTGATTGCTCACCGACAACCGGTGGTATTCCCTGGAGTCTCCCCAGATTTCCAGTATTCTCTACATCTTTTCGATAGCCACCGCAAATAAGCTTGTAGTACCACAACAGCCGTTTACCATTGATTTCTCGCTGGCAAGGACCATTGATCTTCTCTGAGATTTTGGTGGCACAAGCCTTCCCAAGGTCCCAGCAGTCTCTGCACTTCCGGTGGAGGTCTGGTTTGTGCTGTCCCTCCTCGGTTATGCAAATATTTTGTGTGGTGTCAGCCTAGGCTGGTATCATTTTTTTTTTTTGGGGGGGGGCGGCGGGTAGCTGATGATGTTTCTGTTCATTGATTCATTTTTGTGTCGTGAAATTTATTGGGGGAGCTTATAAAGTGATGTTGCTTGCATTTTCTTTGTTTGTGATGTGTTCTTTCTGTGGTGTTGTTTTCTTCCTGTAGTATATTCCGTGAGACCCTTCGTAGCTTATGCGAGTTAGTTTCCGCATTCAATGATTTTTCTTAAGATTATAGCTGTTTTGATCATTGCCGTCTTTTGTATAGTTCCAATGATCTCTTTGATTTCAATTTCTCCCACTCTTTTTTTCCAGTTTTTTTTGGATTGTTCCTAGTGCTTTTACGATTATTGGTATGCCTGTCTTCATGCTCTATATTCCTCTTTCAGTTCTCTGGCTAGTTCTGTGTATTTGCTTCGTTTTTCCGTTTCTTTGATCGTCACTCCGTGGTCTGCTGGGACGACGAAGTCTACGATTTTGCAAGATTTTTCCTTCTTGGTGATTATTATAACATCCGGTCTCCTTGCTTGTATGAGTTTGTCTGTTTGTATATCCATATCCCAGATGATTTTGTGTTTTTCGTTTTCCAGTGTTTGTACCATTTGTCTGCATATTCAAAATTCAATTGTTTGCACAGTTCCCGGTGTACTGCTTTCCCCACACAGTCATGTCTGTCCTTGTATTCTTTTTGGGCTAGCTTGCTACATTCACTTATTATATGATTTACTGTTTCGTCTCTTTGTCCACACAGTCTGCATTTACTGTTTTCCTGGGGTTTGTCCTAATTGCATTGTTCTGTGCAACCATCGTTAAAGATTCTGTTTCTCTGTTCAAGTGTCCTTTTCTTAGCAATGCCCAGCTATTTTCGTTGGTTTCTTCTCTTGTCAGTCTTCTAAAGCTTCTCTGTAGTTGTTTTTCTTCCCACTTTTCTTTTCTTGTTGCTTTGTTTCTGGTTACGGTGCTTTTGGAGTTGTTCGTTGGAACGTAGTCTCTTGTTGCAGTGATAAGGATTTCCATTTGTTGAGTTATGTATTTCTCCAGCTCTTTTTTGGGGTCTTCCACACAATCTCCTATACTTACCAGTCCTCGTTTCTTTTCATGTAGAATCTGTCCGTATCTTCTTTTCTAGACCTCTGGTCAAGGTGCCTGAGTTCCTATTTGATCCAGCCTAGGAATTGTCCAGAGTATCTTAGTACTACTGCCCAGATTCGTGCTATATAATTTCGTTTCTAGGAGTTTTCTTGTTCTTCGTAAATATTCTTTTCCAATCTTCTCTTTCATTTCTGTAGATTTGATGGTGTCTGCTTCCATAACTCTAAGATATTTGTAGCTATCCTGTTCGCCTAGCGTTCCCATTTCCTCTTGTTGTCTCCAGTTTTTTATTTCTAGTAGGGCATTATTATTATTATTATTATTATTATTATTATTATTATTATTATTATTATTATTATTATTATTATTATTATTATTATTATTATTACTACTACTCACTAGGAGTTCTCACACAAGTCATCATCAGTGGTCACAGGTCATCAGCACTGATTGTTCACTGATAATAACCGGTGATGTTCCCTGGAGTCTGAGTGACAACAAATTTCCTCAGATTTCCAGTACTCTTCACCTCTTTCAATAACCGTTGCAAATGATTTTGCGTTATTGTACCAGTCGCTTACCATTTATTTCTCTGTGGTTACAACCATTAATCTTCTCTGTAATTTGGGTGGCATAAGCCTCCCCAAGGTACCGGTATTCTCGGCACGCTTCCAGTGGAGGTCTGGTTAGTGCTCTCACATCTTCGGTTTTTCTATTCACCTTGACTCTTCACGATTATTGTGTGGAGCCGAGGTTGGTGCCGTTACATGATGTGTGTTCTTTTTTGGAGGGATGGGAGGAGTTTTTGAGATTTTTTTATAGTTTCAGTTCATTTGGATTCATGTGTTATTGTTGTTGTTTTGTTATTATTATTATTATTATTATTATTATTAAAAATACGTATAAAGAATTCGATGTGCATTTATAAAATAAAATGCGTTCATTCACTATTGTAGCTCACACTAATGGTTAACAGACTAACGAAAATGCTATTTCAAACTTGAGCATGGCATAGAGTAAAATAAGGAGTTGCACGCATAGAATCAATTTTAAATTGCAGTGTGACGAACCAATCGACTATATCGAGATACATGAACGCATCTAAAGTAGACTGTTAATTTATAATTAGCATGCGAAAAAAATTGAAAAATAACATGAAATATGCTTATGCGCGTGAAGTACACACGTTGTGAAGTGCACACGTGATGCACACATGATGCAAATGTCAAAAGACTGAAATCTGTACATTCTTGTCAGGTATGAGAATTGCTAGCTTTTGACTTTGTTTGTAATATGGTATATAGACCCCCTTTTGTTCATTTAGTACCAGAACACACAATGTGAATTGTATACGCTTCAATAATCTGCCTCATCATCAATATATCATATCGTCTCCCTTTAGTATTGGGAAAAAGTCAAGTGATGCTGCGAAGTTTTTTGTTACAAGAGAATCGGCGGATTGAATCTTCTACTTCACTTGGCTGCACAAAATCAGACAAATCATTTCAGAGCGAATAAACTGAGGAAATCATTTAGACATCGACTGGTCGAATCAAGGCGTAGACGAAAAAGTAATGGAAGGTTTTAAAATACAAAGAACCTATCATTTGATAGCTTAAAAAGAATGTATTTCGCATAGTTAAAAGGCAAGTTAACCTGTGACAATACGAGATGGTCTTTATTATGACCACCCGGAAAATAGAAATGCAATCTAACCGACTTCTTAAAAGAGAGGTGAAAAAAAAAAGAAATATTGAAAATTGATATCATCTTTAGAATTCGTTTCAGCAATCTCTATTGTATTTAGTACCCCACTCCAACGGATGGATTTGTACATATCCTTTTTGTAAATAAAAATACGTTAAACCGTTGGGGTTAATGTTAAGTAGGTTTTACCCATAGAATGAATGTGGTATTTTGGTGACTGAAACTATTTTAGAGAATTAACCCAGAGGAGAAGAGCCGACAAATCCCACCCACCCAATTTCGGCCTTGTGCCACATTTTATTTTATAAAGAAAATTTCTAAAGAACTTTTTTGTAAAATTTTAAAGATATATATATATATGAATAAATATTTATTAAATATTTTAATACCTACAGACATCGATGTTTCATGCTAACGCAATCTTCAGTGTAGGAACTAATTCTCAACGGTCGGTGGGCGCGAACCCCGATCACAAATCTCCACTGATTCGTAGTCGAGAGTCTTATCCCATCGGCCATAGCCAATTGGTTAGTAAATAGAGAGGAATTTAAATGTAAATAGCGAGTCGGCGGCTAGATTTACCCAAGCAGTTTAGAGTGATCTACGAACGGCGTTCGGATCGTGCATGTAGCTATTTGCACTACTTGTTATTAATATATATATATATATATATGCGTTTTTTTTACATACTACGCAAGATTCAATCGTATAGTATCCGGGTGTCACGTATCGACCCTCAACTAGTACAAAAACAAAAATCGAAAACCGGATCTAAACGCTCATCAGCCTTAGATAGAGAATAGAAAGGGCAAAAAGTCCATAACAAAAGTTTCAAAAGGGTCTCGTCACCGCCGGTGCCAACGGTTCTTCGCCGAAAAATAACTGGTATCACTGCGTAGTAACGTATAAGGTGCACATGCGTAAAACAATGTAAACCAATACAACACATTAAACGATAATTAAAAATCGAAAATATTGAGACAAAACAAAAACTATTATTCATAACTAGAATATTGTAAAAGGCAACACACACACACACACACACACACACACACACACACACGCACACACACACACATATATATATATATATATATATGCAACAACAGTGAATATTTCTGTTTGTTTCTTTTTTGATTCATCTTTTCAAGTTGGCAGACCAACGATCTAATGTTCTGTTCAAGTGTGAACAGGAACTCGCCAAAACTGCAAACATTTTCGACTCCCATGACTCTTTATCAGGCACGTGACGAGATGAAACAAATAATATTGGTGAATTTATTAAAAAAGTCAATTAAAACAGATTTTTATTTTATTTCTTTTAAAAGCATTTTAAGTATACCCTACTCTATATATAGTTCGAAATATATATTTAAAACTATTCAAATACTTTTGATTGGTAGTATATATATATATATATATATATATATATATATATATATATATATATATATATATATATATAATTGAAAGCGTAACATAGTTCCGAGCTTAGATGTCACTTATCCCTTTTTTGTGCCTACCATAATGACCGCTTAGGGAAACTTGCGGATAACACCAACGCATGATGGTCGACTGCTGAACGGGAATGCAGAATCGTCGAAAATAACCCTTTTTTCGCTGAATTATCGTTAATTAATCTCTTCACTTATGGAAGTCTTCGAGCAAAAACTTTGCTATAATCCATCTCAGTGTTTCCATTTTTATAACCGCAACGTGCGTCAGTTGCCGTTAGGAAAACATCTAAGAATCTTATACTGATTTCATTAGCGTTACGTTGGGAAATGACGTTAATGAAGTGGTTACTGGTGTGCGCTGTGGGCTTGCTATGCTTTATTCGAGTATTGTCGAAGCTATTTGACCACTTTCACTAGAAGATGTTGGAAACATTTATGTGGTCACTGTTGTGAGTTCCCAATCCTAAAAATAACGCCCACTGATCACGTTTATGTTTGAAATAGCATTTCCGCCGGTCTCTCACGTTTAAGTTTGATTTTTTAATTTACTCGTGATTCAACACTCATCAAAGTTGTAAGTGTTCGACTGAGTTCGAATCTCCGGGTTCCTCTGTAAAATATTCACAGCAAAAACTCGTCTAGCTACAACCAATGTGAATAATTTTCCTTTCTTCTTTTGTCGATCTAAAACTAAATTTAAAAAAAAATATAATTTAGAGACAGTTCCCACAAATCAAACAATCGAAATCATTCCAAATGAATTTGAAAAGCTTTCTAGACAAAATGGATCTAAAAATAAAGTTGACAAATTGATTTGGCCCAAAGAATTGCTTTACTACACCAGGAGAAAAGAAACGCCTTTCGCACCATCCATTAAATAATCTTTACACGACCGTCCATTAACTTTGAGTCTCAGTTGAAACCCAAACTTTTTCCCAGAAGCAGAGGTATTAACCCGTTAACCAGTGAAATACTTTTTCTTATTGTAACTGCACATTTAACAGAAATATATATTCTTTAAGAATATTTGTTCGAGTATTTCTACGTCAGTAAGGCACCTGGTCATGACAATATTCCAATGATAGGGATTCAGAAGCTGCAACAGGAAGTAGCTCCTATTCTTACAAAGTTGTCTAATCGTTGCTTAAAGGATAAAAGCCTCCCATTAAATTGGAAAACTTCATCAGTTTTCTCAGTATTTAAAATACGCTTGAGACCGGTCTTCTGCATCTCAGTACAGACAAATCAGTTTCCTACCCGCCATGAGTAAATTGTAATGAATCAAGAAATTGTCAGGCACCTCAGCAAAAACTCAGTGACAAACACTATAAATTTCGTCCTGCAAGATCAACAGCTGATGTGCTGACTATTATCACACGTTATCAACGAATCTATTGACGGGGGCTTCCTTTCTAGAGCAATGCTTCTCAATATATCAAAAGCCTTTGATAGATTTTGCCACAAAGGTCTGCTTCACAAGCTTGCTAGTTATGGAATATCTGGATATTTCTTTTCAATCATCAATTCCTTTCTCTCTGATAGGTTTATAAAAGTAGTTGTTCGTGTTCAATAGTCTGTAGCACATTGTATCAACGCTGGTGTGCCTTCAGGATCTATTCTTGCCCCAACTGTTTTCCGGATATTCATCAATGATCTCCCAAATCACATTCTAAGATCATTCGTTGATATCAATGTAGTTTATACGACTATCCATGAGAGCACTTCCAGAGCATAAATGATTAAGATCTTTCTGAGTGTCTCTTTTCCGATCTGGAGCACGTTGTGAAATAGGGATAAAATTATTGGTTACATTTAATCAGTGTTTTACTTTTTTTCGTCAATCTATTTTTCGCATTCGCATTTGTATGAATCGGCATAAAGATCTATGGAAACAAAGAATAATCTAAATTTAGCTATCAATTTTGCAATAACCTCTGCTATGAAAAGATCAAATTTCTTTATTATTTTTACGAAGTACAGCATTTCCATATTTATTAGTGTCGTCTGAGCCCAACATTTTGCAAAAGTTATCTTACTTTTCCTTTCGTCAAACTACTATTTATATTCGCGTGTGTATGAATCGACAAAGTGCTATGGAATCAAAGTACCATTCTTATATTTAGATTCAGTGATCGAATTCGCAATAGCTTCTGCTATAAAAAATCTAATTGTTGATGTCTTTCTGTCATCACTTTTAATAAAGATACACTCGTATTATATATTTTGTTGTGTTCAGTTTTTGTTCCTTTTGTAACCTTTGATTTTCCACCCAAAATTTCGTTCATTTTGAAAAGCTCGACTAAAAAAACAATTTTCTTTTACAAAATCTCAAAATTTGGATCATCTGAACTACTGTTCTCATCTTGAGTGTTATTTTAACAACGTTCCGGCCGATACAACCTCCGACCTTCTTTAGGTGTATCTTGTCGAACTCTGTTTCGAGACCCATTTAAAGTGGGGATTTTTCCAGATATTTTATACGAGTTTCGTGGTTTTGTTCATTTTAAGACACTTTTTGGCCTGTAAGTACGGTGGAAAAGTGACAGTGTTTCTGAGGCTCCTACGGCCCATAGGCATTTGTGGTGTGTGTAGGTGGGGGACACGTTAATTGCCCCTATCACAAGTTTACTTTTTGGGACTTAGGTCGGATACTGACGGGGGTGAATTCTTACTTAGTTGTTTGTTATAAACATATCTCATAGTGGTGAAGCATGGCGGCAACTACACTGTGAGGATTTGTCGTTTTTACCGCTGGTATTAATATTAAGCGGTATATTCATCTTGCATTTAATTGGTTAAGATGAAAGGCTATTTGGGCTTGTTTTCTTTCAACCAGTCTGCGCCTAATCTGGAATTATATATAGTCTTTTAGTAAACGGGTAAATGGGTCCGTGCAATCTAGTAAAATATTTTGCCCATTTACCAGAGCAACTGTTAGATTGGAAGCCCTTCGTTCCTCTTTTGTCGATTTTTACATCTCTTTCCGCGAAGGCAATCCAATCCAAAAGGCTTATAAATGTGGGGAACCCCAGATAGCACAAATGGGTCAGTATCCTGGTAACACTATTCTTTAAACAGAACTAAAACTTACCCGCAAATAATAAATTTAACAATGTTTATCTTAATTTTGCAGGAAAAAGTGAAATTTGGCTATAACAACAGTAGACTACGAGGGAAGAGTTAGACACAATAAGTCAGTTTGCACGTGGGGAATATCCAGCTTCCCAATAGGGACGAAAATAATTATTGCCCTAATCGAGATAGATTTCTGATTTAATGATAGGTATAAAATGTAGTATCAGAACAGATACTGCACTTTACTCCTAGTCAAAAGAAGTTAATATATATATATATATATATATATATATATATATATATATATATATATATATATATATATATATATAGATAGTTTATATCGCATAGGTTTATCGTCGATCCTTTTCCCTTTTCTAGCTGGATTGTTTTCTTTGTGCTATGTTCGTCTTATTTTATATACTATCTCTTTCGTTGATATTATGTTTGACTTGTTTGTGGGCAGCTAATTTACAATAAATGTTCACATATATTTTTGTCTTTAAAATATACTTCATCTATACTTACATTATGGATCCATTACCTAACAAAAATATAAGCTACATAATATCACCTTTCATTTTTTTAAAAACTTTAGAATTATGTCTTATCTAAATCTAACCTAATCAAATACTTTCGAGACAGTGGATGATTGCACTAAGTACAAAAACACAACCTCTATTTATTAGGGGTTAACCGATCAATGATAATGCCACGCATTTTATTTAGCTGACAAGTCTTCAAATTTCTATCACTCCGCAAATGACTACGCTAAACGACCTGTAAGTGTCTTTGGGACTCCCCTCTGACCTTTGAAAGTTTTATAAAGAAAAATGACAGCCTAAAAATCTATCATTTCAAATGGTTACAATAACATTATATTTTTCTACACTTCCCAGTCAGAAGTATGTTGATGTAAGCCAATTTCAACTAAACATTAATATCGCTAATCTTTTACACTTGTGTTAGAACTAAAAGGTTTATCGTATTTCAACTCCTCATCGTGCCTCTAATTAACAAAGACACGACAAACATTCCGAATCGTGTATATTACTATTGTGCTTGATGACGAACAATTATGTCTAAAACTATAACGGTATATCTTTATTGTTCAGTTGTTGCGATCAACCACTAGAGTAAGTGAGGGGGTGAAGTGTCCACGCGAGTTGACCGAAGTTTATCTCTCGAATTCGCTAGCCAGCTGCTTTCTAACGATCTCAATCAGAGCCGATTAATATAATATTTTTTAACACTTATGCAACTTCAACTGTCAAGTAAATTCCAGGAATTCGTCTACGCACTCAGTGTAGTATCGCTGTCTACGGGACGTGGCTTTCAACGTCAACGTATTTATTTCGTCCGATGCGTTTGCTTGTGTCCTTACAGATGTCGCTGCGTAAACCAGCCGGATGTTATTCTTCCGGGAAGCTATTATCTCCGGTACACCAGACACGAATATTCAACACAAGTTCGTTTTTTTCTTTCTGTTTGTTTTGTAATTTCAAATTCTCTATCCCCTTTTTCACCCATTATTTTTATAATTCATTTATCTTCAATTATTTTGGTTAATCTTTATTTCCTACGATCATACTTAAAGGTTTTAAAGAATTTATATATTCCGACATTTTTATTTTAAATTTATTTGGATTTATTATTTGAGATGTGTAAACAAACTTGAATATTAGTTCATTCCATATTTTTAGTCCTTTTAAATTTGTATTTCATCTATCACACATTTGAAGTTATAGTTTGATATTTATTATTTATTTTTGTACTTACTTGTACTGGTTTCGGCTTGCACCTTTTACTTGGATTTGCACCGTCAGGGATGAATCGTTCTCATTGCGTGCGGCGTAGTGTCAGGTTCACTGATTAGCTTAGCCACTACTTCCTCCATCGACGTACACCGTAGACTTGAGGGCCAATGATGGAAGTGAGATTGGCCTTGTCTGTGTCCAACCAAGTCTTCAGCTGTCCACCATGGCGGCAGCGCCAATGTTGATGGGGTTGGGGACTGAGAACATTCCTGAGCAAAGTTGCGTCAGGACGTATGAACCATCACAGGCGAATTCGTTTCAGAACCCCTTCAATAGGTTTTATGTTGCACCGCAAATGGATGACAGCATTGGGAACTCGGTCCAGTAGGGTGAGTCGCAGGATCCGCGCAGACACCAGCGTTCAAAAACACTTATCAGGCGAATATTCACGGCTCGGAGAACTGTACAGCAGTATGCTCCAAATCATTTATTCTTAAAATCTGTGAAAGCACTTAATTATATAAAAATGCCAAGTCGGGAGTCCTTTCTTTTCAAAGCAAAGTGTACACTTTTCTCAGTATTATTTTAGTCACAAAAAGATTCTCGTATAAAAATATGAATTAGAATTTTGTATCCCTACCACTTTAATGTCTTGATTTCAAGTTGAGATTCACGTCTTTTAGAATACGAGATTATTAGTATATCCTGACCGTGATATTATCTCGTGTGTGAAAAATATTCTTGTGAGTTATAAAAGCAACTGATCCTCAGCTCTTGAATAGTATATTCCCTATTAATTGTAGTTAAATAGAGTGTATTACCTTACCAGTGACGTATTTGTTGTATCTATAAAGTTGTAGCGAATGTTATTTTACTTAATCTATTCCTACCCAATCAACATTGAATATATCATTGGCCGTCACTCTCAGAACTAAATATTATGAAATGTAAATAAATAAGAATACGCTGTTATTGGATGGGTGGAAATGGGCTTAGGGTTAGCTAGGTTTAGGCTGATTGGAAATGGTTGTAAGATACTTCATTCAATCCCGACCAACCACGGATCTTCCTATTAGTAATAAAAGTCGCTAATCAATCAACATTCCAAGTATAAAAATCGCTATCCATCATCAAAGTCTGAAGTAGAAATCTAAACTCGCAGTCTAGAGTATTTGGCACGTCAAAATAGACTTCTAAACTACACGCTGTACTAATGACATATGTCGTTCACCAACCACGCCCACTTCAGAAACCAATTATATCTTGAGAGACAGCTGTGATCCGCAGTCAAAGACAAATAAATAATAATATATGACGACTTAATAATTTTTAGTTGGTGTTGTGGCTTCGAATGGTCGATAATAAATAAGAAAACACGGTGGTATATTTACAAGAGTGTGTACTTACATGTCTAGAAGAGTCCATATAGTTACGAAATAGGGTAGATCACCATTACACCATAACACCAACTTTTTAGTCTTGCTCTGTATGGAGTGAATTCTTTTTAGGGATTATTACAACCAAGTCCGTAATCTTACATTTTCTTTTTGATCTTCGCTGTTCCGAACCGGTTTGTTGGATTGATATCTCAAATGTATCGAAAACGACACCCATTAATTCGTCCTCTGGAATACCATTCTCGACAGCATCTGAATATAATTTCCTCATCTGATTTATGTGTCTTTTGTGGATAAACTTGGGTCCATTTACCATGCAAATCATGTTCCTACTCCATGTATCTACTATCCATGTTTCCCAATAGTATTTATTGTTTTTGACCATTCGAAAGAAAACTTTCTCTCCAACTTTGAAGCGTCCCTTTACGTCCTAATTTTGTATAGGTTGACAACAAACACTGTTTCCTTGCAATCATTGCTACTGTTAGCGTCATTGAAAATAGGGCATTGTATTAAAAGTCATTTAGTATTATCATAATAATAATAATAATAATAATAATAATAATAATAATAATAATAATAATAATAATGATTAGGACAAACTACATTAAAGCTAAAATAGATAAAACCCAGGAAAACAATAAATGCAGACTGTGTGGATAAAGAGACGAAATAGTAAATCATATAATAAGTGAATGTGGCAAACTTGCTCAAAAAGAATACAAGAACAGACATGATTGTGTTGGGAAAGTAATACACAGGGAACTGTGCAAACAATTGACTTTCGAATATGCAGACAAATGGTACAAACATAAACCAGAAACAGTACTGGAAAACGAAAAACATAAAATCCTCTGGGATATGGATATACAAACATATAAACTCATACAAGCAAACAGACCTGATGTCATTATAATAGACAAAAAGGAAAAATCTTGTAAAATCGTAGACTTCGCCGTTCCAGCAGACCACAGAATGAAGATCAAAGACACGGAAAAACGAAGTAAATACACAGAACTAGCCAGTGAACTGAAAGGAATATGGAGCATGAAGAAAGTTAGTATAATACCAATAATCGTAGGAGCACTAGGAACAATCTAAAAAAATTTGGGAGAAATTGGAATCAAAGGTACTATCGAAACCATACAAAGGACGGCAATGATCAAAACAGCTGCAATCTTAAGGGAAATCCTTGAATGCGGAAACTAACACACATAAGCTACAAAGGCTAACCAGTCACAAGGAATTTACAACGGAGAAAACAAAACCACACGAAGAACACCACAACAAGAGCCAAGGAACAGAAACTGCAAGAAATAGCACTTCATAATCTCCCCCCCCCCCAATAAATTACACCGGCCTCAGCTATCACTACACAAAAATGAACAAAAGATACAGAAATGACAAGACACACTATAAGCTCCTTCCTCTGCCCCTCCCCCCAAAAAAGATTAAAAAGAATTAGAAATTATTTTTTATTTTTAAATAAGGAAAGAGAAAAGGAAAAAAAATAAGGAATTGAAAGGAAAAAATTTAAAAATTTAAAAAAAAATTAAACTTTAAAAAAAGAAAATTTATTTAAAGAAATATTATTATTTTTTTTTTAACTGGTGCCGTCCTAGGCTGACACCAGACAACATATTTGTAGAGGGTCGAAGAGGATGAGAAGACCGAGGAGAGACGACACAAACCAGACCTCCACTGGAAAAGTGCAGAGAATGCTGAGACCTTGGGAAGGCTTATTGCCACCCAAATCCCAGAGAAGACCAATTGTCCTTACCAGCGAGAAATCAATGGTAAGAGGCTGTTGCGATACCGCATCGTTATCGAAAAGAGGTGAAGAATACTGGAAGTCTGAGGAGACTTGTTGTCCCTCAGACTCCAGGAAATACCACTGGTTATCGTCGGTGAGCAATCACTGACGATGATCTGTGTGAGAACTCCTAGTGAGTACAAATAATAATAATAATAATAATAATAATAATAATAATAATAATAATAATAATAATAATAATAATAATAATAATAATAATAATAATAATAATAATAATAATAATAATAATAATAATAATAATAATAATAATAATAATAATAATAATAATAATAATAATAATAATAATAATAATAATAATAATAATAATAATAATAATAATAATAATAATAATAATAATAATAATAATAATAATAATAATAATAATAATAATAATAATAATAATAATAATAATAATAATAATAATAATAATAATAATAATAATAATAATAATAATAATAATAATAATAATAATAATAATAATAATAATAATAATAATAATAATAATAATAATAATAATAATAATAATAATAATAATAATAATAATAATAATAATAATAATAATAATAATAATAATAATAATAATAATAATAATAATAATAATAATAATAATAATAATAATAATAATAATAATAATAATAATAATAATAATAATAATAATAATAATAATAATAATAATAATAATAATAATAATAATAATAATAATAATAATAATAATAATAATAATAATAATAATAATAATAATAATAATAATAATAATAATAATAATAATAATAATAATAATAATAATAATAATAATAATAATAATAATAATAATAATAATAATAATAATAATAATAATAATAATAATAATAATAATAATAATAATAATAATAATAATAATAATAATAATAATAATAATAATAATAATAATAATAATAATAATAATAATAATAATAATAATAATAATAATAATAATAATAATAATAATAATAATAATAATAATAATAATAATAATAATAATAATAATAATAATAATAATAATAATAATAATAATAATAATAATAATAATAATAATAATAATAATAATAATAATAATAATAATAATAATAATAATAATAATAACCACAGAGTCCAAGGAGACCGAAAAACGAAGTAAATACACGGAACTGGCCAAAGAATTAAAAGGCATCTTGAGCATGAAGAAAGACAATATAATACCAATAATTGTAGGAAAACTAGGAATATTTCCATAAAACCTGGAGAAAAGACTGGGAGAAATTGGAATAAAATGGGATTACTGAGACAATAGAAAAGACAGCAACGATGAAAACAAGCTGCAATCTTAAGAGAAAATCCTTGAATGCGAAATTTCATAAACTCCCTCCCCCCCCCAGTGATGGTACGAACATCAGCTGATACCACACGAAATAGTCGTGAAGGGTCAAGAAGGATGGAAAGACCAAGGAGGAAGAGCACTAACCAGACCACCAGTGGAAGTGTGCGGAGAGTACATAACCGCGTAATACCGACCAACTACATGCACTAACGCCGCGTAGATCTCAGTAAAATATCGAAATATAATTACACGAATGGAAGGGAATTAAAATCACCAGAGTACTTAAGAAAAATCCCATAATTTACCCACGGTGGAAGAAACATCGGCTGTTATCACAGAAAATGGTAATGAAGGATCTAATTGGATTGAAGGACTGAGGAGGGGGGCACTAACCAAGACCTCCATTAGAAGGGCATGAAGAATACTGAAATATTGGTGTTAGGGTTATTGTCACGCAAATTCGAGATAAAGACAATGGCTGTTTATAGAGATAGCGGCTGTTGTGAGAACGCAACGCAATTTGCAATGGCGATCAAAAGAATCGGAGAGAACTGGAAATGTAGAGGAGACGTATTTTCACTCAGACTCAATGAAATACTACAATCACTGATAATATGAACAGAAATCGCAAGAAATATCATATGTTTGTAGAGGGTCGAGGAGGATGAGAAGACCGAGGAGGGACAGCACAAACCAGACCTCCACTGGAAGAGTGTAAAAAGTGTTGGGACCTTCGGGAGGCTTATTGCCATTCAAAACTCCAGAGAGACCAATGGTCTATACCAGCGAGAAATCAATGATAAGCGGCTGTTGCGATACCGTAAGGTCATTTGCGGTGGTTATCGAAAAGAGATGAAGAGTACTGGAAATATGGGGAGGCTTGATATCACTCAGCCTCCAGGGAACACAAATGGTTGTTGTCGGTGAGCAATCACTGACGATGACTTGTGTGATAACTCCTAGTGAGTACAAATAATAATAATAATAATAATAATAATAATAATAATAATAATAATAATAATAATAATAATAATAATAATAATAATAATAATAATAATAATAATGGTGATAATGTTACATAACACACATTCGAGAATGACACCTCGTGGCAAACGCTTCCCGCAACAAATACGAAATCATACGAAAATCGCTCAGAAGCGCCGACCAAGGCTCGTCTTATAAAATCGATCCAAAGTTCTTAATATCTTTTAAACAACGGCACAAAAATGAGATTTGTTTCATTACGCAGATGAAGATTAAAGTCTCTTAAACGCTTCTCAAATACGAAAACCATACGAAAGTTTAGAAGCGTTTTGAAACCTTTTTGTTACACACCTTTAAGGCATTTTAACACTCATTTTTAAGCCTTTAAACTGCCAGTCCGTTTACACATTACTTTTTAAAATACTTCTCGTTATTAAAACACTTCTTTTCAAGCAGATTATTTAAAATTCTTTTTTGTTAAAACATCTTTTCTTTCCAAACATTTTTCTCATTAAACACATTTTTCTTTAAAACATTGTTCTTTCCTTTACACAGTTCGTTTTAAGCACTTATATTAAACATTTTTCGTTAAAACATTGTCACAGTTTATCTTTTCAGTCTCTCAAATTAACTTCAAATTAAACATAGTTCTTTTTAACATATCTTTTCTTTAAAACATATCAAATTAAGTATGGTGCACTTTTTCTTTCTGTTCTTTCAGTTTGTTTAGATTAGGACCCAAAAATGTTATGCACAAAAGTTACCTTACATTTTTTTCGTCGTCTGGTTGTGATCGCCGTTAGTGCCGCCGGTTTCCATCGTGTCTCTGGCCGTGATCGATGCTGGTGGTCTTTGATCTGTTGATAAACTCTATAGACAGGCAGGAGACAACGCGGAGACAATTTTTCCTCAGAGAGAGATTCAATTATTTTATTCTGGACTCGGTTGTGGGAGTTTTATCTATTCGTTCGCTCAATTCTCATTCATACCTCTTGTGGGGTGCGACGATGCACGGATTTCTCTGCTGGATCTCTTTGAGATCCATCCATTACGACGAGCGACTACATCTTCGACGTTTACGCTATCACTTCCAAAAGTGTTCTCTTTCAAAAATTTTCGTTTTTGATCAAAACAAATGACGTAATCGACACTTTCTCGGCTCGGTCAATCAGATACGACATTCACAATCGTATCACGTTTGACCTTTTTTGACCCGAGATTTCCTGTGTCGGCGTCGAATTTGTAACTTATTTATGGTCTTTCAAAAACATGATTGACTCATAACGGTCCCCTTCGGTGCATGTCCGTCCGACCCGCACTCATTGTCTTCATTGTACCCCAGCCATAATTCATACTAGTTGATTTAATCGCATCTATATTATAATAATAATAATAATAATAATAATAATAATAATAATAATAATAATAATAATAATAATAATAATAATAATGTTGCTGGGACCTTGGGGAGGCTTATGGCCACACAAATCCCAGAGAAGACCAATGGCCCTTAACAGCGAGAAATCAATGGTAAATGGCTGTTGCGATACTGCAAGTTTATTTGCGGTGGCTATCGAAAAGAGGTGGAGAATACTGGAAATGTGGGGAGACTTGTTGTCACTCAGACTTCAGGGAATATCACCGGTTGTCGCTGAGCAATCACTGATGACTTGTGTGATAACTCCTTGTGAGTACAGCATAATAATAATAATGGAAATGAAACAACCAAAAACGTCATAACATGACCCTCAGAAATGTGGCACCAGTCTTGGCTAATACCACACAAAATGATCGTGAGGGTCAAGGACAAAAGACCGATAAGTGTGAGCATCAACCAGACCTCCATTGGAAGAGTGTGAAAGTATTGAAAAAATGTTGGGATACTTGTCACAATAAGGAGAGTAGTCAAATCAAATAAAAAGTCGCAGAAAACAAAATGATGAGAGAAGCTATTGTTTGGACGATTTATGAGTTACCAAAGAAATAACACACAAACACACTATGACATAGCTAATTTAATAAAAGAACGCTAAACAACGCGATCATAACGAACTACATACAAAGCAAGATAAAAACAGTAAATAGGTAAATATGAATCTAAAACAAGAAGTTAGGCCGTACCACTTAGAACTGTGTAATTTGGACTATAGATGGAAGAGATTGAGACGGATTCAATAGAGGTTAGATTACTGCGGAAATACACAAGAAAAATATTATAACCTGCTACCGTTTTCTCCAAAATAAAACGCAATAGCTTCAACACTGGAAAGTAAGAGTTTTTTTGTTAAAGGATGGAAATACCTATGAGGGATAGGACAATCCAGATATCGACCCAGAACGTATAGACAATACGAGATGAAGTTTATTATTACTAAAATTTAAGAGAAACCCACTGATAAACGGTTAGTTCGAAAACACTAAGTGAGGTGCAATAGTGATGATGAGAAGCGAAGAGTCCTGGAAATCTAAGAAAACTCGCTGTGACTCACGCTTCAAAAACGTGTTTTTGCTAGCGATAGATCACTGGTAACAGCCGATGTGTCAACTCCTAGTAAGTAAAAAAAAACGTAATTATTTTTATTCAAAACTAACATTTTCTTTTTCTATTTTCTTTTCATTTTTGTTTGTCATCTTCGTGTATTTTATTTGAGAACCGGAAAAATGCCTCACACACTTAAGTGTGAAGGAAAATGTTTGTTGATCTGTCATGCTTATGTTTTTATTCGTTTCTTACGCTTAAGTTATAAAAAATAATGTTAGTTCGTCTGTCACGCTTATATTTGAAATAGGATTTTTGTTGATCTGTCACGCTGTTGTTCGTTGGCTTGTCACACTAGTGTTTGAAATAGCATTTTTTAGCCTTAAGTTTGAAAGAAAATGTTCGTTGATCTGTCACGATTACGTTTGAAATAGCATTTTTATCTTTAAACGCGCAGATTGAATCGATGTATCCTCAGATCCGTTCGTTTTCATTAAAAAAACGTAAAAAATTATATTTTCTGATAAATTCCAGTTTTCAGCCCATTTCTATTATCACCTAATTTCCAAAAGAGACTCATTTCTTAAAGGTTGTGAAATAAAAAATGTGTTAATCTTAAGTAATCGGATTAAATTGTTTAACAATTGTTTTTATTTAATCCAGTTTAAAATTCCCTCGGTTTTTAAAATAAGTGACGATGACAAAAAAGAACTCACTAACACGGGACAGGTTCCGTGTTGGGTACAACATAGTCGTGTTCAAATCAAATGTCAATAGACACTTGTCATAAACCGCCTTCATGAGTAATCAAATTTTGTTCATTCCATTTATCATTTTCAAGCATCTCATAACATTCTTCATCAATCCACCTCATTAACCCTTAGCCTCTAGTGGATTTAAGCCTCGATAATTGGTGACTCATTAGTAAAAAAACAATAACAAAGAAAACAACAATATTTGTTGTATAGTTGCTTTCATTTCTGGAGTGTCATTGATTGATAAGGTGAAGATTAAGTGAGTTTATCTGATGACGAGTTCTTTGGTTAATGATTACTAGCCGTCAGTTTCGTTGGTCAGAACATCTTCTGGGAGTATCATTTTTATTGTAGTAATATGAAAAAAACAACACATTACCACGGACTGCCACCCAGTAGACTACAATATAGTGGTCTTCAAATCCACATGAAAATCAAATTTTGTACATTTACAATCCTCTCATAATACTCATAATATTCTTCATCATTCATATGGTGTAGTGGCATACGACACATGCCTGTGTGATGTGTAAAGTGGTGTTGTGGTGTGTTGTGGTGTGTAGATGTGGTTGCATATACTTCCCACATATCGTTTTCAGTCTCATCCGCCAGCTAGTCCTTGGACAAAAAGGAATCTGAGTACGTAACTCTTTCCAAGACCCAGGCCAAAGCTCCTCACGGTAGACCATAGATACTGGGCGCCTTGCAGCCCCAGGCTAATTGGTCATGAATCTCTGAGTAGATTGGAACCCTAGACGTGAAGAGTACAGGCCCCACTGGTATGTGGACACGTCCCGACAGTCGCCAATCCAATCCCCGCTATCTTTGGATGGTCTATCACAACCTGGGTGACAGTAATGTATGCGGCAACTCACAGGTAATATGTGACATTGGTGCATGCTCAAGTAGAAACCACATCAGCCCTGGAGGTCTTGGACTGGCAAAACTGTTCAAGTTGTTGAAGAATATGCACCCAGCCGTAAAATTGACTTAAAAACTATGTCTAGTCGAAACACGACTAGACAATCAAAGGATTGATTGTGGCATGATTCAACAAATAAACCGGATGATGATGATGATGATGATGATGATGATGATGATGATGATGATGATGATGATGATGATGATGATGATGATGATGATGATGATGATGATGATGATGATGATGATGATGATGATGATGATGATGATGATGATGATGATGATGATGATGATGATGATGATGATGATGATTCAACTGACATGACAATTAATCCACTTCATTACCCTTATCTCCAATTGGCTTTTGGCCTTAATAAGTGGTGACTAAAAAAGACAAACAAAAATCAAGACGTGTTTTATAGTGAGTTTTATTTCTTGAGTTGATTTTATTAAGACTGTGTAATCATATCATGGAGAAATAACATCTTCTGTAAAAACAACTTGTATATGTAACAAACATCACAAATACATTTCTCAAACCAGCATATCTCAAAATAAAACAATAAAATATTTACAATTTGAATTTTGTTCACACACTTGAAATTATCACAACAATCAGGGTCGCATTTAAAACTCGACGTCTGCTTTTTTTTGATCACTACGATCTTGTTACAGTTTTGATCTGCGCCGATTTGATACTGATCGGAGATAACAAATTGATTTCAGATTCAAATTTTCAGATATTATTATTATAATTATTATTATTAGTAGTAGTATTTATGTAAATATGTTGCAAACTTCCACCGCTTTTGCCTAGTAACTGTGAAACAGGTGGAACGACATTTCATTTAATTGAATATCACGCTCCCTCTCTGATCTACCCTACTTATCATTTTATCGATCTACATTTATCTATATATATCTACGCCAGTCTATTCAGTATCATCTATCGATCTATCTACCTTCATCCAGCTGTCTATCCGTAATAATATTTTTTTTATTTCTTTTATGTAAAGTTTATGGACGAATAACTAAAATTTATGCAAAAATCTACACCATTAGGTCGTAAGCTTACACATTGTTGATAAATAATAATCCGGTAAATATAGACCAAAATATCACAATCCTGTCCTGACAAAGCAAATTTAATATGGATCAAACGAATATTTTATGTACATAAACATAAAAAAATGTTTCCCTGCACATTAACGCAAAGGGGAGGTTCTTAATTTTCAGTAAAATGCCTTTTAATGATACCGATGCTTTTAAAATATTGTTGGTCATGAATTAATGATTTTTCAATTTTAAATCATCGAAATATGCAGAGATTAAGGACATAAAACCGTCTACGTAGTTACATTGTGATTATTGCCGATTAGTAACAATAAGGATTTACCGTTTTCTCACAGCTTATTTGTTCCGGGGAGGAGAGAGATAAAATTCCTTTGAATGGGTAAAAAGAAATATTTGAAAATATCTCAAATTTTTGTCATTAATTTCTGCTCAAAATCCACAAAAAAAGTTCAAATTACTGGAACAGGTAGCAATTACCGGTGCGTTAGGAAAAAATTGATGCTTCCCTAATTACTTGCCTAATTACTAGCCTACTGCTTCAATCTACAAGGATTTCTGCTTCACTGACTCAGGCCAGAAAAGATGAAGTGTAGTATAAGAACAGCTACGTGGATATTTCACCGAAATTATCAAATATCTATAATCATGCTGAGTAGGTTTTCCGCACAAATCCTACAGAATTTGTGATTAATATTTGTTTTGATGATTATGATACTGGCAATACTATGAGAACACTATGAGAACACTATAAAAACACTATGAGAACACTAGGGTGCGTAAATGTCCTCATTTCCTAAAAATGCAAAAAACGCAATTGCTAATAAATGTATTATTCAGAATTATCTGATTTATCTCTGCTTACTTTGTTCCAACTCGTTTGTCTAGTGGTCTTCATCAATTCGCTATTCTGATACCTCGTTATAACACAGCTATCTATTCCAGTAGCTTCTTTCTAAGAACTACAGGCTTGTGGGACTCGCTTCCTGCTGACTCTTTTCATACTACCTATAGTCTTGGTCTCTTACAGACTATGGTCAATAGACATCTCCTGTTTTTGCAATAATCATCTCTCGTTTTTTTATCTCCTTATATCAAGTGACTTCATGCCTTATCTGGAGTAACTCCCATATAAAAAAATATAAAATTGCCATCATTATAATTTGTACAAATAGACCAACATTTTGTGATCAATTTAATAAAACATTAAATAGCGATTCTATTAAAAATTCTGCTCGACTCAAAGAATGATTCAAATGGCACACCAATGTAAAAATGTCAATTTTCGCAAATATAACCCTAACCCTAACCCTAACCCTAATCTATTTTTTATTATTTTCATCAACATTTGTTAATATTATTCAAGTAGTGATGATCACGAAGGAGTCGCAGGCTTTACTTGTGATTTTCTCGTTCAGATCAACTATGATAATGAAATATATAAGTGTTAAATGTATCATAATTTTTTTTAATTACCGGAAGTTGGGGACATCCTTACTCATAATTGTACATCTCTATTCATAATTTTAAGCACGACGATGTTTCCTTTTTCGTATTTGCCACATGGAAGGAATTATTGCTTTCATACGATAAAATAGCAAAGACTTTTTCATGAGAAAACGACAAGCAAGAGTTATCTCATCTTTTTAGACGGAATTATTGGACATTGTTTTTTTGAAATTAACATCTAGAGGATCGCACCTAGACGTTCGGATGACCATAATGCATTTAAACACACAACTCGGATATAAACAATGATTTATGTTGAATTTTGGTGGATTTTGTGAAAACAGTAATGAAAGAAATTTCCCATAATAGCGAAAAATTGCATTTTTCAGCAATTAAGTATAGGGAAATATCTAGTACTCTTTCTGGGGTCAATTTTCACCTATAAAAATATATAAATCCTAATATTTTCTTAAGACGTGGACGAATGTGTGTAAATGTACATATTAATATAAAGAAGTGAAACTTTAAACTATTTTTGGGATATTTTCAGTAACGCTTGAGAAAAACAATTTACCTGGCATCATCAGTATTCAAACTCATGTAAAGAACTATTAATCTTAACTTTAATCGGATTCAGAACAAATAACCTACTGAAAGGAATTTGAAATGTTGGCAAAAAATAGTAATGTTAATTATTTGAGGAATATGTAACCGCCTCGGGACAAACCAGACTGTTTCCTAAAAATATTGACTCAGACCTTTTTGAACGCATGGTCATATGATCATGGATATGGTTTAAAAATTAATTTACAAATTCTGAGATAATCGGAAAACAAATAGACAAATGGACAAACATAGTCCTTTCTAATTACTATTAGGGACGACAAAAATTTGGTTTATGCCACAAATATATCGTCAAACATGGAGATGGTGTTTCATCCTCAATTGTTAAATGTTGTGTGTGCATCAACTAGTACTCATTTGGTGATTTACGTTCGTTGAGAAACGTTTATCAAGTTAGGCAGGATGTAAGTTTAAGAGAAGCCATCGATCTTTTGTGGAAACAGGTGCTAGAGGAAATTATCTCAGAGGCATAAAGGTCGGTCGAGCTTTGGAAGTCAGAAAGAGAAGACCTCAGATAATGACTTAAGAATCAGTGCCGAACAAAATAAGGGGTTAGCGACTCGTTCCTGCAACCCCTATCCTTTTTCTCACCGCCACCATAGATGTAGCCGATACTGACGCCCGAATGAAAATGATCTTCGTCCAAAATGAGAATGTGTGTTTCCACTTGTGTTTGTTTGTGTGGGGTAAGGGTTATTTGAGTCTACAGTCCAGGAAGATAAAACGCGGACCGGGAACGCCGAGCCACATTGGAAGTACACATATGATTTGATCTCATGCTAAATTAACTTAATTGTTACATGAATAGGGTTGGACCTCCCCGTAGAGTTACGGTAATGCAACGCAATTCGTACACATTAAAATCATTTAGAATTCAGACATAATTTATTCAGGACCAATAATATGGCAACTCAACTTTTAGTTTAAAAGAACAATATGGATGCAAATAATGTAATGTTAGCTATACAAATTTGATGATATTAATCATTTTATGACATTAATATACATGCATCAAATCAATATTAGAATAAAAAACATTGAGTAAGTTATAACTACGTTGCTTACCTGTTTAACTTTGGCCCATTTTTCAACAATTTGGAACCCTTTCTGGACATTTTTGTTTTAGATTTATACAGCGAAGCATTTGATATGTTAATATACATGGAAAACGCTTTTGATCGATTATTTCAGGGTTTGACCTTATAACGATTAGATCACGTGAAATGTCATTAAACGATCGAATTTAGGTTCAAAATAAAATACATTTTAAACATTTTGTGAAACCATCTCTGCACAACATCCTTTATTTAAATGTACTTTGTTTTTTTAAATTTGTTTGTTTTGTTGGTTTATACATGTTAAATAAAACGTTTGTAAATAAAACTACATATTTTAATTATTTATTCTATAAATCGCCAAACTGCTTTAAAATATGCAATGCAAAGTTATAAAATACGAATTGTTTTGTTTATAATTCAACCGGTAGTAAAAAAAAAATGGGTGTAAAGGCAAAATATGCCATATTGGTCGTTGTACATTCTGGGGTGCCTCAAGTACAACTGTTTCACATTTTAGAAAAATATATAAAATTCATATACAATCATGTTTGTTCCTTTCGAGACAAAACTTATACACAGATATTTGAATTACTTTCTGCATAAACTATTCATCCTCTTTTTGCGACAAGAATTATTCAGTTATTCAATTACTTCCCAGGCAAATATATCTATAATCCATTGAGTTAATTCCGAGACAAAACCATCCGTCGAATTCTCAGGTGAGATTACAGAAGCTGTTGTAGCAATTTCGTACTGTATTAATTGAAGTTTCTTGCTTAATCTAACATAGAAACTGTCTACCGTAGAATTTTCTCGAAAAATTGCTTTACGGTGACTTGAGTTGAACTTGTTCATTTTCGTTTCAGAGTCAAAGGTTATTAACGTAGACGTTGTATTTTGATGAATTATGGTTAACACATAAAAAACTAAGTAGCGAGATCAGCGGAAAGTCCACAGTTGTATCCTTTATGTGTTGTATATTGTTTATTACTATCGTGCTTAAAAATATTTCCATTCTCTGGACGTTTGGCGCGAACGTAGACCCCACGATTTTATTGTACAAGGTTCGTTTAAACTGAAAACTACTTATAGAAATAATTTGGCTAATTTAGTGTCAGAATATATATGGTTATAGGGGTCTATCTAAAAAACCTTGTTGGACATATTTCCATTGTATGAACGTCTTGCACGAACGCAGACTCTACAATATTATTGTACCACGTTAAGACAGAAAGATACTATAATTTGATCCTAGCCCAACGGCCAACAGAATTTTACACAAAATCGACATCATATGCAATTTAAAAAATATATTTTTATCATTGTTTCTTCGACGATTCGGCGATCTCATCTTTTTAAATATGGGTTGGAATGTGATAACGTACGTACGACATTGTTTTAGCGTATTATTATATATATATAGCTGATGAAATAAAGATTTATGTTTTGAATGAGGTTTAAAGGGGTGTTGCGTCGAGGGTATGACCCCTAAGTTATAGTTTATGAGTCCATTGATGAAGTGATCAAAGTTGTATGTCAAATTAGAAAAGCTGTTCAACACTCTTTTCTACTTGATCTTTATTGTCATGAAAAGTGTACGACTGAGCTTCAATCTCTGTTCTTTTTCTTGTAAAACTTTCAGAGCAAGAACTCGTCTTGTTACCACAATTAATAAGAACTTCCTATCCCTCCTTTGTGGGCCTAATGTTAAACTGAATATTCATGAAGAGTATTTCTTTTCAAGACCTTTCCATCTCTGGATCACGTTGCAACAATATTGCTTCTCTGAAGGCTATAACATGTTCACCTTAAAATCTGATGTCAATTAATTAACACTTGTCAGAAACCGTCAACATGTCATTAACTCTCATACTCGAATGGTTTTTAGCCTTGATAAATAGAGACTCATCAGTAAAAACTAATGTTACAGACTAGATTCAACATAAAGTTTGACTTCAATCTGTTTTTTTTCAACGTCTGACATTACTAACGTATACTTTTGTTGATGAATTAGTATTAAATGATTAAACTTAATGATAAACTAAAAGTAGATGGAGTACCGATGGGTGTTGCCACGAATTCGGTGGCTCTTAGCTTCTGTAACCTATAACTAAGTCAAACATTTTAATAAAAAAATCGATGTTTCTTCAGATAATCGACATGGCAAATATATTTGATGCTTACGTTTGTCATATAAGACACTTAATGCTTATGGCTGTCTGTCCACGGGCGCGGTGAACCAGTCTTTCATTTCTTTCCTTGAAAGCGAATTTCTCTCAAACATGACTTACACAAATGTCGAGACTTAAATTCAAATAAAACACTTTATCGATTTTTCAGTTGGATAAATGGCGACTTTCGCAACAGTATAACATCTCGTCCGTTTATTTCTATAATAAGTTTAGGATCAATGTTTACATTCGGACGTCCTCATCTTGATTGTTTTGCCCGTTGTGATACGTGACTTTCCTGGGTGTGTTTTGTTGTAGTTCGTAATGAACCATTACTTAATTGATGACGATTGATTGAATACTCAAAACCAGTAAATAAGTAACATGTAAGTGCATTTCAAATTTATACTAAATATACTGCTGTGCTTGTTCTTGAGCACTATCACATAAACACGGTAAAGATTCACAAGAGTTTAATAGACATCGCTTCAGACAAGGGATAAAGCCACTCGATGTAAGGAGCTGAAAAAATACTACTTCAAGTTCAAAGACTAGCCAATGATAAGTGTTATATAGATAGAAGATAGCAATTCTTCCCACTTTGTCGGAAACATCGTTCATGGAATGTGAGCACTAAAGGATAAAATAAAGGAAACGAGAGTTACGAGACTACCGAAAGTAAACCCAAGGTCCACTTTCTACTTTATGAAATATAAGTATATATTTTTTATACAAAACAGCAATGGGTGTGGCCACAAATTCTGTGTCTAAAGAAGCTATAACCTAAGTCCAACGCTGAATATTAACATGTTTGAAAGACGCTGTGGCGATGTTTCATTTTCTACAGATAATCTGCATGTCAAATAAGTTTGATACTTTAACTCACCCCCCCCCCCAAAAAAAAAACCCTGGACATATTGCCACTGAAACGTAAAGAGGCTACTGTAATATTGGTCAGATTTATAGGAGCGACATAAGTGGGGAGTTGGGCAGCAAAGTGTTTGTTCACATTACATTTAAATTTCTGCATGTTCGTACGTTTGTCAGATCACAAAATCAATGTCCACTGCTGTCAGATGAGACGAACAAATTTTTCATTTCTTTTCTTTTCAAAATCGACTGACACAAATGTTGAAAGTTAAATTCAAGCCCATTTATCGATTTTTAACTTGAACAAATCATGACTTTCCGGGCAATATCAAATCTGCTTATGACACATGAATAATCTACTAGTAGGTCTTATGGTCTTACATTTCCAGCTTTCAAATGGCAGTTAAATTTTGAAAGTGTTTTTTTTAATAGCAATTTTGGTTTTAAGAAAACATAATTGTTTCATTATGTCATGCTATTTAAACGTTCAGTCGCTGTTTGAATTTCCGCTAAAACATTTTCCGATCTTCCTTAGCAAAATATCATACCCTCGTAACGTATTATCATAAGAGTCATATTTATTTAAGTCAATCCAACTTTTGACCAAAGAAATAATGAATGGCTAGCAAAATTATACTTTAGAATATGAACGTGTGAAAAAATGAAATAAAATAAAACATACGCATACACATAACAATAAAGTTGACGTATAAAGTGATATTATCGGATTTAAAAAATTGGATCTAAATTGCATTTAAGCCGACAAATATAATTTTGCTTCTGGCTAGCCAATTTTCGTTTGTTGTACCATGTTATTGACAATATAGTAAAATTGGGAGTAACAGTTGATTACGGTCGTAGTAATGTAGGAACAAGGGTATTATTATAGAGATATTTTGCTGTCTTACATTTACCGAGTGCAAATAACAGTTACACACTGGAAGTGGTTTTATTTAAGTATTTCTTTTTAAATTTTGGTTTTAAGAAGAAGAAATGTTTTTTATTGTATCATGATACTTGTGGGAGCATTCGTGGTTTGCATTTCGATAGATCAGTTTTCATCCCCAGATTATCATATCCACACAGATTCCAATCATTTTCTTCTCACATAAATACGACAAAGTTACCGTCCAATCATGTAATCCGTAAATTCATCATCGGTCAACAAAAGATAGCCTGCAATCTGTTTATGAATCGAAATATGACCGGAAGGGAGATAATCTTGAATATATTTTAAGAACAAGATGTTAGATGACGACAAGAGAGTATATCGGCTAGAAGGTTATTTTCTGACATTAAAATAAGACAAATGTGTTCTAAAAACTAATGGAGTAAACTAAATATTTTGTGTCGAAAGATAGAAGCGTACATAGACATAGACATAGACACGACAAAAATAAACTAATACCTTTATTATTAATAATAACGAAGACCGCTGTCAGATGGTCCTGATCGACCTAGGCGAGGCGATATTGATTATTTACTCTCTCTCTCTCTCTCTCTCCCTCTCTCTCTGATGAATTGGATAATTACTCAGTTAACAATGGAAATTGGAATCGCGATGTTTTGTACGATTTGCCGCTGATTAAGCCCACCTGTATTTAGATCGACCTATAATATGGCTTCTCTGAAACTGGGAAATGTATGCATTTTTGGACCGTGTTATTATTCAATTGTAATGTATAATAGATGCATTGATATCCGAAACAAAATAAAATGTTAATTAATACAAAACATCGACTTTTCAAACTTTTAACTGCTTCTTTATACGGCTCCAGCTGTCGGTCATCGACGAAGGAAGCAGAAAGAAGACCTTAAACTTAAAACGGGTTTTCATTAGTTTTCTGGTGTGCATTTTATTGTCTATGTAAATCACCTGAAATGTTACATTGGTGAAAATGCAACTCCATCAAAAACTCTTATGCGATTCTGCGAATTGTTTAAAATAAAATAATTGAAATCTTACAGATATCAGTAATATTTATTTTATTTTCTGTACATGAAGCGATTTCGGATTCGCTTCGCGCTGTGGTCGAGATGTTATGTTCTGTGTATCTTTTGTCAGCGTTTTAATATTCTGAAATCGTCGGTTTTGTTCGTCGCGAATAAAATGCAGAAACTTTAATTCACTCTTCATTAGAAAAGTGCAATCTATTCGCGTGATCTGAAACTCCTCGTTCCATTGCGAGGCGGAAACCATCAGCGTCTCTTTCGATCTAAAATGTAAACAATAATCCAAAATGCGCGCCTGAATATTCTGGAAAATGGCTAGTTCATTGAAAAAAGAGGGTCCTTCGCGAGATATTCTCTGCCAAAATATCTGGAGATAATGTTCGTAGAGCATATAATCGGCCGTCGTTTGCTTTCGATGAAGTGAGAAATCCTCAACGGAGAAAGTGTAATCGTTGCGGCGAGAGTTCACGTTCATGTGAAACGAAACAATATCTTTCATCGTCCAGCAGAGATAGCGTCGCAGCAACACCAACGATTCGTCGAAATAGTCAGAAATCAGCATCAATCTGAAATCGTTGTCAAGTGTTTTGATGAATTCTCGAATCTTCTCTGTGTCATGGAAATATTTTGATTCGAGGCCCAAGTCAAAAGACATTCGGTTGTCAAAGAAATTGTAGCCGGGGAGAAAGGTGAAATTTTTACGGTTTAAGAAAAATGTTTGGTATGGTTTTTCCACCTGCAATTGTTTGTATTCAATGAGACCGTAATAACGGGAGGCCGATACAAACTGTTTGAACGGCTGTCGAAGAATACTGAAGTAGAACGTATCGTTTGGGAAAAGCAAACGGAATGCAGAGCGGTTGTAAATAGCGTGATTGCAGAGAATATCAAATTGGGAACCATTCGGAATCGGTACGATCCGAGAAGAATTAAATTCGTTGGCAATATGATTGAAATAGTTTGCATTTTTGGGTAAGGCGAAAGTTAATTCGTTTCGGAAACCGAAACGGTAGACAATATTCAAAATGGTGCTGCTTCCGGTTTTGTGAACTTTCAAAAATACCAGATGTTTTACACTTTCTCGGCAGTGGACGATCGGTTTATCAGGTTCCGTTTTTAATCGGACGGATTCTTCTGAATTCTGTAAATGTCGATCTTCACTGGCGTTTACTACAAAAATAGCGCGTATATGACCGGAATTGAAACTGCATAGCGTGAAAGTGTTCGATATTTTGTCGTGATGAATGTCGCATCGGAACAGCATGTAAGTAAAACAAAGGAACGTTGCTAAAATGATGGGGATGAGGATTGCGATCTTTGACTGAGTCCTAAAAAAGAAAACAAAAAAAATTATAGATTTATATGTATATCAAAATGAATAAATGTGAAAGTTTTTTTTATTTATCACAACTATATTACAACCAAAACGGGTTACTCTAATTTACATCAATAAAAAAGATAATAATCTTTTGGCATACTGTATATAGTAACAAGCACAGGCTCAAACACAAGCATTTGTACCTCATTTGCATAACTATCTTTTAAACAAATTATCCTCGGTGCCATTCGATTGTGATTTTATTGTACTATTTTCCTATATTTTTCTCGATATCAACAGTAATTTAATACAAAAGTGATTTAATACAAAAAAGATAAATGACAAAAACCTTGATTTTTACCTTTCAACTGGTGTGCGCAAAAATTACTATCTATATCTTTTTAACACGTTCGATTTTTTTTTTATCTTTATGCCTCTCTATATACGCAATAGTTTTGTCGATAATTGAATCGTAATTAATTCAAGTAATTAAGAAAAAACCTCCGCTACCCCTCTCCCTCGAAAAAAATGATATTCGACTTTTTACGGCAATTACGTGTGAACATCCTGAAATAGATAGCGGGAGGAAATAGAAAGGAAAAATTATTTTAGAATTTAGAGTTGAGTATCTGTTTCGTATATAAATTTTATGTAAAATTATCTCCCATTGCTGGGCCATTCTAGTGTTTTAGGGAAGTTAAAAATAATTTTGGCATAGGAGATAAATCCTGCGCATTTTCTTTAGAGGGAGGTTGCGGGGATTCTATTTTAGGCGATTTCATGTGGTTTTATGACTTGGTCACTCGCACTTTTAGTGGTAAACAAATTTGGTTAACTGTCTTACAAAGATAGAATTCCCCTTAAGTGAGAGATAAATTTATATGAAATTTATATACCACTAAATTCTAGAATAAATTGTGTTTTTATTTTATTCTTTTTTTCGGGTGTTCACACGTAAATTACCTAAAATAATTAGAATCTCATTTTGTGTGGGGGAGGGGCGGGTTCAGTTTCAGGGTGTTAATTTACAAATGTACACATGTTTTTTAATGTTATATTTTTAAATTTTATGTCACTTTAAAAAATGATTTTTTTTACATCTTCATTAATTTTTTTCATTTATTCTTCTGTTTTTAATGATAAAAGTAAAAAGCACAAAGAAACCATTTCAAATTATTCAGTAATTGTTTTTTTTTGACGAATTGACGTTCCGCATTTTATTATATTCGTTTTATTATATAACAAGTTTTTAATGGGGAAATCATTATCATGTTTATTTTCATACAATATCAAATCTCACGTTTTTGGGTATGATAGAGACCACATAACCTTTCTGTTTTTTTCCTAATTAATAAAATGTGACGATGTTCATAGACGGTAAATTTACTCAACATTGGAATATATCAAATGTATGCATATAAAGTTGGGTCGTTTATTGCATTAGCAGTGATATTAAAAACCCTAATTCATATTAACACTAACTTTTTATCATGTGTATACGGTGGACGTCGTCAGGTTAATTAATTTGCATAATGTTCTGCCAAAAGATATCTCATTAGTCTATTATTCGTTTTAATTGCTGTTAACTAAATTATTGCTTTTTATTTTAATATATCCCATAGTTCGATTTAGGAATAATTATTATATCCAACTGCTTAGCGTTTTGCATAAAAAGAGTCTATCCGGTCCTTTACGCCCAATTTACTTCTGAGGCACACGACCCCGCTAGAAATACACACACACACACACACACACACACACACACGCATATAAATATACTACATGTATTATTGCTGTTTCCTAGATGCTAATCTAATGAAATTTCAGTGTTAAGCTGTTTTTAGGTATACATTTTTCTTCATACAAACATTATTGGTTACATAGGTGCCAGCTTCTTCAAAACTTTGAAAAAAAAGGTATGATAAAGCTGGTTCCCGAAAGAGATCGCAGCTGAAACATGTATGCACAAATGTAACCAATAATGTTTGTATAAATAAAAATTCATACTATATATATATATATATATATATATATATATATATATATATATATATATATATATATAAGACTCCCATGTCCTGATATGCAGGGGAATTTTCATTGGCTACTTTCCGAGCAATATTGGATAGTAATGAAATCTATGGAAACTATTTCATTCATTGACCCATAACTATTCAATTCAATTCAATCGATTGGCAAAAGATTAGCTCATGGCTAGAGCCATGTAAAGCAAGTTATGAAAGAGGAGAAGGGTAATTCAAAGAGGTAATCAGCCAATGATCAGCGCCATGAACCGGGTTGACGTCTGCAGGCTTGACACTTCTTCCATCATCTTGTCCCACAAACCAGCAACCCGAAATAGAAAAGAATTCTTCAGGCGGCTCAACCGAGATCGTCTAAGATAACGCTATTATTATTTTTCACCAAGCCCTTTCTGTACAGCCGGCTTGAAGACAAGGTCATGCGACCTTTTGTAGTCACCGCACATGATGTTAAAAGCGGAGATTTGGTCACCATGCAGTCGCTATTAGTATGGTGACGATTCAGCTGATTTGTTGTACTGTTCAGACTAAACGAATAGTTTATATGACACCATTGTGATTGAAGTGAAAGCTTTTATGTGCGTATGTTCAGATTTTGAAATAAATATACACAAGAACGTGCATAATTTAGATGTACATATTCAATCGGCGCGTGTAGCTATAAATGAACTTTTAATTCTTTCAAACGTTATCAAAAACCAAACATAAAACAATCAAACTGCTACGAATGCTTAACAATATGTACACGCAGAGAGGATAAAATTGACTTCGTAATCTAATAGTGGCGGATGATCTCTGCTCTTCCCTATAACTCTTTTTTCACAGAAGAGTCGTTGCTAGTCTTTCTCTACTCTGTCGTTATTTACATAGTAGGTGCTCCAACGGGCTCTGATTATCTGTTTTCCCCATGCAAAATATTCACAGGAAGAACTCATCTCTCTACCACCACTGCAAAGAACTTCACTTTCTTTTATGTACATAAAATCAAACAGAAATTCAATGAGCAGAATACCTTTCCAAGATCTACTCATCCGTGCAACATATTACGACGGGACTCCTCTCCTGCTGAGTAAAAAATGGTTTTCTTCAAGTCCAAATACTTGTCAAGCTGTCCTCTTAAGTAATCAAATTCGGTCCATTCCACCAATCGTTTTCAATACTCTCATAGTCCATCAGATTTCCTATGCGTTTCGGCTTGATTTCTTCTCTTTAATTCTCATACATATTATTATACATAAATTATTATTATACATTAATTTTTAGGCAGTCCAACACATCACTCAATAAGTCATGGCCCTAAATAATAAAATAACTCTCATGCATAATTTGCCTTCATTCATCAACATCTCTAACAATTCTATGCCCTTTTTGTTGTACGGTTTTTCATAGGCCTCAATATATACTTCAGTGTCCGATATCACTTCTTCATGGGAGTCTAATCTCTTTCTCTGGGGCATTCTTTTGAGGTCTGAAAACTACCAGTAGTCGCTGGGACCATATTTGTTGAATAGGATTGATGAAAAAGCAATTCGACATGCAATTGATGTAGTTTGCCATCATTGCAATTAACTTGTATTGTCTTGGTGAAAGAGCACCTTTCTCTTCTTTATTTGTGGCGGTTTTCTGTCGATTCTTTATTTGAAACTCACTTATAATGCTATATAATATTCGCTATTGATTTCTCAAGATAATCGATGAACAAAATACCTTGTGCATCCCAAAATATGGAGGTTAAAACGTTATCTGCTGATGTTTGATCGCTTTTGACGGCTTTTACAGACTGCTGTCCACTCAGTCGACTAAAATAACAGAAATTTTAAAGTAATAATCCGATTGAGATCAGATTTTGTACAAGTGTTACTTGAAAGTTCGTACTTTATAAACAAATTATATGGATTTTCCTTTAGTAGTGCCACCAAGAATTTAGAATTTCGAACATAACCCTTTGTTTAATCCACATGGATAGCATGGTCTTGTTCCGTCAGCCATGACTGGTAGAAGTCTTCAGTAATTCGCAATTCTTCGTATCGCCCGCACCGAGGATTGAACCTTCAACCTACAAGTGACTATCACTTAGAACTGAATTTAACTTAGTACTATATCCACTGCGCCACGGGTCATTGCAGAAATTCCGCCCAGATTCCCGAGTTCGACAGAAATATTCCCGAGTTCGAAGAGATACACCTAAAGAATGTCTGAGGTTACAGCGGCCGAAACGTTGTGATGATAACACTCAAGATGAGAAATGTAGTCCGAATAACCAAAAAGGATACAAATTATCAATCCTTATCTAAAAAATTCAGAAATATAAGTTAAAAAAAAATATTAATAAGAACTTGTACTGTGCCCACATACCAAAAATGACTCGTTCTTATATGGCTGGGACTTACAACTTTTTGAACGACTCTAGTGTGTGTCGGTGTGAGTAAGTGTGTGTATATTAATATATACTTACGTGTTTGCAGGTTCCTAACGCTCTCTAGCTTTCTGTGCGTTCGTTTACGTTAGAGACCATTTTGTAGCATTTTGAAACCCGAGAGTCTACCATAAGTCTCTATTTCCCCCGTTGACTAATTGTGGTCAAACCCCTTAACCACATTAAGTGAAAGCCACTTCAGACAATGATCTTCTTTCTCAAATGGCTAATGAGACTGACTCTTAGAACACAACATTCCGATTCAGTTTTTTTTCATGTTGCTTTTTTAATATGTAATTTAAGTTAATGTACAAAAACGTTTCCATATGACTATACTAAAGCTGAGTAAATGATTCTTCATTTTCCTAAAGCATTTTTGTATATATTTTAATAATACAATACACATGCTAAACATACATGGTGTGACGCAACGAGTCACGGTGACGTTTAGTATATACGAGGCCTGTCTAAAACGTATCCAACCTTATGCCATGAAAAATATTTCAAATACGTGACGAGGTTGGGACCCTAATCCCCTTCAAAGTAGGCCCAGTGTGCTTGCATACACTTAGTTACCGATCCATCTATTGCCGGAAACACCTCTGGAAGTCTTCTTTCGGAATGGTGTTCATCTCCGCCGTCGTGTTCCGCATTATCTCCTTTTTCGCACCCTCTCAATTGCACAGTTGCAGTCCGAGCAGTTTGGGGCCTGCCATAACGCTGGTCACTCTCCGCTGATGCGCGGCCAATTTTAATCAATTGAACCACTCCTTAATTTGTGTTACACCCATCGCATCTTAACGCGACGGCGGAGATGAACACCATTCCAAAAGAAGCCTCCCAGAGGTGTTTCCGGCAGTGGATGGATCGATGGGCTAAGTGTGTGCAAGCACAAGGAGCCTATTTTGAAAGGAGAGTAGGGTCCCAACCCCGTCACGTATTTGAAATATTTTTTCTGGCCTAAGGTCGGATACTTTTTAGACAGGCCTCGTATATATATATATATATATATATATATATATATATATATATATATATATATATATATATATATAATTAACTAGTTACAAATATCCAGGGGGTATAAATCCGAAAGAAGTTGAAACCGGGTTTATGAGAGTGCTCAATGAAAATTCAGAGCAAAATATATTTTTTGTTGGTGATTTTATTCCATTAATTGCGACAATATATATGTTGTTTCGTTAGCCTTCATAATGAGAGCCAACTCTTCAAGCGTTAAATGGGATCACTGCCTAGAATCTTAAATTCAACCTCAACCGGAAATTGAAGATGCATAAAAGGGAGGGGGACAAGATGGCGCTTAGCCTATAGCGAGGACAAGAAAGGGGGGGGGGAACTCCAACAAGTGATATTTTAGAAAGTTGGGTGGGGTGATATCTAGTGTCTGGGCCATCGTGACCTCAATTTCAACCGGGGCAGAGGGCCGGGTGGGTTTAATGTAATAATGAGAATAAAATTATAAAATTATAACTGTCATTTCTGTTGTAATAGGTGATTATCGTGTAGATGAAAATATTTTTGATAATTTTAATTTAGGTTATTAATTGCTACTTTTGCATTCTATTTCAATGTAATTATTTACGGATTTTACAATGAGCTCAGTACCGGTAGTGAATTTTGTTGTGATAATATTTGTTAATTGTAATACTAAAATTAATACTAGTGGAATTACTATATAAAAGAAGTTTAATGGTGTTACTATCTTTAGTATTAATAAAAACAATTATAATAACAATAATATTAATAATAATAATAATAATAATAATAATAATAATAATAATAAAGCCAATAGAACCTACGATAGTCGCAATGACAATAGTATCAATAATGATAATAATAATAATAATAATAATAATAATAATAATAATAATAATAATAATAATAATAATAATGATAGTAGTAGTAATAATATTTATGGATTGATATATATATATATATATATATATATATATATATATATATATCCTCTAAGACGAACTTGTTATTTTCTTCCTTTAATTTTCTGTAAAAGTGCTGCTAAAGGCGTTCTGGAGTGGCTTTGTAAAAAAAAAAATGTTAAATTGAAAAATAAATAAAATAAAAATTAAAGTATTTCCAGAATGTTTTGGAAACGACCGTACGCCATACTAGATTTGTTGTTCTAATTCTTTGAACAATTGGAATGTTCTGATCCATTAAATCATCTTTATATATATATATATATATATATATATATATATATATATATATATATATATATATATATATATATATATATATATATATATATATCAATCCATAAATATTTAATAATGTCGAAAATTCTATGTAATCTGTAACTCTCAGGTTACACTTTGTATTTCGAATGTTTTGAATCCAAGTCTTCATTTTAAATTGACATTATTTGTACCGACGCAGAGTTTAGCAGGAGTGTTTCACTTTTGTTTAACTCTATTTTTTAACTACACCGTTTCTTTTAGAAAATTATTTTTTAATATAGGATCTTGAAAATTAAATTATATTAAATTATTGCGGTATTGTTTGGACATTAAAGTATTAATTGAACGTATAACTAAATCTTTTAAGGTATTGTTGTTTTATTATCTATTTATTAACTTATTGGTTGTTAATAGTTTCTAAAGCTTGTAATACATTAATAATTGCGAAGACTTATAAAACAAGAAATAATTTTAAATTTTAAATACTTCCAAATTCCTTTTACATTTCAAAGAGTCGCGATGTAATTTCTTTCTTTTTTCAACTATAAAAAAAGTTTAAATGTCTGACTATTTCCGAAAAAATGAAATTAATTTTCGTTGATTTAATTTTACAATTAAATTACTTTTTAAAATAGGATTTCTGAAAGGGTAGTTTTATTACTTTACACTATTGGATTTTTTAAATTTCAATATATAACTGGTTAATAGTCTATAAGAACATTAAAACTATGTAAGTCACATAGATGCGAAAACCATACATACACAGACACACAAGAAATGGTCACACAATTGTATTTATACTAAAATGTCAAACAAACAAAAGCAGCATTGCGTCTTTGTATGTCGGTCGGTCACGATTAATATTTTTACACATATTAAAAAATACAAAGTCACATTTTATGGAAAATATGTTTTTTGATTGTTATAATAGCCTTGAATATCTGCTTAAACTGTGTGTTTAATTGCCTGAATTGCTTAGAAGTTATTTACCATGTCATCTAATTTACATAGTGTCTGTACGCACTAGAAACACGTATGTGAATTAGATGGCAAAATAAGACTTTTTTCGTCTGTATTATCCATAACTATTATATAGATGTAAATAGACTTATTATTTTTAGTTATGCAAGAGGAGTGTCTTAACAGAAATAACACAATTTTTCGAATTAAAATCAAATATTCTACATAAATATTCGTATTGACCCAACGGGTCACTGGTTTGTCTCGTAATTTGTGAAGTTAATAAAGCAGTCATACTTTAATGTAGATGGATTTAGTCGAAATATATTCTATTTTAGGAATATCTGAGTTTAAAATAAACATTTTAGACATGACATTTGGCTTTTCGGAATTGTTTAGCTGAAGATTGATAATTTGTATTATTTTGATTATTTGAACTACTGTTCTCATCTTGAACGTTATTCTTAAAATGTTTCCGCCAATCTAACCTCCGACGTCTTTCATGTGAGTCTTGTCGAAGTCGGGGTTCTTTATGTCAGACCTGGGAATCTCTACGAAATTTCGAACGGAACCGTGGTGCAACGGATAAAATTGTATAATCAGTTTTAAGTGACAGTTCTCTGAAGATTGAAGGTTCAATCCTCAGTATAGTCGATACTTAGAATACAATGGCTGACGGAATGAGAGCAAGTTACTCCAGTGAATTAGATAAAGAGCTTTGTCCAAAATTCCGTATAGTTCGATAAGACGCACCTTAAGAAGGTCGGAGGTTACATCTGCCGACATTTTGTGAGAATAACATTCAAGATGAGAACATTAGTCTGAATAATGCTAATTATTAATCATCATCTAAAATTTTTCGAAAAGCCAAGTGTCATGCTTAAATTGTTTATTTCAAACTCAGATCTTCTTAGAATAGAATATATTTCGACAAAATTCTTCTACATTCAAGTGTTTTATTTACCTCCCTTCCAGGACATTAGACACAAGGTCACGTGTGGGTTTTGATGAAAATTGTTTCTGTGGACGGAACTGGATTCGAACCCGGCACACCCAAGTAATCAGTCCTAAACCACTTAGCCACCGTATGGCTGCTTTATTAACTTCATGTAGAAATGACCCGTTGGGTCAATACTTCTACGAATATTTATTCCACCTATCAATTAAGACATTCTGCTTGCATAACTAAAAATAAAGAGTTTTATTTACATCTATATATTCATGAATAATATACAAGTAAATGTTCTTCTTATTTTACTATCTAATTCACATACGTGTTTGTAGTGTGCATATACACTATGCACATTAGACGGAATGGTAAATAACTTCGAAACTATTCAAGGCTATTGCCATCCGCCGAAACGTTGTGAGAATAACATCCAAGATGAAAACAATACTTCGAATAATCCAAATAATACGTTTTGTTTGTCTATTTGACAGCATAGCACCCCTTTTAAAGAGTTATTAACTGTAAATGATTCATTGTCTACGATTGATTGCACACAAGTTGCTGTTTTTTCCACAGGTGAAAAGGAAATTCCTGCTTTATACTTTTATGGAATTCCCCAGATTCTGGAGAGCCTTCTACTCCAATAGCTTCTTTCTGTGAGCTTCCGGCCTTTGGAACTCCCTCCCTTGTTCCCTGTTTCCCCGACTGTACCGAAATGTAGAAATTAAAAACTAATTTGAACAAACATCTTGCTGCACAGCTCCCAATTTAGGACGACCCCCTAAACTTTAACCCTAATTCTCAGTAGCCTATTATGTCTACAGTGGCAACTTTCCTTGTTTGGGGTGAACTAGGTTAAAAAAAAATTATTTAAAAAAAAAAAACCGCGAAGATTTAAAAACGAGATTGGCGATTTAATAGTACGTGAGCGTATCCATTAGACGATTAACCCCCACGAAATTAGTTTTACGAGTTTGGATAAAAATTGGAGAAAGTTGGTGCTCTGAATTTCAAGTTCAGTCGTCTTATAACTGTACGCTCTCTATTATTGTTAGTCCATATGACATATTGAGCTTAGTATACAATAAAGAGAGAGAGAGAGAGAGAGAGTGAGAGAGAGAAAGGGGCACTTTATAAATAAATAAAAGAAAACTAAAAAAAGGAAATCATACCAAAAAGAAAAAGTGTTTTCTGACCTGAATGTCCGCTTGCTAAGCATTTTGTCGCATTTTTTTCGCGAAATCCGTTTGAAGATGACGTCATGAAATTTGGCTTAAGTTGTTTTGTCGCAAAGAAAACATTGCCTTATCCTCCTCCTTCTTCTCCTCCGTCGCAAACTGATGATGGCAAGAAATCGAACTTAGTTAAAATAACCGTTGGAATGAATCGAACGCAGAAAAGTTGCCCATGAAAGATCTCGATGGTTTAAAATAGTTTCATGAGGCTTTTCCTCTTGGCAACTTATGTATTTCCTCCTCTCTGGTTAGACGAAAAAGAATGAGGAAAGGTAGAAGAAAAAGAAGAAGAACGTGAAAAAGAAAACAAAAATGAATAAAGAGAAAAAGTAAAAGAAAAAGTAAAAGAAGAAATAGAAAAGGAAGAAGAGCGCATATCGGCAGTTTTTCTCTCTCCTTGCTAATTAGTCCTCGCCGTAAACGACAATCTGTTCTTTGTATTCCCTGCTCGACGCGACTAACTCCTCCTTTTCTTATCTTTACTATTCGCCTTTTGGGCGTGCGTCTTCGTTTGTTTCTCAGAAGTAGAAGAAAAACACATTTTTTTTTCGCATGAAAAGAAAAAATGCCCAAGACTTAAATATTATTGTCCCTAACAAATTCGAAAACTCTTGCCTGGCATTCTCACTTCGTATTTACTTACTAACACCCTCGATCGACTTCCCATTCTCTCTACATATACTCTTTCTTGCTTTCTCTCTCTCTCGCTCTCTCTCTACATATCCATCTTCTGTCTTTCTCTATCTCTTTCCCGCCCTCTCTCTTTCTACATCCTTCTTCTTGGGTTCTCTCTCTCCTTCTCTCTCTCTCTCCCTCTCTCTCTCTCTCTCTGTCTATCTATCTCTATCTCTATCTCTATATCTACATATCATTCTTTTTTCGCGCCCTCTCCCTTTTTGCTTCCCCTTTTCAGCATTTGAAGTGGGCGAAGTAAAATACCCAACACAAAACAGAGATGTTTCTTATTCCAGGATCAAAATATCTCCGCTTCTTACTCGCCAGAATGGTAGATAAGATTTTTGAACATGTCTTTAAAAAATCTAACACGAGCCGATATTGTTAATATACGCCCATTCAATTTACGCGTTTAGTGATCAAAATGCTATTATACACTTACGCGTGACAGATTTACCGACGGAGCGATAGATAAACCAATGCACCCCATATAGAAGCGCGAACATTTAAAAAAATCCTTATTCAATCTAAAGCGTGACAGACTAAAAAATGTTTTTTAAAACTTAAGCGTGACAGGCCTACAGACAAATGCATTGATCCTCTAATATGGATGCGTGAGCAAATCTAAAAATGTTATTTTAAACTGAAGCGTGACAGATCGACAGAAGAACTCTATGGATTGTGCCCCAAAAAGTAAATTAAAAGTTGCTTATTGTTAATAGACATTGTTGTCACTTGATTTGGATTCCAGTTAGCGACATTTTTACTTGTTTCAACTTTACTTTAACGACATATTGTGTTACACTTTTAATTTATTGTCAACTAGCAAGGCTACCCGGCCTGTCTCGGAAGAGTAGTAAGTAATTTATCAATAACAATTGATTTTCTACTGTTGTGACACGCGAGGTAAATTTTACTGTAAAAAACAAAACAACTAATCAAGGCAAGATTTACCCAAAACAAAACAACAAACACTCGAGTTAAACCTTACTAAAAGAAGAAATGCGCGAGTAAAGTTTTAAAAAATACGTGCTATAAGTTTTACTTAAAAATTAAACCAATTCGCGTTCTCTCTCTCTCTCTCTCTCTTTCTCTCTTTATATATATATATATATATATATATATATATATATATATATATATATATATATATATATATATATATACAGGGCTTTACGGAGCCCTCCAAAAAGGAGCGCGCTCCAGGAGCACGCTCCTTTTTGCTGGAGCGAAGGAGAGGAGGGCTCATTTTATATTCAGCGGGAGTTGAGCGGGAGCAACTCCATTTGGGACTAAAGAGCGATGGTTTTATCGCTCCGCGCTCCTCGCTCCAAAATTATTTGATTTTTTTTTAAACATTAGTTTTTTTATTCAGCAATATAAAGGAAAAGTAAAGAAAGTCTCAGAGTTTACTCTGAATTATTTAAAAAAATGATATCTCTGGTAGAGAGAGGGAGGGGGCTCAGGCGGAAGACGATTTAATTGTAATGTTTTTAACAATCTTTTTTGTATTGTTTTATTCGTTATACCCCCCACCCCGTCGACTTGCTATCAAGCAATGAGACTGATCAAAGGCGTCATTAAAGTTTTTATTGCAGTCAGTGACTTGAGCGTTCTATTTCTTTGGAAAGATTAAACATTTGAGTAAGGGGTACGAACGATTTTGACACCATCTGAGTGCAGGACGGGAGGGGGCCGAGAGAGAGAATTCAAAATGTTTACTAGCTGACCTGAGATAATTACTAAGGCCCTTTTAAAAAAGTACACTGCTATCTTTCTGTTGAATAAAAACTCCGCAAATTAGCACTTTAGATAGGGGAGGTAAGTTGCCCAATCAAGGTTTCAGAGTACAGTCTACCCTACTATTTAATTCATATAACTTTGGGGAGGATATATGTGGATTTATACCGTTCCTAAGTGTATTAGTGAAAGTTATGTTGTTTTTCTTCTCTTAGACTAGATAGTCTACTTGACTGGATAGAAGTATGGATGTATAATACACAATTTAGGAAAACTCGTCAAAGAAAAACTCGGCAACGGAAAATCGTCAATGGAAAATTCGGCAATTTTGGCCAAGTAGGAAAATTCGGCAATTATCGAATAAATATCGATTGAAAATAGATTTTAGAACCGTTTTTACAGGAGATATACTTGTAAATACGGGGCTACCCCCTCCCCAGTGAAGAATATTTTTATATTATTTTTTTGGTTTTGCAGTTTACGAACCGGGCTATTTTCTTAGATAAAATTTTCAAGTTAAATTCAATTTTTACGATATCTTCTGTTTATTAAATTGTTACGTGAAAGTACAGAATAGTTAACAACCCCCCCCCCCCCCATTATCCCCATGTAAAAAAATCGTTGTCTAAATAATGTTATTATTTCAAGCTGGTTCGTAATCAAGTAACGTCATCATAATTCATTTAGATTTCTTCGTAAACAAGTCAGCCATTTTAATTGACAAAACATCAATTACTTCGGGTGTGTGCAAAACTTGAAAGGAATTTATAAACTATCGAGTAGAAAGTCATTTAAACTGGCTTTAAATTCTTAGAAAATTTCCATGTATTTAAAAAAGCAAAATTGTTTTCTTGTTCTCAGGAAACGAAAATTTACGTATAATCCTATACTTCGTCCGACATGTTCTCCTATAACTCTCAAAATATTAGCGAGATTTTGTCAAATAATATTTTACGGTCTTACACTTAAAGTGACATCTCAACCCATATTGACGAGATCCTTTGACGCCCACCCCTATCCTTCGACCACTCATTGGCAGAATAGAACGTTTATGAAAGAAGGTATATTTTTTATTATGGAGCGCTGAAAAAGAGCCGCTCCTTTTTTTATAGGAGTTGGAACAGGAGCGGCTCCTTTTTGAAAATGGGCGTTGGAGCAGGAGCGGGAACAGCTCCAAAAGTAGTGGAGCGCGTAAAGCCCTGTATATATATTAAATGTATAAACAACATCTGTGTACCTGTAGATTAGTTTCTATATTAAGAACACGGTGAATATTTTTGTGTCTATTATTGTGTCTATTATTGTGTCTATTCAAAGTAAAAGGAATTATTTCAACTAAGATGCGTCACACAGCGCGTTCACAATGAAAATCTTATTTAAAAAAATTTAAGTGTGACAGACCGACGGCCTTTTTTAGAGATGCGTCTAAAATTGGTTTCAGCGTGACAGACCGACCGCTGAAATCACATCCTCTATATAGAAACGATTGGGCGCATTTAAAACAGGTTAAAACGGGTTAAAACGGGTTCAGGTTTAATAGAAAAAGTTCCAAATTTAAGTTTGGATAGAGCAGCAAGTTCATTGGAGCACATTCCATTGAAGTACTTGTAAAACTAGCACAAAGATTGCAACATTGCGGCTATGGAGTAGGGGCTGGAGCTTGGTTGATAGTGAGGGACCTATTAGTCTTTTTTGGAATTTGTTTAAAAGGGAACGACTGGTGGATGGTGCAACCAGCCCAGATACGACAACAATACTTCATGCGTGGGCGGATGATGGCTTTGTAGAGATATAGGATATTGTCAAGTGTGAGAAGTTTTCTAGCATGGTAGAGGGAGCCTACTTTCTTACCAATGTATATGCGATATCAGTCACAAGGTTAACTAATTTGCATATTGGTTTTATAACAAGGACATTTTATTAATTAACTATTCTTTGTTATTGTTTTATAATTCAATAATTGTTTTATTTTAATATAAAAACTAGTTCTGTTTCGAAGTATTGTTGTATTCAAATGTTCCATTCTTTAGAGATGCCGATTTGATTTTCAACAAGTTGCGATCTATTTCTAAATTGCAAGTGAACAGTGAAATTTGATTTCTTCTTTTCCTTACAGTCACATTTAAAAGATGAATAAATTCGTATCGAAATTACCAAAATATTAATGCTAGAACCATCTACATGACTAAATGAAAAATTATTTGTTTCGAGTTTACAACAAAGTTATGAATGAAATGTTTATTATTTTAAATTAATGTTTCAAGTATTTCGAGTAGAGAACTTTGCGAAGCGACAGCAATCTGACGAAGCCAGCTAGTATGGCATATAGGTAATGCAGAATAAGGGACCGTGCGTATTGAGCACACAATTCACAGCAGTTTTTCACTTTCATTTTTAATTGTATCCAAGTTTGTACTGAATTTGATGCGCCTCCAGGTGTTGGCATCCTAGGTGATAACATAGTTCGCCCAGTGGGTAGCACAAGCGCTGTCTGTCTGTCTATCTAGGTGTACATGTCAGGCTGTATGCGTCTGCCTTCGTTTATATCAGGGCACAATTGCTGCTTTGATTGACGTTAAGTTCACAAGGTTGTTTAAAAAGCGTCTTTGCATCTCAATGGGAGGATTTGTCGGTCGGCAGGTCGGTGACGCTTCAGCTTAAAATGATTTCAGGTGAGTCCAAGGATCTGTATAAGCAGATCTGTTTGAAATAACATTTTGTCTGTCACGCTTAAGTTTGTAAAAGCATGTTTGTCTTCGCGCTTAAAATTACGGTAACACTTTCATCGTTTCATACGCAGATTGAGTGGCCGCATATTATTAAATATGCGTCCAAATTGTTCTATTGTAGATCATGTCCGTCGGTCCGTCTGTCACACTTAAGTGTGAAATAGAATTTACATCGTTACACGCAGAGATTGGATAAACACGTTTTATTGAATATACACCACAGCATCCTTATAAAAAACTGTCAGTCGGCCGGTCTATCACGCTTAAGTGTGAAATAGTAATAGTAATCTCTATACGAATAGATTGCAATAAACATGTATTATTTCATATAGGCCGACGCATCTCTATAAGAAGATCTGGCTGTTGGTCTGTCACGCTTACGTGTGCAATTGCGTTTTCATCGCTACACGCGCAGCTTAAATGGATACATCGTGTGGAAATCAGTAAAGTCCATAACGTTTACGGCTCATTTATTGGCGTGCATTAGTTTTGTTCTAACTAAATAAACTGTTTAGATGATTTAACCATTGGCGATCGAACGATAGACACGAATAGAATCGATCGAACGATCACTGTTTCTTTAACGGCCTTTATCTTCGCGCGCAAACAAAATTTTGTGGTAACTTCTGTCGCTTTCAAAGTAATTGTAAAAGATGATCCCGCCTTAATGTTCCGTATTCGATCGAACTCATTTCGTTGGCGATGTGTTATTCGATCCCAGATAAAGACAGAACAACGAAAATAAACGGACGATATTTCCTCACTCGATCTTCTATTTTCTAATGTTTAATCCGGACTTTTATTGAAAATCGACACATTTAGTTTTTATTTCCATGTTTATCTCGTAGTAAATATCATGTTTCGTGCACCTTCACATAATTCGATCCTCCCCCATGTTATCTAATGATATATTTGACGCTTTCCGAGAGATTCATATCAGGTTTTGTTTGAAATATAAACAGATTTAAGCTTCATTGATAGAATATTAGCGCGTTTTCCTTGCTTTACAAACATAAGTAAACCATAAAACTCGACTCGACTTATAAAAGTTTATTCTCACCATAAATCACTTTCTATTTGTCAATATAAAGACGCTAAAATGGCTTCCAAATTTTAAGGTCGGCCAAGTAAACATCGTTTCTATTATGTCTACTAGCAAATATATACTCTCTTCGGTCGCACAGTTTTGCTAGCCTGGGAGGATAATATAATGACAAACGAACAGATAATGCACTATCCACCCAAAAGGATAAGGTAATGCCTTGGAGGATGGTCTCATGACAATAGAACAGATACTATACTACCCCCTAAAAAAGAAAGAGCATGTTATAGTATCATAATCATTGAACAGATACTACACTACCACTCAAAAGGAGGAGGTAATGTCTTGGAGTATAGTCTCATGACAATAGAACAGACGTTTATATTTCTGTTGCTATCTATATATCTATCTCTTTATCTATCAATCTCAGTCTGTCTATGTTATCCAATGTTATTGCTGAAATCATTTGCCATTGACATAAATTTTCGCCCCAAATCACAGATAAATATAAATGAATGATTTGACTAACTGTTATTCTGCTCTTTTTTTCACACTTCTTGAACATCTTTTTCACTCCTTCTCTTCAAAGTTTCTAATTACTTTTGAGAAAGAGAGAGAGAGAGAGAGAGAGAGAGAGAGAGAGAGAGAGAGAGAGAGAGAGAGAGAGAGGGGGGATTGATACTAGCTGAAGTACTTTAAATCGCATAAATAGATAATACATTAGTCTGAAATGGTATAGTAAACTGAATTTAGCATTAAAATATACTACAGTAGTACATTAATAAAAGTAATATGATCGTTTCGGCTTCAGACGGACAGGTATGAAATCTTCTTGTGTGTGGGTGCATGTTTCTCGCCTCTACGTGACGTACACGTTATTATTTTATTATTATTTACTATTAATTAATTTCTTATTGAAATAAAAATGAAACCAGTAAAACCAACCGTTAAAAATCCTATTAAAGTGATTTAATTGCAAAATTTAATCTACCATTATGCATTTCGATTTCTTCGTAAGCAAGTCAACCATTTTAATCAGTTGAAAATAAAATGACAACAAAACAAAATTTGAGAGGAATTTGGAAGCATTTAAACTATTGAAAATGAAATAATTTCTTGCTTTAAAATGTTTAACAAATTCTCATGTATTAAAAGAGTAGACGTTTCTCAAGCTATTTACATACGACCATTAAATTAATATTAACATAACAAAATTTGTTCAATTAATAAACGATACTGCAATCAATAAATTTAATTTTCAAACTCCGATTTTAAAATAATTATTTGTTAAAAGAACGCCACATTTAATAAAAAAGCGACACAAAAAAGAAAGTTAAATGACTCCGGGGCAACATCAGATAGGTACAGATAGTTATAAATAAAAAGCGACTATTTTAACCTTTTCATGCATGATTTTTTTACAGAAATTCTACACATTCTTGAACCTGGTGCCATCAAGTTTAGATGATTTACGAAAAGACCCGTTACGAATAATAATTGAGGCAAAAACGTATTCCTCAATATCCACGACTCTCACAAAAACAAATATAATTGGTTCAATCAAAATTTACGATAATTTAAGGAAGGCGATACTTCTATACCCTTGATCCTCACTTTATAATGCATGTTTAGCAAGGAAACATCAAGTACTATTTCTTAAGTGTTTGGCATGATTCGACTGAGGATTGAACACCAGTCTCCCGGCTCATTATGCTAAATGGGCTAATAAGTTTAAGTCCAGCTAATTTGTTAAAATTTGCTGAAGCTCTGTAATAGTTGAAGACATTTTTATGGGTTCTGCTTTTTGCTTAAGCGTGACAAACTAAAAAGTAATCGTATTTTTAAAATAGCTTCAAGTTATTTATCTACCTCCCACAAGGTAAGATGTGACACAAGGTCGGGAAATAGCTTCAAAACTTGTAAATCTAACTCAAATGTTAAGTACGTATTCAGACTCATTACACCAATCGACGCACCAAACTTCCTCGAGCTTGACTGTGTAGGTTTTCAAAATATTACAATTTATTGTAGAACACTTGTCAGACCGACCGGCGAAGAGGCAAAAGAAAGACGTATAACCGGATTCAGGTGAGCTAAGTAGAAATGGGTGGATGCAAAGAGTCAGGGATACAAGTTTATAGACTTGAGGTGAGAGACCACGCAAAGAAAACGATCGGATCAAGCGAAGATTATTATTTAATTACGAAATAAAAAAGAAAAACACTTTCAATTTCGGTTTTGCACAAACATGATTTTCACAGCATTGAAGAAGATTTATTATTTGCTTTCTCTTAAAAAATTCATCTTACACCACCTCGTTACTTTATTTTCTAATGGGATTTCGAAATCATTTATTTTAGCACGTTGACCTATTCGCGCCACTCGGGCGTCTTTGTTTCTATTACTTAAGAACAAACAAGTTGTTGCTTGTAAGCACCATCTGGTAGACGGTCGTTTCATTGACTTGGGCAATAACGATAAAATAGCTTTGCAGTTTGGTTAGGGCAAAATAGGAAATTACACATACGCTCTCTCTCTCTCTCTCACACACACACACATACCCACACACCCATATATATATATATATATATATATATATATATATATATATATATATATATATATATATATATATATATAATTAAGTTAGCCAGATTCTTGACATTATAGCATCTGACAAAGCGATTTCTTTCTTCTTATCTTTGCAATGTGTTTTTTGCGCTAAATATGTAGTTCGCTTCAAGTTATTCCTTTAGAGAAGATCTTTACAATGGAGACATTTTTGAATAATGACATAAAAAACTGAGTCTGCTTACGACATTAATAAAAACATTTCGCCTTTTCGGCTATCGTAAAGATTTTTTTCTTTTTGCATACACTAACGTTCCTGTTACAAAGGATACACCATTGATCTTGACTGCTCAACTTTTTGAGGTTACAAGGGGCCATTAATTATTTGTAAAGAGACTTTACTATGGGACACTGATATAAAGGAAAAAAGTAAACATACATAAACAAAAGGACACCATTTTGGTTATTATGGTGGGGGTAAGAAAAATCTGATAGCATTATTTTTTAACATTCAACTTTACTTTATTGAAATGTATTTATTTTAAATATGTCTTAAGTTTATAGATTTTATGCAGATATCAAACTTTTAGGATATATTACTTATAGAGAGAAATAATGTTTTTTGAAGAGGGGAGTATTTTTTGCAATTTAAAGACAGGTAATCCTACCGCACGTCTCACCGCATACTCATCACAAATGCCTCTAAGGAGTCGATGAAGGTCAAGGCTTTACTGAAGGAACTCAAGCACGGGTCTACCGGGATGCTGAGGTTTTTCTCTGATGAAAAGTATTTTGGCTAGAGCGAGGCGAGAAACAAGCAGAACGACATGTGGATACGCAAAGACATACTTACTTCTATTCATAAACTCCATATTAACATTGTTATTTTATTTATTTTTTATTCTTATTTTTATTAAAAAACAGTTATTAAACAAAACTTAAACAAACAAAAATGACAAATTTGAATGTTCGTTTCGAAAATTCAATCGCGTTTCCTTCCTTAAAGGAATGGAAATTCATTATTTGCATAATTTTCTCGAGTTAATTTCTCTCCAAGTCGATAAAGCTGAACAAAAACTGTAGATACTTGCATTTATTTCTTTTTTAATCATGCAACATGTTCATAGGTTTTATGTCAAATTTCAACATTGTTAAATTAATTAGGCAGTTTATTCGAGTTATGCAAGTTTAATTAGTCAAATTAAAGCCTGATACATGAGAGGAATAACATTGACCAGCTAATTTATTTCTCACTTTCCAAAGATTGTATGTATATATAAATTGATCACTATAATCCTGTTTCTGTGCCGGTACTTTTTGTGTATGTGATCCATATGAAGATACGAACTATGTGTCTAGCTTGCGTAATACGAAATTATATTTGAAAATCGCTTGTTGGAACGTCAGAACCTTATTTGATCGTTACGGATCTGACTGGCCGGAGAGACGAACACCACTTGTTAGACAAAAACTGTTACGTTTCAACATTGATATAGATTTGTCAAAGAAAAGATTGTTGAGGGATAGTAGTCGTGTAGAAAAGGGTTCTGAATATGTATTTTACTGAATCGGTAAACTGGATGGAGAACGACAGGACCATGACGTAGGATTGACTCTTAAGAAATGTGTTGTGGTCTAAATGAGCGCATTAAGATTGCCTGTAGCTGGTCAGCGGCATGCAACTCTTATTTTGTTTATGCTTCTACATTGGAAAGCCCACCTGAGTTCGTAGGATCCTTTTATGAAGATCTTATGATAGTTATTTTATTTACTTCCTTTCTAGGAGGTTAGACACAAGGTCAGGTGTATGTTTGATTAAAGTGTTTCTGTGGAACAAACTAGATTCGAGGTTTTCAGTCACTATCACTATTGTCTCAAAGACGATTTGAAGTATTTTGGAATTGATATTGGAGATAGGACCAGGTGGCTTAGATAGGTCAATGTGGGGGAAAGCGATTTTTGAAAGCAGCAAACTTTTTGAAAAGAATAAGATGAAACACCAGCAGCTGAAGAGAGCAGCGAGGAAAAGACACACATGTAGGAAATTTGGAACAGCTAACATGGCAACCTTGCAATTTTATAACGATGTCACGTGCCGGTTTGTTAAATTACTAATGAGTGCATGTGCAACAGAATCACGAGGTAACTTAAATTATGTCATCCCTTCAGATCATTATAACGTCTGTCACTGCTGTGGTATGATGTGTACATGTCGAGCAGGCTAGAAGAGCGATATCGGCGCCTCTAACTGGAAGGATTTACACTAGCATCACATCAATACGCAAAAAGTAGTCGTACTCAAGATCGAATAGACAGCTGCCATATATATATATATATATATATATATATATATATATATATATATATATATATATATATATATATATATATATAAATATCAAAACTCATTTTTGTTGTTTGGTTTTCTATGGACTGAGAAGTGTAGGTTGTTCGAGGTGTTGTACAGAGTAATGTCAAGGGAATTGAGGACGTAGTTAGTTCTTTGTTCAGAAGTGAATGAAATGGTGTGTTCAATTTTATTGAGTTTGTAGACAATGTCAAAGAGGCATCGATATATCTAAGATGGATTTGAAGGACCTGTTTTCTCAAATTCCCAGGTAAAGCCATGCCAGAACGCCGCTGGTAAACCAAATATTTGTTTGTATAATGTGTCGTTGAAGGTAAAATCGCATTGTTGAATTATTAAATGCCATTTTTTAATATTTTGGTGCTAGAGAAGAGAGTGAGACTAGATGAGATGTATTTTGAACATTTGGTTCGCATTTCAAACATATAAAAAATGAGATTGTTTTTATGTTGCTATAGTAACAAATCCGACTTTACCCATTTTAAAATGCATTGCTCCAAAATCAAATTATGTCGTTCCGTCGACTAAAAAAGTACAATCTTAAAACAATACGAACAGTCAAGGGGAGGCAACATTGAAATCCTTTGAAATCCAGAATCTGGTTAGAATAAACTTAAAGTTACCTTAAAACTGAAAAAACTGAAAAAATTGAAATCAATTGTGGAATAAAAGGTAAATTTATAGTAACGAGAATGAGAAGACCCAATTGAAAAGGGATTGGGGGATTAAGAGATTATACATATATATATATATATATATATATATATATATATATATATAACTCCTAAATAAAATTTAATAAAAAGCAATTTAAATAAATTAATTTTAGGAATATTAGACCTTTAAAATAAATATGAATTGAGAAATTTGCACTTGATATATATATATATATATATATATATATATATATATATATATATATATATTGTAAATCTCTTCAATTGTGTCTTCTTATTCTCGTTACTATAAATTTACCTTTTATTCCACAATTGATTTTAATTTTTTCAGTTTTTTTCAGTTTTAAGGTAACTTTAAGTAAATTGTAACCAGATTCTGGATTTCAAAGGATTTCAATGTTGCCCCCCCCCTGACTGTTCGTATTCCTTTAACGGCTCACATTTATCAAATTTAAATTTAAAATTAAGATTGATTTAAGGAAGATAAAAAAGAAAATAAATCAAATAAAATAATAAAATTATAATAAATAATATATCAATAAATAAATATTAATAAGATGATAAGCTTTAGCTGAATAATTATATAATTAAATTATGATATGAATAATTAATATTGATGTCCAATCAGCTTATCTTAATTCTTTTTCTGCATATCTACTTTCAATTCTCTGCGGTATTTCGTCAACAGTTGATCCCATCAGTCCACCTTGTTTTTTTCGACCACCCGGTCATATTTTTTGGTCTTTTGATAATGAGAGGAACGCTCTCGAAAATTTAAGTTTACCTTATTCCGGAACTTTTAATTGTCTGACAGTAACCACTTTTTTTATTTACTGTTCTGGTATTTAATCTGTTTTACGTGAAATATTAAGAAATTGATTTGAGATTCCATTCTTATTTTCTCTTCTCATTTATTTTTGTTCATCTGTTTCACCTTCCGGTATCTATTTCACATTGCTCCTGCCTCGGATTTCAAACTTACACTTATATTTCCAGCAATGCTTCGAGCAAACTACAATTTCCCTATATATATATATAGTGCGTAGTTTTATATTAGAGATTTTTATTTAAGTAAAATACAGAGATTTTTATGTGTAGATATGCACGTGCTCTCCACGATTTCTCGAGTTTCACATATACCAGGGGGAGGGGGCACTTAATGTTACTCAAGTGTTGCTTCAACAATTCGGCACTTTAATAGAGAGTTATTTATGCGAGGGTTATACACACGTCTTAGTCTGTCAGGTGCTGCTTTAACATCAATTGAGCGACCGCACAGTTCAAGGTCAGTTTAATTCCACTTCGGCGCCAGTTTTTATTGTGGTTCCTCACACTTTACGGTTGTTTGAGTGCTGTTACTTGAGGGGGGTGACGGTGGTTAAGTGGATAACGACGCGGACTGACGACATGGGTGTGCCAAGTTCGAATCCAGTTGGTTCCATAGAATCACTTGCAACTATTACGCCAACAATAAGCTGTACCATGTTGATTCATACGAGTTTACTTTAGTGCTGTTTCAAAATGAATTAGGATGGGGGAGTTATAGTCCCCTTCTTAAATTAGATCACGCGTTATCATGTTTTGGAGATATAACTTAGCTTCATTTGTACAGGATTATGAGGAACTATAAACGTTCGTTGGGGTTATCGCCCTTTTCAAACCAAAATAAGTTTTATGAATGAATATTTTATTTCAATATGCTTATACTACAAGCATGGCCGCTGAAATTGCCTAGTTCGAAAATGGCAATGTTAGATAGAATGTAGACGCTATGGCCGGATGGTCGGACATATATCAGAATTTAACTCTCAAACTAGTCGTTTCTCGTTCGTCCCATTTATAATTAAAAAAAGTATATTTTGTTCTAAAATAATCATAATTGTTGACGCTATCAATTTATAAATATCTACAGTCATTCATTGTTCAATGTATAGAACTGAAATATCTCGGTCATTATATAAATAAACTCACATTCTCATGAAGGTTTTTATATATTTACTGAACTTTGGAATTAGAATTGGCAAAAACTCAACTCCCCACTGTTATCAATTCTAACTGCTTAATTTTGAAATGCATATTTTTTTAATAAAAAACATCTTTTTCTTATTAAATATTCACCCAAATTTGCCTTCTAAAGAATCATTACGTTACATGGTTGCGCGTCATTCGAATCAGTGTATTTCAGCTTCGACAGGGATATCTATTTCGTGGAGCTTAAAAGGTGGGTCAAGTTCTGCACCAGCAGGGGGTTTCTTGGCGACCGGATGAGACACGTCGTTCAAGGTCGGTTTAATGCCGCCGAAAAAGAGAGTTCGTGTATGCGTCCAGTCGTCATGGGGTCAATTTATTTCAACATCGTTTAGGCGCTACTTAAAGTTGAAAGGTGCTTCAAAATTAATAAACTTTAAGCAAACAATCACAACATACCAAAAGAAAACAGAAAAAATATCAAGGAAAAATTAATTTTGTAAAAAGGTCTATGAAAGAAATTGCTGGATATTCCCATTAAATATAATGTATTCATTTTCAGAACTTTTCAATAAACAACAAATCAGATCAGATGAAATTAACAAAACATACTTATTTTGCATTGCCTCTTCGGCTATCGAACCATCCCATCTTTCAAAAACAGGTCGAGGGTGATAACGTACGTACGGGCATGAAATTGACTTTTATGTGTATTATTATGTAGATGACTTTTATATACGGATGTATTCATGCACCTTAGCTTATTAATGATTAAACTGCAGGTTTGTAGACCAAGTACGAAGATTTAAAATCAACGTCAACCTTTTCCCTCTATTTATATATAGAGTTGGGGGTAGGCATTCCTGTCGCAGCTTGACATTTGGGTGATTATAACCCTTCATTTAATCATATCTTTTCATCAAAGTGACTTCCATTCATTCAAAAGAAAAACCCAGCTTTCAGATTCGTTAAAAGCCTCAAATTGTTATCAGTTTCGCATCAATGATTTTACATAGTTTCTCTATTCATCGTGAAAATCTTAAAATTTTAGATGCAATTTCATTTATTGTTTTGTTTAAATGTTTGGTTTCAATGAAAAATATTGATTCGCCATTTCTTTATTTTGTTCATTCTTTATTTATGAAATCATTTTTTTTCTTAAGCAAATATTTAAGTTAATTCCTAAGAGACTTTCGCTTACAATTCCAACGTCATACGTGTTGTGTGCCTATTAAGCACAACTTCTTTCACTCGGAAATTTAACAAGCATCCATCGGCGTCCGCTGCAGCGTTCGAACGGGGTGAAGGGACATTCTATGTACCACTCTGAGAATATTTTGCAATTACACGAATTATAAAAGTCAATTTAACACTTCTTTGTAACTAAAGTTAAAATCTACTGCTTAAAAAAAAAAAAATAATTAAAAAAAAATAAATAATAATAATAAAAATATCAACAATAATAATAACAATAACAAAAATAATAATAGTCACATCATCATCATAGGTAAGTTTAAATAGAATTAGAAGAAAACATATAGAAATAGAACTTCACATAACTGCCAGAAATCCTGTAATCTGCATCTTTTTTCCCTTCAAACAACATTCATACACATGTCACGAAAACTAAAGGAAGATAAAAAAAGACCGAGGAGGTAGGGCACTAACCAGACCTCCACTTGAAGGGTGCAGAGAGAAATAGAATTTTGAAGAGCCTTATGGCCACTCAAATACCGGAGAACGCCAACGGTTTTGAGAGGCGTTTTGTCAACTAGACTCCAAGGTACACAATTTGTTATTGCAAGTCACCAATTACTGATAATGACTCATGTGAGAACACCTCGTGAGTAAATAATAATAATAATCATAAACTGTTGACATAGTAAGTAAAATCAAAGCATATAGATTGGGTATATTAAAACGAAACCAAGATAACTGAAACAGCTTGGGTAGAAAAATACTATTATTCGACAGGACCGACCTCCGAAAAAGGTAAAAAGAAACGATATGTGCCACCGAGGGCACACCTGGAGGATGGAAAAGCCGAGGAGAGATAGCACCATATAGACGTCGACTGAAAAGTATGGTAATATAGAAATATTTATCAGTTGTGCATACAATCATCTGGTTAAAGACAACAGAGTATTTCTTTTTTATTTGTATTTTAAAAATGTTCTTCTCCATTCTGCGAGTTATATTTCGTGTTTTTGATTGGAGTTGGTAGAGTATGAACTCGAGGCTTGTTTTTCAGCCCTCTCGAGTTTTTTCTATCTTCGCGATCGTCGTCAGGAGTTCATTTTCATTTGCTATATTATTGCTGCTTTGATAACGAACGCGAAGATCGAAGGTGATCGAAGGTGATCGAAGTGGACAAAACAAAGTCTTGGATCCGTACTCCATCAAGTACAATCAGAAACAAACAAAGATAGCTTGCAGAATTGAGAAGACAATTAAAACAAATACAAAAAAAGAAAGACGTCTTTAAAAATACTTTTCTTTTTACTAAAATGAGTCACCACTTATCAAGGCTAGTATGATGGATAATTAGTACATAGACTCAAGAAAAACCGCTATTTGAAACTTAAGTGAGACTGACAAAAGAAAATAGCAATTTTTGAATTACTTCAAAACACTTTAGTCATTCGAACCCATAATCCTAGCACAAAATCGTGACTAATGAACAACCCAATTATCAGAAAGGTTCACAGTGTAGTATTTTTATATTTATTGAAAAAAAAACTCTTAACAACGCGATCGACCGACGAGCATACAAAAATACCCCCCAGGTTATGTGGATCAATCTAAAAACAACACAAAAAGGTATCCTTACCTACAAAAGTATGCCCGGACCATTGCTGAGCAAAAACCTCCAATATAAAGGATCAGAAAAGCATTGAAATATTTCTCTTCACATTCATTGTCATAATAGAACCATTTTAACAGCAATTAAAACAAATATCACATGATCAAGGATAGCGAAAGAAAGATAACGAGAAAGAAAAGTAATCCTGCGCAAACCTTCAGCGCGAAACATCACAAAATACATTCGCTTAACAGATTGAATTTCATTAATATATAAAGAATTTCGCCGATCAAAGGCAACGTTCGTTGATTGGTGCTTAGAATGAACGTAATTCATTTCGCATCGCCCCGCCCATTTTTTGGTAGATGAAAAAAAATGAAAAGAAATATATGGATAAAAAAAACTAACTGCAGTGACCTTCTCATTAAAGCGTGGAACGATATAAAATAAAGACACCCTGATAACCGAGGAAAACACCCAAGTGTCGAGAAAGATTTATCTCTCTTTCAGTTTGGCCAAATACAGGCAAACTGATTTATTGGAAAAACCGGCTGCTGAAACAGTGTATAGTATATTTAACAGACGCACTAGCGCGCGCACACACACACGCATATATATATATATATATATATATATATATATATATATATATATATATATATATATATATATGTATATATATTAATTCGACGAACAGACCAGTTTTGCACTACTTTTATGTCCCCTGACTAAAATTAAAACGAAGATATAATGATACTAAACCTTAATTGTTGAAAAATTATTATAATTTTTATCAAATTCTATTATATGCTTTTAGATTCTAGGGGAATTCTAATAATTAAAGGTTAAGATTAAGGGGTCTTACAAAATGAACTGAAATCCAGAGAAAGTACTCAAAAATAATTTGAAATGTAAAGAATATATATTAATTGAGGTCTAATATCTGTTGTTAAAATTTCTAAAACATCGGTGGTATTTGAATATTTACAATAGGCTTACATCTCCTTTTTACCCCCTTGGTACAAATATAAATTAAGCTAATTCTATCGACCACGTTTTATACCGAAAATATGATAACAAATAAAACAAGACATTTGGGCTAACGACCAGATGCCGTAATCGAGGTTTGAACCAGAGACCCCTCGATCTTAAATCTAACGCTCTAAAAATGGGATATTTCGGCTAGCATAGTTATGATTTTGACATACATTTAAATACTTAACCAGCCATAATTCGAGAATTGCACACTGATTTGTATTCTAAAAATAAAAGGAGATATTTCTGCAAACCACCGGATGTCGAAACGTGGAATTGGACCAGGTTCCTTTAGATCTTCAGTCTAACGCCTTCCCAATCGTATGCAAGGTCATGCTTTTGTCATACATTTTAATACTTCATCCTATCAATTTCAATTAAAAGAATTTAATCAGCCAGAATTCGAAGATTGCACACTTATTTGCATTCTCCAAGTAAAACTAGACATGTTTACAAACCACCGGATGCCGAAATCCGAGATTGAACCAGGAACCATCAGATTTTAAGTCTAACACCCTCACAACTGAACTATTAGGACTGGGAAGGTCACACTTTTTACAAACACTAAATACTACATCCTATCAATTGAAACTTAACGAAATGGATCTAATAAGCCAAAATGCGAGGATTGCACACTGATTTGTATTCTACCAATAAAACATTTGTGAAAACCAAAGGATGCTGAAACATCCGGATTGAACCAGGGACCTACTAATCTTCAGTTTTAGCATCTTCCAATTGAGGTGATTCGGCTTGAAGAGCCATACTTTTTTGATATACATTTAAATGCTTCATCCTATCAATTTAAACAAAAAGAAATTAATCTCATCAACCAAAATTCGATAATAACACCCTGATTTGCATTCTATAAATAAAACAAGACATTTGCGCCAACCAGCGAACACCGAAACACGGGTCTAAACCAGGGGGATTTAGATCTTCAGTCTTACGCTCTCCGAACTGAGTTATTACGACTGCTTGGTCATGGTTCTGACACAGATTTAAATACTTCATCTTATCATTCAAACTAAAAGAAATGATTTCGCAACCTTGGATTGAATCAAGGACTTTTACATCTTCAGTCTAACACTCTCCCAACTAAGCCATTTCGGCTGGGAAGGTCATGTTTTTGACATAAATTTTAATATTTTATACTATCAATTCAAACTAAAAAAATCAATATAGGCAGACATTAACCCTTATCTACACCTAGCTTTTGGCCTTGATAAGTAGTAACTCATTAGTAAAAAATACTGACTTTCCCTCTCAAAAAACTGATTACATCTTTTTAAAATGTGTGCTTGGACGGAAGTATTCCCATTATAGTATTTATAAAATCAGCAATTTTAGATAGGGGAAGGTAAGCGACGTACAAGTCGGCCAAATTATTGAATTAGTTTAATAAATGAAAAATACATTTCAAAATGATTTTATAAATTTCTTTAATTTCAAAATATTTTTATTGAATTTAATTTTCACATGAATTCACTAAACAACAAGTAACACTAGACACCATTTTAATTTTCTAATCTATTTTAAACGTATTCTTAAAACAAAGTGTAAACAATATGGCGTTGATGTCTTTAACTTGATTAAATAGCAGACTTTAATTTTATGAACGTTCTATACATTTAAATTTACTCCAGTCTTTTTATGAACATTTGATAAAAAAGTATACATTAAATTTTGTCCTTGAAAAATTTGATTTTTTTACGATTCATGTTGGTTGAGCAATCGATTCCAAAGAGATAGGTAATGCAAAAAGCAGGCTCAAATTTACAAATGTCTTCTCTAAATCGATAATGCGGTCCAATTGTAGCTATATTGGACGTGGGGTGTTTTAGAATTACGTAGTATTATATTTTTGAGGATTGCATATTTGAAAATTTATACAGGGAAATAAATAAAATATTAGTTTTGTTGTTTAATTATTGCAATAAATTTTAGATTAAAATAAAAATAAAAATCGCATATACGCGTAAAACCCACACATACATAGAAACACCAAGTGACACAAACTATTATTAATATAGAGAAGATATAGAAGAGAAGAGAAGAGAAAAAGATAAGAAAAAAATTATCACATTTAAATAATGTAAAAATTCTAAGTCAGATTTCTCTTCCTTGATTATATTTGAGTCATTATTCAAAATGTCCGCCATCGTAACCACCTTCATAACTGGAATATTTTAAAACAAACTGAACCGAAAGATATATAATGGACGTAAGAAAATACAAAGTTGCTAGGCAGAATCAATGTATCAAATACGATCCTATTTAGGTCTATATTCTAACATCTTATAAGATGTTAAGTGAAAATAGTAACATCATTTTTTTAATTACAATATACATCAAACTTATAGTAGGAAAACAAATTTATAAACCGAAAAAAGTACTCGGCTTAAAAATGCCTCAAATGTGTTATATTAATGTTAAATGAAATATATTCCCCATTCAATGTGCAAAGTTAGTTTTCATATTCGAATAAAATAATGTTTATATATGATGTTATATATAATAATGTTTATATCAGATAGTTAACTGAATTCAACACTATATGCCTTCTTGTGAATCGTACTCGGTTTACTCTCCTAAATTACAATCTCGCACTGTAGCCGTGTGCGGAATACGAGAAATAATGACATTTCCTTCTTGGCACACCCAGTGAGAATATGAACATCAATAACATAGTTATATAATCGACTTGCATGTTTGGAAGTACCTATGCTGTCCTCACTAATGTATTTATCGACGCTAGATCGATGGAACAACTCGTGTTTCCTCTATTACCAGGTGACAAAGAAAAGAATGACACTCACACATTGAATCGTTAATAAAATTCAAAATCCTTTCTGCAATCCAACCATATTTGGTACAACTTCAGACTTGGCCTGGCGTGTTCATTAGGTTTGACTCATAAATGTCCAAAAGTTTTTCTTCCCGTTCAGTGATATGATCCAAATGTGCGCCTCCACGTTGCTGGATACGACTGCTTTGGGTTGTGACGGCCCTGGTCATTTGAGGAATACTATGGGGATTCTTTGATAAATATTATCTTTGGGATAACCTTAGAGATAAAAAGTATAAAGTTGTGTGACTGTGAAAGCCATTCGAGGTCACGCATTCTACTAATGAGACGATCACCAAGTTCCCCCGTATATATTTGCACGGCAATGAAATAAACACTCTTGAAAATGTATGACAGAAACTTGATGTCAAGCATAGGATAAAGTTTATGTTGTAACATCTGGGCTGGTGCACCATCCACCAGTCTCTCCTTCTTAGACAAGAGTCGCTAATTTGATAGGTCCCTCACTATCCACCAAGCTCCAGCCCCTGTCTTATCGCCGCAATGTTGCATCTTTGTGCTCGTTTTACACTTCAATATAATGTGCTCCGATGAACTTTCTGCTCTGGGCCCCTGACGTAAATACAATCGACCAACCCGACAATCAGCTAAATCCCGTAATTTCACTGTGGAGGTCTCTAGATGCCGGATAGCCTGTTACTCCAATAGGTTATTTCCTCGTGCTGCCGGTCTTTGGAACTCCCTCCCTGCTCCCTGCTCCCTGTTTCCCCGACTATAAAGACATGCAGACATTTAAAACCAATAAGCACAGCTTCCAATTTAGGATGAACCCCAAAACTTTCGCCCTAATTCTCAGTATCCCTTTACGTTTACAGTGACAACTTGCCTTGTTTGGGGTGAACTAAGCTACAAAAAATAGCTAACGCGAAAAAACTGGTTCTCGATGCCTTCTTGTTAGACACTCTGCCTTTGGTGAGGATCAAGGATATTTGAATCAATCCAAGGAAAGGAGTAGCGCTCTCCCCTACATACCTTTGTTGTATAATTTTGTAACGACGTCTTCTAGAACTAAGCCATAACTTGCAGTTCAACAACTTTATTCAAATATTCTGTTTTTTATGATCCACGCAAAATAGTTTTCTATGGTTAAAAATAATTTAATCCGCTTAAAATATGTTATATCTCGCTTAATACAACAATGTTTAAAAAATGTGTACCATATATGGTTGAATTACAGAAAGGATTGTTAATTTTTTTAACGATTCCAAGGGTGGAATTTTTTGATGAATTCGCACTGTACTTGAAATAATGTTTGATAAACTGACCGGAAAGAGAGTAAGAATAATTGTCATAGAAGTAAAATTCTGTTGACGGTAAATGTGGATATAACCCATTATTCAATAAGTTTCGGACCTGACATATAGATGGCGCCACTAATAAAAAAGGAGGAACCAGCAATAGCGAATATTATATAAAATTATTGGTTAGTTTGAAGGAAGAAATCGCCTCAAAACTACCATAAATGAAGAATAAATAAGTGCCTTTTCACCAAAATAATGCACCGTGTCACAAGCCGATCGCAATGAGGGTAAAACTACATGAATTGTACTTCGAATTGCTTCCGCACCCACCCTATTCTCTATACTTGGGCCCCAACGACTACTGGCTGTTTGCAGATTTTAAAAGAATACCCCGCAGAAAGAGACTTTGCTCCAATGAAGAAGTGTTATTGGAAACTGAGGCGCATTTTGACGCCAAAAACAAATCGTTCTACAAAAAAGGGCATTGAATTGTTAGAAAAATGTTGGAATCAGTCTATCACCCTAGAATGAGACTATATTGATGAATAAATTCGAAGTTTGCCTTATCGTTGTTGTTTCATTAGTTAGGCCCGGAACTTATTGAGTGATGTTTTAAATTGCATACGGTTGCTTGGGTATAATTGAAGAATTTAACATCAGGTTTACATAGTTAAATAGTTCATTTAATCAGGGTCCATTGAACGATTTGAAGTGAGATCAGTTGTCAAATATACTTTAATGACAACTCGCATGAAATGTAAAGCTCTGATATATAGGAGTCTGGATTTTTTGTTGAACATCCCCGTAAAAAATATCCCCGTCACCAAAAAAAAAAAGCAAAATGCGAGTTGAAGTAAAAAAAATAAAATTTCATTACTTACTCAAGGGATAGAATCTACTCATATCTCTGATTAGTTTTATAAAAAATATCGTTTCCCATATATTTAGCCTTCACATAAACAACTCAGATAGGACTCCACCATTCCGCGATACATTTCACACTGGCGTTTATTCTGCATTTTTCAACGTAGACAAATAAGGGTTCTATTGATTAGGTGGAGACTTTGACTAATCCAAACCCTAGCCCTAACCTAACCCATTTCATTTTTCCAAAATATGATCTGATGTAAAGATCGGATTCTAAATCTGCCTGGTGAGATTTCAGTTTATAACAGCTGTTGATCGATAACATCCAAATGCGGGTTTCGCAGATTTTGTACATGTTAGTATAAATAAAAATAATCATACTCTATTTATATTGAGCACTTTTTATAAGCCCGATTGAAATTCTGTGAATTCTTATACTGTGGATGCTTACCTTGCCTGGATTCTTTATTTATATATATATATATATATATATATATATATATATATATATATATATATATATAACTGCTCAATATCAAATAGAGCTTATATATATATGATTATTTTTATTTTTACAGACATCTACAAAAGGGGAATCTTCTGCTCGCCATAGGTTACAGTCGATTAATTTTTATTAGGTGGACCTAATTTATGAGCCAGAAAGTAATGCGGGAAACGGAAAATCGATTCATTGGGGAAGATTTTTTTAAGCATTTTGGTTCGTATTAACGTATTTTTCCTTGTTTTTCTCCCGAAATGATTGCTTTAAACTATTTCATTTTAGCAAGTAAATTTCTTCTTTTTTTTTAATTAATAAAATATCCTTTTCTATATTGATTCGTCGCTCTGACATTTAACCTAAACCATGTGCACAAAAGACAGCGTCTCAGGCGCGCCCTGCATGCGTTCAGGGGCGATGGTGAGGTCGGGTGATGAGTGTCGGTAACAGGTGGTCGCGCAGTTATTGCTTGGCTGCTGCGAATTTGTTTCGTGGTGTTTATTATTCAGAAATAAATTACAAACACCTCCGAATAGTTAAGTATTTTCTTTTTTGCCGCTAAAGACAATCTTAAAGTGTGTGTGTGTGTATGTGGGTGTTGAGATGGGGAGACCAATTTATGGTTTGAAATTTAAGACGACTACATTAACAGCGAATCTAAAACAACTTGGAGCGTTCATCGTCCATTACCTGGTGAATATTTTTCTTTTACACAAGGCAGGGTATGATTTATGGGGGATCTTTATGATTAAACAGTTGGGTTGATGGTAAAGAGTTGTCGAGTTCATGGCCATATTTAGATTGGTAATCCTCATGGTATGAATCACGCGCACACACGTAACTACAAATATCAACTGCAGGACTCAAGATTTCTTTCCAGGTGTCTATGTGTGCATCGTTACATTTATTATTAAAGTAATTGTGATTTCATCAACGCATGTTCCCCATAATCTTTTTATTATATACCTTAATAACACAATATATAATGCTAAGATAAATCTATGTTCTGGGAGTTAGGCTTGAACAACAATTCATTTTAATTATTCTAATTAGTCGTGCTTTACAATAAAACGAACAAGTTACTAAGCTCTTTCTTAGCTATCTACGTATTTCTATCTCATCCGAACACTCCTTGTTATTTGAACCATACCATACTCTAACGTTTTGATGTCTCTGCGAGCACTTAGAGAAATAGTGCCTTTCTTTGCTCAGCGTCGTCATCTAATTTACATACGTGTGTTCGTATACGCAACAGGCACATATGTAAATTAGATAGCAAAATAATAAGTATTTTGACTTCGATATAAGAATAATAAAGAAAAATACTTTGCATGATAATAATAATAATAATAAGAAGAAGAAGAAGAAGAAGAAGAAGAAGAAGAAGAAGAAATAAAAAAAGAAAATTGAAAACATATATTCGAGAAATACAAGAAAATCTCAGACACCAAATTATATAGTAGAAGCCTGATAAAAGGAACACATAACTAGGCAATGCGGATGACACATTAGATGACACATTAGAAAAATATATAACTCAGAACATAGAAAGTTTGATCATCACAGGACGAGAATCGGCTACATGACATAAGATGAGATGCACAAAACATATGATCATGGCTATGAAAAGGACAATTGAAGGAAAAACAGAATCATTACCGATAGCCGCACAAAACAACGGGATCAGAATCAATTATATCAAAGCGAAAATAAACAAAACGCAGGAAAACGTAAATGTAGACTCTGTGGTCAAAGAAACGAACCAGTAAATCACATAATAAGTCAAATCAGCAAACTAGCGCCACAATAATACAACAGACACGGCTGCGTGGGGAAGGAAGTTTACTTGGAACTATGCAAACGTCTGCACTTAGAACGTGCAGGCAAATGGTACAGCTACAAGCGAAAAGCACCACATTCTCTAGAAAATGGAAGTACATCCATACAAGGAGACCAGACGTGATAATAGTCGACACGAGAGAAAACCCTGACAAATTGTTGATTTCGCTATCACAGGGCGCAGATGATGGAGGAAGAAAAATTAAGCAATCATTAGAACTTGACAGATAATTGCAACAGATTTGGAACTAGAATCAAATGACTGTCATACCAATAATTGTACGAGCACTAGGAAGAGTTCCGAAAAACTGAAAAATAACAGGAGAAATTTAAATGAAAGATAAGATTGTAATCATACAACGCACGACAATGGGAGGTGACGGTGGCTAAGTGGTTAACGACATGGACTGGCAACCTGTATTGACGGCCATAAGTAAACTACCAATAGACAGAAACTTATAGTGCCAACATATCATTGTAAGACTGCAATAGATGAAGCAAAGAGAAAGTATACAGAGATGACCAGAAAACGCATTCAGCCACAGAAACTAAGTTTTCGTGATTTCTGGAAAATCTTCAATGGGCAATCCACAATCCCCCTCTATCTAACCAAAATGATGTTGTTTACATGGCAACTGATAAGGATGAACTACTTGCCTAGCATTTCGCTTAAAACTCCACTCTGGACTCCGCTAACCACTCTCTCACACATTTCCTATTGCGGACTGAAGTCACACTTGATGACCATCCTATCTTATGTTTGAGACATCATAAAATGATACCTCCGAAGCATGTGGGCCTGATCATATACCAGTAACAGTAATAAAAAAATGCAGTGCTGAACTCCGTGCCGAATCTTGTTTCCCTGATAGCTGAAAAAATGCCTCTGTGTTACTATTCTTCAACAATTGTGGCGATAGAACTGACCATCAGAATTATCGCCCCATCAGTCTAATCCAGCTATTCGCTAAAATCTTTGAATCCTTAATCAATCTCGTTAATGCGAAACTTCTTTCTGACCATCAGTATGCATGGAGGTAAGCACGGTCTATTGCGAATATCTTAACGGTTATCTCTGGACGCATATACCATACACTGGACAAGGCAGGTGAAGCTGGGGCGGTAGCGCTTTTTATATCCAAGACCTTTGACAGGGTCTGGCATAAAGTTATTCTCATAAAAATTAATACATATGGTGATGCTCTGGTTTCTCTCTAGACGTAAATACACTCGACCAACTCAACAATCAGCTCATCTTTTTACTCCAATAGCTTCTTTCGTCGAGCTGCCGGCATTCGGAACTCTCTCTCTCTGCTCCCTGTTTCCCCGACTGTACCGACATGCAGAAATTAAAAACTTATGTGAACAAGCATATCGCTGCACAGCTCCTAATTTAAGATGCCCCCAAAACTTTCACCCTAATTCTCAGTAACCCCTTACATCTAGAGTGGCAACTCGTATTGTATGGGGTGAATTAATAAAAAACAAACAAACAAACCTAAACAGGTGACACTTACCAATTACAGGTAAATTTCAATTAAATGGCAGTGAAACCAACACAATTAGAAGTATAGACGGACTCAATAGAGCTTATATTATGTTGGACACGAGATAAATACAGGGTGTTCATAAAGTCCGTGTGTACTTAAAAAAAATTATAACACTTACTTGCATTTGCGATAGAAATAATCTGTAAAAAGGATTATAAAGGTGTAAATCTATATTTTTAAGGTTTTCTTTGATTTATATTAAAGTTTTCAGATGTTCTCCATGATTAGAAATACAAAGGGTAATACGATTTTGCAGTAATACCTAGTTTACAGTAATGTCTGAAATCCATTAGTTATTTTATCTTTGGTTGCATACAAAATTGTTTTTACTATGAAAAACATCTACTGGAGTTGAATCTGGCGAACGCGGAGGCAAATAAAATTGGTCCACCCCTTCCGATCTATCTGTTAGGAAATGGAACATTTTTACATATCTAAAAAGTCTGGCAAATATTCAGTAATTGGTCCCCCGATTTATAAAATCAGGGGACTTATGTTTTGAGGCATGTCCGTCCGTCCGTCCGGATTTTTCTCCGCAACCATCCATTGAATTTCTCTGAAATTTTGCATGAAGTTGTAACTTTGGTCAGGTTAGAAAGTGACGTTCTCCGATTTTTGAAAAAAAATCTGGTTAGCCCCCTAGGGGGGGTCGAAAGGTACCGAAATGGCAAAAAATGACATTTTTTGCCCCATAACTTTTCATCCATCCATTCAATTTCTCTGAAACTTGGCCAAAATGTGAAGGCAATTGTTCCTAATGGAAAATACGTATTGCTGACCTTGTAAAACATCTGGTTCGCGCCCCCAGGGGGTCAAAAGCCCCCAAAATGGCAAAAATGACCCATTGAATTTTTCTGAAACTTGACCAAAATGTAGAGGCAATTGTTCTGGATTTAAAATGAGCATCCTTGACCTCAGAAATATTCTGGTTCGCGCCTCCAGGGGGTCAAAAATACCCCAAATTGCCCAAATTTATTGCATTTTACACTCGCCACATCGAGTCACATACAGTACATGGTACATGAAACTTTCTAACATTTTTTACAGATTATTTCTATTGCAAATACAAATAAAGTCGTACATTTTTTAAGGTGTGCACGAATTTATGGACACCCTGTTTATAAGGACTACTTATACAATACGAAGTGACCGTGGTTTTTTTTTTTTTTTTTTTTTTTTTTTTTTTTTTTTGGCTAAGAAAGCATACGCACAAGCCATGTAAGATAGGCAAAAATTTAATCAGTGTACAAAAATAAATCAAGTTTTCTCTTGAAAGCACTGATAGTAGGCGCTTGGATGACCTCAGCGGGAAGCCTGTTCCAGGGGTTGACAGAACGAATTGAGAAGGATGCTTGACGCCTCTGAAGCCGAAATTTACGACAGTAGAGCTTCTGGTCATGACCTCGAAGGCCTCTGTCTGGCGCACGAGTAAAGAATTCGTCAGCGGGGAGATTGATGAGCCCATTCAGGATTTTGTAAACCAGGATGAGGTCCCCTCGCATCCTTCGAATTTCGAGCGTCGGAAGTTGAAGACGGTGGAGTCTTTCTTCATACGAGAGATCGGCAAAGCCAGAAATCATTTTGGTTGCACGCCTCTGGATGCGTTCAACATGAAGTATATCCTTTCGGAGATAGGGACTGCACGCCTCAACACCGTACTCCAGCAAAGGTCGAACAAGCGTCAAATAGAGTGGACGGAACACTTCGGCCGTCAGGTTGATGAAGGAACGTCGAATTTGAAACAAGACGCCCCGGGCTTTGCTGGACATTTCAACGCAGTGACGAGACGGTTTGAAAGAGCTATCCACTCTTACACCAAGATCAGTTGCCTGAGATACTGAGGCCATTTCATGGTTGTTCGGACCGATAGTGAAGAGCTGGGATGGTCGCGCGCCAACTGGAAGATGACTGCATTTGGCTGCGTTGAGTGGAAGGTCCCAGTCTGAGGCCCAGTTTGCAGTACAATCCAGATCGGTTTGCAGGATGGCATGATTGCGTCTTTGCGCTATGAGTTTGACATCATCAGCGAAAAGCAAAACTTTGCCCTGAAGTAAGTCTGGAAGGTCGTTGACGAACAGGAGGAACAAAATCGGGCCAAGCACTGAACCTTGTGGTACTCCGCTGCAAGCATTTGCTTCTGCTGAAGTGCATCCACTCACAGAAACTCGAAAAGTTCGTGCTTGTAGAAACGACCTAATCCAGCTGATGATGGACCGGTGAATCCTGTACCGATCAAGCTTGTGAAGGAGCAGGCGGTGGTTTACGGAGTCAAACGCCTTGGAGAAGTCCAGAAACAGGATATCCGCAGCATCGCCATCATCCAAAATCTTGGTTATCCATTCTTCCGTAAGAAGGAGGTTGGAGAGGCAGGATCGCATTGGGACGAAACCATGCTGGGTCTGAGTCAAAGATTTGGTTCGTTCAAGGTGGTTCATCAATGCATTTTTCAGGATTTTCTCCATAACTTTGCAGATGATTGAAGTCAGGCTCACGGGGCGGTAGTTAAGAGGGTCGGTTTTAGCGCCTTTCTTGAAAATGGGGCATACTGTAGCCACTCTCCAGTCCTCTGGTACGACACCGTCTGAAAGTGAGTGATTAAACAGGTCCGCTAGTGGAGTTGCCAGAACTTGCGCCAAAAACATCGCTCGTGTGAGGACTAAAGGAAAAAATGATGCATAATTCATAACTCTTGCTCCCACCATGCATGTAAGAATTATTTTTCAGTGATAACTTACAAGTATAACTTACAAAGGGACTTACTTTCCAATCACCCTGTATAAGGAAAATACTAAAGACTATAAACTATTTTTAGTAGTGGTAGCATTAGTAGTTGTAGTAGTACCATCACTCAAATATTGCTGTGATATGTATAAGTTTCGTATTAAAGTCATGTATAAGCGAAAGCACTTTTGTCACGCTCGAATGTTTTCATCCATCGAATAGAATACGGTCCTTCTACGTTAGCTGCGTGCACGTATTTTATAAGAGGTTGGTCCGTCAGTCGGCTTTATTTTGAAGCAACATTTAAGCGCGCATGTTGAACGGACGCATCTTAAGCATACCCCTTCTTGTTTAGCTGTTTAGAAAGGGAAAATAAGCCAATTCGTGGATTATAATAAAAATAAATTATTTTTCGAATCTTTCTGGTTATTTGGTGACAAGTCTTCAGTAAGTCTCGATAATGTGACGATAACGATGTTTATTTTTTGTCTGTTGTTTGTTAACACGTTTCACCGAATGAAACTAAAGAAATAAGAATTCAGGAAGTGTTTTAAGGTGGAAAATATTTACTTACAACAATGAAGTATCATGTGGAAACATTGTTTTTTTAAAAGTTTTTTTCACTAGGTTTCACATTAGTTTTACCAGTGATATATTTCTGCCAAAAACAAAGGTGATCTTTAAATATATGATCTATTGAATGGTGTAATCTACCGACTGGTATATAATTCAATGACTTACTAACCCGAAACTTAACTCTTAGGTTAGGATTAAGGTTAGTTGGTTAGTGTAAGGGTTAGCGTTAGAGTTAGTAAGGGTTTATAAGTAGACAACATATCGGATTAGAAACCATTATGTAGATCACACTATTGGGTAGATCACATGTTGAATAGAAACCATTCGGTAGATCACACTATTGGGTAGATCACATATTGGAATAGAAACCATTCGGTAGATCACACCATTCGGTAGATCACATATTGGAATAGAAATCATTCGGTAGACCACACGTTTCCAACCACCGATTCTCATGACCGACATCACCCTTCCCGAGAGGCTAACATTCAAACACCTTGGACCCAGGCAACATAAACTGGAATAAGTACATAAAAGCTGTTGCCAAGTCTGCTGTAAAGAAGTTAGACTCTCGACTGTGTTAGAAAATGTCTTACATCTACCAGTATTCTATATCTCTACAAAGCCATCGGTAGCTCGTTCCTGGAGTATTGTTTGAGTATTGTTGTCACAGCTTTAATCTAATAGGTTCCACACCGTCTACCAAGCTCCAGAACCTGTCACATCGCCGCAGAGTTGCATTCCTGTGTCTGATTTACAAGTACTTCCACGGAATGTGCTTCCACAAACTCACTGTTCTTGTACTACCATAACGTAAATACTTCCGACCTATCAACTAGTAGCAAATTCCATTCGTTCACTGTAAAGGTTGGATATTTTCTACTTTGATAGATTATTTTCTCTTGCCGATTGCCTTTATAATTCCCTCTCTACTCCCTGTTTTCCCGACCGTACAAACATTCAAAGATTGTAGTGTAATGTGAACAAACATCTTCCTGTCCAACTCTCCACTAATTCTTCTCCTCCTCAAATCTGACTCCTATCACAATAGCCCCTTACGCTTTAGTGGCAATTTGCCTTGTTCGGGTGTGAATAAAAATTTATAAAAAATAGTTAAATTAGGAAGAAAATAAATATTTGAAAGTATCTACACCGCGGTAACGCTGAAGAACTATTTTTAGTAAATACTGACAGATTAAATAGTTACTAACTTTCAATCTATTGGACTTGGCATACATAATTCAAGATGGCTACCAGAAGAGAACCTAGTTAGCCTTGCAGTTACAATTCAAGATGGCTTACAATTTTCCGGTGAAATAAAAATAATTTATATGTCAAAATGAAATTTCGATCGGGCAAAGTATGGGAATCGATCAAGTAAAATAAAAGTAAAATTTTGCTTTTGAAAAACGGAGGCTAAAAAACACATCATATGGTATGAGAAGACATGTAAGTATCGGGTATGTATAAACGAAACTATTGATGACAAACTCCGAAACTCTGATAAGATAATTTTATATATTAGATTTGACATTTGTTGATCTGATAACATTTGCCTCCAAATCGCCGATATATTTATTATTAGCTCATTTGTTTAGCGCTGTTATTACTTCTCGATTCGCTAACTTTCGATCGGTCTTTTCAACTTCTATCCTCCAGTGTGCCTATAACCAATTCCATACCTATACTATAACTAAAGATTCTAGTTTTGTTTCTTAGTGTTTCTGATTCCTTATTGTTTATTATAAGTTATCCATAGTAAAATTAAAGTGGCCGACCATAGTCTATGGCGACCCAAAAGCTCCAGTCCTATTAGCAACTACATTGAAGTGTAGAGCGGTCGTAATATAATTACTCTATTTTTCCTCGATCCTTTAACTTATAATACTGAGTGTTTAGCAAGGGGTATAACTCGAACGAAGACTGAACGCCGGTCTTCCAGCCATTTGGCGAACATTAACAATTAGGCCAAAAAGGGCCAGTATGTTATTTATTTTTACCTTTGTATCAGTAATATTTAATCCTGCATTGTATCTAATGAGTATGTTGTTGAGTGGCATCATTTCTATGACATTTATTACATTCTTGTTAAAAAAAACACAGTGCCGGGATAGTAATAAAAAAATTCACTGACCTTTCTTCTTTGAGAGAAAATAAGTTGGTCTTTAACGTGATTTCTTTTTCTTTTGGTCCGGCGGTAAAACCAGTTTTTAGAACTAAGACGTTATCGGGTGAGTTTGCCGTGGATTTCTGCACGTATTTCATTTTTTTAAGGTTCTTAAGAAAAACCCTTTATATACTTCGTCGCCTGTTGTGGCATCAATTTTAAGGTTCTCAAGAATCCCTTACAGTAACAACGTCGGCAGTTGTTACGGCGGTGTAAATTCAAAATCCCACGTCGCTAGTCGTGGTGAGGTCCTTTTTAATGTTCTAAAGAAAAACCCTTACTATACCTCGTCGCCAGTTGTCGTGACCCTGTAAATGGACAGGAAGAAAGACACGAACTCGGAGTTTAAAGAAGAAAAGTATAATACCACAGAGAACAAGGACTACCCAGGACTAATGTCTCAGCCTGACAGATAAAAGGCCACCGAAATGGCACAGTTCCTGTCGGGCTGGTGTGGTTCCAACAGGTGCTCCCAGTATTTATGGTGAGTAGAAGAGTCCAAGTAGTCCGTATAGTTATGGTACTATAGCAGTTTGTTATTCTCATCTTTATTAAAATCATCGAAACATAAGAATTTTCACAAACATCGGCGAAACATCTGCGCGATGTCACAAGGAAACATGCTGGAAATAGGTTCAAAGCTTAGTAAAAGAAATCCAATTAAACTAAGAATATTGGCGAAAGTCACATGTATTTCTCGTTTTTAAAGTTGTTTGTTTTTCGTTCAAGGAGTTTTATTTTGATATGATTTGGATGAAAATCGATGGAATCCTTTTTTAAATTCTGTTCAAATTCGATTTGTCTCCGATGCAAAGAAGTATTATTGTGTTTTATCGAATAAAATCGGTACAAATAATCTATTTTTTCAGATAAAATAAACTCAATTATATGAAATAGATGATTTACGCCACGTTTCTTGGAATTTGGAAAAGGTATGAATTTCGTCCATTTCGACAATTTATTCGTTGATTACTGTTTTATTTTGATTTATTTTCGCCCCAAATAAGATACACTGCAATTGAGACATAAGGGGCCAGATTTATAGAGGAATCCTAAGTAGGGGGTTGTGCATCGATATGTTTATTCACGTTACATTTAAATTTCTTCATTTTGCTGAAGTCGCGAAAAACAAGTACAGAGAAGCATTTCAAAGGGTTAGCAGAAAAAGTTATTAAAGTATTCTTTTCAGTATCTTGGGATTCCACAGTGAATAGATGGGATTTAATTGATTATCGGTTTGATCGGGGATATTTACGTTGAGGTCTCACAAGTACAGCAATTTCGTCGAAGCATATTCCGTGGAAGTACTAATAAAACAAGCACAGGGATGCCGACATTGCGCTGATGGGATCGAAACTGGAGCTTTGTAGACAGTGTGGGATTTATTAGGTTACAGACCTTTTTTGTACATAGTCTAAGAGAGAGAGAGAGAGAGAGAGAGAGAGAGAGAGAGAGAGAGAGAGAGAGAGAGAGAACTAGTAGTTAGTGCACTTGCCCAGATGTGGCAACAGTACTCTATGCATGGGCGAATAGTGGCTTTGTAGAGGTACAAGTGCGAAATTTATCAGCCCAGTAGAAGGCTTGCAGCAGACCTGGCAGTATCTTCCATGTATTTGTTTCAATTCCTGTGAATATCAGACCGAGGAGTTTAAATGTTTGGCCTTTTAAGTGGGCTGCTTTTAGGCACGGTAATCGATGGTTGAAAATGCTTCCTATAATTTTTTAAGGAAAATAACTTTTGTCACAAAGAAGTACTGTTTACAAAAATAAAACATTTCTTTAAAAAAATGGTTCCCTGCGTCTTATGACCGTAAAGTTTATATTCCGTGTAATATGCTGAAGCTAAGTATTATTGCTTGTCGTGTTAATACTAAATTTGGATGTAATAATCCAATTCATTTTCTCATTTCTTGCTTTCTTTGGTATAAAGAGATTTTCTTGTTATAAGTAACAGTGCTTTTTCGTTAAATTCATTTACAAAAATAAAAACGCATCTCGGACCTGTGCGGTTTTGTCACACCAATTCTTGCATCTTCTCAATCAATTTCATTCTCGGCACGAACAGTGAATTTGTTAAATAAACTTTGCTTTCGTCATTCGACATCAGCTCGGCTGTAAACGACCGTGACTTGATTCCCGATCACAGCTTTTTTCTTTTGTTTATCGTTGTTTTCGACCTACTTACGTCATGGACAAAGAATATTTACACTTTGTTCATTTTAACAAAAATAATTCTTTGTTATTTTTTATTATGACGACATGGGTTAAAACCACCTACATGAACTCATTATATATATTATGATATCAAAAATACTTTTAATCATTTAAAATCAGACTAAATAATCGCCCCGAAATTCCAAATATGCCACTAGTTTTGCTCGAAGAATGCATGATAAGACATGTTATTTTTACATTTAAAATAAGAACAGATCGTCACACGTCTGAAAGATTTATAATTAATTATATAATCGTGGATGTCTAATTTCTCCTGGAAATGCGACATGAAGATGGGCGCATAAATACTCCCGAGAAATGCCGGTCGGGACAGCTAATATATATATATATATATATATATATATATATATATATATATATATATATATATATATATATATATATATAAAGAACTACAGACGACGTCGTTTCGGGTTTCTACCCTCATCAGTGCAAGAGTGGTGGTTGCAAGCGGTCGTATGGACTCGAGCGCAGTTCGTAGATTAAGCCTTACTCCCAAACCGATACGGCAGCGAGAAATTACCACATATAGGAGGCGGGGAAAACCTTGACACCTCCAAAGCTTGTGGGCCTGGTCTTATACCTGTGATAGTAATACAGAAATGCTCTGTTGAACTGGCCCCTGTCCTCTCCAAACTCTACAATAAATGCCTAGCTGAATCTTGCTTCCCCAATTGCTGGAAAATTGCCTCTGTGGTACCAGTCTACAAGAATTCTGGGAATAGAACCGATCCTCATAACTATCGCCCAATCGATCTACTCCCGATCTTTGCCAAAATCTTTGAAGCTTTAATCAATCTAGTGATAGTCCGGCATTTAGTTAATGCTTTCTGACCGCCAGTATGGATTTAGACAAGCACGATCTACTGCAGACATCCTAACGGTCATGTATCATACACTCGACAAAGGTGAAGCTAGGGCAGTAGCGCTTGATATTTCCAAGGCTTTTGACAAGGTATGACATAAAGGACGTCTCCTAAAAATACGCTCATACGGTATTACTGGGCAATTACTTAATATAATTAGATCCCTCCTAATCAAAAGAAAGATCCAGGTTGTACTCGATGGCCGTTCATCTAAGCAACATGATATAAATGCTTGGACCTTTATTGTTCCTGATCTTCATAAACGATCTCCCTGATGACATTGAGTCTGAGATTGGTTTATTTACTGACAACACCACGCTTTACTCTCGTCATGTGGGCAAAACGGACGCGATCATATCCGAGGCAATGGCTGAATCCTTAGAAAATGACCTCCATGCTGTAGTGGATTGGGACCATAAATGGTTGGTAACTTTTAATGCCGCAAAGACAAAGCTCCTTTCCTTCAATAACTACAAGAAACCTCTCCAACCACCGATTGTCATGGCAAATAACACCCTACCTGAGAGTTCAACATTCAAACTTCTCGGCCTAACATTCACAGGTAACATGAATTGGAACAAATACATTGAAGACATTGCCAAGGCTGCAGCAAAGAAGGTAGGCTCCCTCTACTGCGCTAGTAAACTCCTCATACCTGACACTATCCTGTATCTCTACAAAGCCACCATCCGCCCATGCATGGAGTATTGTTGCCACATCTGGGCTGGTGCATCATCCGCTAGCCCCTCCCTCCTTGACAAGAGTCACCAACTTAATAGGCTCTTCACTGTCAAGCAAGCTCCAGCCCTTGTCCCATCGCCGCAATGTAGCATCCTTGTGCTTGTTTTACAAGTACTTCCATCGATGAACTGGCTACTTTGGTGCCCCCTTGACGTAAATTAACTAGAATAACTCGACAATCAGCTAAATCGCATCCATTCACTGTGGTTGTCACCAGATACTGGAGAGGCTTCTACTCCAATAGCTGCTTTCCTCGTGCTGCTGGCCTCTGGTACTCCCTCTCTGCTCCCTGTTTCCCCGACAGTACCGACATGCAGAGGTTTAAAACAGACATCTCTCTACACTGCTTCCAACTTGGGGTAATACCCAAAACCCACACCCAAATTAATTCTAAGTAACCGTTTACGTCTACAGTGGCAGCCTGCCTTGTTTGGGTTGAAATATGTTAAAAAATAAAACAAAAAAAAACGTCATGTTGTTAGTGTTCTACGCTCGAGCAGAACTTTGTTATCGCAGGATAACAACAATCTTGTAATTTCAAACAGGGCTTTACTTTTAAGACTACTCAATCTTAAAGGGGCGTTAACTATAACTATTTTAAATTAAATATTAAAATGTTTTATATATGTATATATATTAATTGTATACGTATATAAAAGTAATCCATAGACACGTGTTTCTAGTTCAAAGTCGTCAAACACGTGTACGTATAAAATTTGTAAATATATATTAACGAAAAGTACGTCCTATAAAGTTAAGGGCGACTAATACTACAATCTTCTGCATTAATCTGTATTACTTAGGAAGTAAACAATTATAATAGAAGAGTTGCATCGCCAATAAAAACAAATACATAATATATATATATATATATATATATATATATATATATATATATATATATAAAACGAGATTGTAGTTTGCTTGAAGCATTGCTGGTAAATATAAGTGTAGGTTTGTAATCCTAGGCTAGAGCAATGTGATATAGGTACTGGAAGGTGGAGAAGGTGAACAAAAACAAACGAGAAGAGAAAACAAGAATGGAATCTCAAATCAATTTATTAATATTTCACGTAAAACAGATATAATACTGGAGCAGTAAATAAAAACAAATCCGCACTACCCCTCAAATCTAAAATCAGTTACGGGCACACCGAAATCACCCGCATACAGGACAAATGCTAATCCACTACCGACAAAACAACACACACCAAAGCCTTCCACCAGACCCTATTAACCAACGGTTTCCCCCTCACTACCATATACAGCCTTAATAACACCAAAAGACGTAGACAGCACACTCTCACCAACACTTGCTTCCTTAAGCTCCCCTTCTTTAGAGACCGTATCACTTCCGCTATCCGCAATGCCATACGTAGGGAGAACCTTAACATACAGCTCTCCCACACAGGCACTTCTCTCCTACAACATTTGTCCAAAAAAAGCCACTGCACCCCAGACCCCTGCTCTCTAGCTAATTGCCCCACCCCCAACTCTGGCCTCTGCTTCCGCAACTATACGGTGTACAACCTACAATGCGCTAAGTGTCAGAAGTTCTACATCGGTAGCACCGTTAGGCCTCTGCACCAACGCATTAAGAACATCTTAACACCCACATTTCTTCCTTCCACAAACACTTAATATCATGTGACAACACACATCGCTCTATTAGTGTCCGCATTCTCAACTCTGTCCGCAATGTCGGTCAGCTTCGAATTTCGTAAGCTATTCTAATCTCGAAATTTTATCCGCTTTGAATAACAGATATGAGTTGTCTTCCCCTTTCATCCTCTGATTCTTACATTCTTACACTCCCACCCCAACCTCCTTGCATTTGTCTCTTCCATTTATTTGCCCAGCACCATCCACCCCACACCTCAATGCCCTTTATCCTGTTTTTAATTTTTACATAGTTACATATTAATAAGTAAAACATTATAATATTAGACTTAAATATAAACAAGAATGGAGTAATATACACTTTATGTATATGTATGTAGGCCCTGTATATATATATATATATATATATATATATATATATATATATATATATATATATATATATATATATATATAGATTTAGATTTTTCACTTATAAAATAGATCATTCAGTGAAGACCGGGGTTGTTCCAATAAAAAACAAGCTCGATGATACTCGATTACAGAGTACAGAGCATTTATATGTGATTTTATGAAGGCTTACCAAAGCATTCCTTTCAGAACACCAATTATCACCATTAAAGATATTTTTTCTTACAAATACTATTTATTCAAATTAAATGTTTTTCCTACACGTGTTTCACTACCAAGCAGTTACTTGCTTGGCAGATCATCAGGGAAATTAAATGTCTGGAATACTGGTTTCAACTGCCGACAAAACACAATGTGGCGTTGTAATAGTTGAGGTCACTTAAGAAGAGAAGAGGAAAAAAAATAAAAATAAAAATAAAAATAAAAGTCAAACTTAAAAAGCAAGGAAGAACAACGATAAAAAAAACAAAAGTCCTAGAAAAGTCTTAGAAAAGTAGCTCGTGCATTATTTCTTCCACCAAGCCAACAAGCAAATAATCGGTCCCAAATACATTCAATAAAACCATAAAACCGGAACAATGTGCGATAATACACTTTCACGTCGGCCGGTACAATGATGAATAAATCCCCCCCCCCACAAGAAAACAAAAGAACTAAATCATTCAAGATACCGCTCACAAGTTACCATTCCAATCCAATGATTTTTAAGTTGCTTTTTAAGTTTGACTTTTATTTTTATTTTTATTTTTATTTTTATTTTTATTTTTTTTCCTCTTCTCTTCTTAAGTGACCTCAACTATTACAACGCCACATTGTGTTTTGTCGGCAGTTGAAACCAGTATTCCAGACATTTAATTTCCCTGGTGATCTGCCAAGCAAGTAACTGCTTGGTAGTGAAACACGTGTAGGAAAAAACATTTAATTTGAATAAATAGTATTTGTAAGAAAAAATATCTTTAATGGTGATAATTGGTGTCCTGAAAGGAATGCTTTGGTAAGCCTTCATAAAATCACATATATATATATATATATATATATATGTATGTGTGTATGTATATGTATGTGTATGTGTGTGTATATGCATGGACGGCGGCACCGGGGGGGGGGGCTCAAGCCCCCCCCTTTTGACTTGGCTCTCCCACTTTACGGTCATCAATGATGAAGTTGTGTGTGCATGTGTTTGACCGCGCCCCCCCATTTTTTGGGAGAGCTCCCCACTTTTATAATTGTCCTGCCGGTCCTGAATGTATGTTTATATATTTATAATCCCTAAATTAAAGTTTAAAACTTACTAAAATAAAAATAAATAAATAAATAAATAATAATAACAAAAATAAATAAATAAATAAAATACATTTAAATAAATTGATTCTAGGAATATTATACCGTTAAAATGAATATGTATTTAGAAATTTACACTTTATATGTATATATGTGTGTATATTTATTTTTGATCTCTTAATCCTCCCCCCATCCCTTTCCAACGGTTTCTTCCTACTCTCATGATGTTAATTCTTTCCACAATTGATTTCAATTTTTTTTTCAAGTTTTATTTCTAACCGTTTTCAGAGTTACCTCCCTTTGACCCTTCGTATTCTCACAACGGCCTAAATTTAAAATTGGAATTGAATAAATGAAGGAAAAATAAGTTAATAAATCAAATCAAATAAAAAATAATAAAATTATAATAATTAGTATATAAATAAATAAATATTAATAAGATGATAACTTTAGCTGAATAATTATATAATTAAATTATGATAGGAATAATTAACATTTTCTGCGTACCTACTCTTTTTCTCTGCGGTATTCTGTCAACAACAGTTGATTCGTTTTTTCGACAACTCGGTCGTTAATATTTGGTCTTTTGATAATGAAAGTTTTTCTTTAAAAAATTTAAGATTACCTTATTCCGGAACTTTATTAGCCTGACAGTAACCACGTTTTTATTTACTGTTCCGGTATTTAATCTGTTTTACGTGAAATATTAATAAATTGATTTGAGATTTCATTCTTGTTTTCTCTTCTCGTTTGTGTTCACCTTCTCCACCTTCCGGTACCTATATCACATTGCTCCAGCCTCGGATTACACACACACACACACACACACACACACACACACACACACACACACACACACATATATATATATATATATATATATATATATATATGTGTGTGTGTGTGTTTATATAGCGAAACCTTTTTCTCGATGTATCCGAATTTGTTTTTAGTTTAGTTTAGTTTATTTTAACACGAAATAATTAAATATATCGTTATAGCTAGGTATATAGTTATGACTGCTAAACTAATTTACCGGTCACAATGAACTTGAGAACACAGCTGCTTAGCCTAAGATGTTGAAATATGGACTATATTTAGTTTAATGTAGTTTTATTCAAAGTTTATTAAAACGGGGTGATATCTCAGATACCTCCGATTTTTATGAACTTTCAAACAATTGGTATTGGACAGTAATTAATATTTTAGGGGTCATAATATGGCCACAACTGCCAATTTGAAAATTCAGATTTGAGTTGAATTTGATCCACAGTTATAATGTTGCATGGTCCTACCCCTGCTTGGACCGCGGCAGTACGCGTTTCGTATACTAGTCCCACTACAGGCCGTGGCTTTTCTCGCCTGCTACACTCGTCCCTGAAAGGGTCGCGGCAGTTCACATTTAATACTCGTCACTTTTAAAACATCATAAATCACATAGTTCATATATTGTTTGCATACCTTAGATTTCTCCCTCGCGTGTAGAGGGTCGCCGTCTCGATGCCGTCTAGTGGATGAAATCTTTCTTCTTTCCTTCCTGTCGTGAACCACGCCGTCCGTTGTCTTCAACAAAAGCTTCCCGACCGACTCACCAAACAAAAATCTTTTTACTTTCAATTCGTTTTATTACAAGCGTTAGTTATTTAATCAGCTGGGAGTCATTTACTACGTCGAGAGAGAGAGAGAGAGAGAGAAATCACTAATTTATCGCAGTTACCTAACAATTATTTCGTTAACCATTCATGGGGGGATATCTCTCGTCTGTATTTTCTTAGGGAAATATTCCCCTTATCTGTTGTAGTTTACATGGTAACAATCACGTCTCATCGGTTCGCCTCCAAAACCCAGACTGGCTAAACTCGCTTCTCACGAAGAACGAGTGACGTCACAGACCCCTCTGTTTCCCACGCAAAAAGGCCTGTGGTGTCGCAGAGCCTCTCGCAGGTGCACACTGACACTTGATCTGAGATCTCGTCACACGGTGAACTTGTCACGTCTGTGATTTCTGACTGTGAGAACAGACCCTATTCTGCACTCGACTACCGGGTCCATCCCGCGTTAATTCGCGCAAGTCAAACCAACGATTTCCAACAGATACGGCCATTCCCATAGGGCCATTATCCAATAATTAGACACAAATTAAGTCAGATTCTCTATCTAAATAACAATTTTTACTTAAGATCCCCTTAAGCTAAAATTTTCTGGGACGCAAAAAATATAATGGGTTTTTATCAAAATTGAATTCTAAGCATAAAGTTAAGTATTATTATATCTTGAGTTTAATCTTCGAAAGGCGTCATATAAGTTGTGCAAAACTGTTCTGTTGCTGAAATTAATTGTATCTGTCATTAGTATTCTTCATATATTAGATAATATATATATATATATATATATATATATATATATATATATATATATATATATATGTGTGTGTGCGTGTGTGTGTGTGTGTTCGTTCCTATCTTGTTACGCAAAAGTTACTGATCAAGTAATACACGTGCACATTTCTATCCCTCGAGCGAAACCATTTAAACGTGTGAAGAGAAAAAGAGAAAGCAAATTACAAGCATAGCAAAATAACCTCAGAATTATCTCGCTGCCTGAAATAAATTCGAAAACAAAAACCTACTTTCACTCCATAATAAAAAGTCAACGTTGGTTGTGATTTTTAGATCGTCAAAAATTATCGTAATAATTTATATATAAAAAAATTACTTACTGACATAATTCTATGATTATATACGAATATTCTAGTAAATACATCTAAAAAAAGTACCTAATGCGAACATTGGATAAGCATAATTTTGTTGTCATTCATGACGGAGTATATTTTAATTCATGATATTCTTCTACTTTTGACTTTTCATAATTCTTTGAATCAGTTGTTTTGTTGTATCCTACTGAGAGCCGATTAGGAGTAAATAAGGAAGATATTATCAGAGTTAACACATATTTTGGAACCACGGGGCAACATTCACTAATTTAATAAAAGATACAATTCTTTGTCACGTCTAAGAAGAAAAAGTTTTAAACGATGATTTTTTGGGGAAAAATTTGTAATTCTCCACTGATGCCCTGAAATTTATTTCGTGCATATATATCGAAGATGTTTATCCTCAGAGAAACGCACCGTAAACAAGAATTACGATGTTCCATCACAATCCAGAAAATGGCCGACTTTTTAGCGAGGCAAAATAAATGGATGCTAAATGCATGAATCTTGAAAGTTACTTACTCACTCAAAAGTTCCGACACATAATTCAGATAATAATGGAAATAAATTGACTTGCTCTGGGGTCGTTACCCGACAGTCGCTTGGTTGGATTTAAAAGATAGCCCAAACGGTTAGGATTTAAAAAGCACATTGAAAAGCATATCAGGTTAAGAAAAAGCCCAACCACTATGAAGGTTGCGCCAATAAAAGATAGCCTCATTTGAAGATTTAACAGTATTACTTTATTAGTAACGCTATCTTGCGTTAAAATCAAATATCTCTTGACAATACTAACGAAAATACATTTTAAGAATTTTTCTTTTTTTCTTTTTGTAATTGCCTACTATTGTGTTGTACGGAAAACCAAAAGGAAAAACGTTAGAATCATATCCCTTGACCAAAACGATTCATTTTATTGTCGTAAAAGAAGTGACAAGGCTTTGTAAAGATTTATTAAATTGGCAAAAATAAAAAATAGCTATAAACGAAATGCAATCATTAAAAAATGCAAAGATTTTCTAGCAAAATAAACATTTTTTAAAAACATTTTAACAGATAGGTCAACGTCTTGGCTATGGTATTTGGAAAATATCCGGTGTTAAGCTATCAACATGTCATGGGAAACATCAGAAGTAAATAAAAAGGTAAAAAAATGTTTGCAACTCTGTCCGTGTTTTAGCTTATCTGACGATTGCTAAGACCGTGAAACCTTTGATAATGACCTATTAAAACACGTACCTTATTTAAGTACTATATATATATATATATATATATATATTTATTTATTTATGCAAACAGAAATCGTACAATTTTTTATTTTTTCAATTTTTCTGATGGTCTTTTAGTATTAAAATAATAAAAAAGTAAATGCTATATAGGTTTTACGAACGTTTCCGATTCTTCGTCGAATCATCCTCAGGTGTCAAAAGCAAATGAACAAAAAAGCTGGAGAAAGAAGAGATTTTTAAAAAGACGGCGGGAAACGTGCAGGGAACGTTTTTCGCATTGTTCCAGTAAGTCGGTGTATGATTTAAATTCAACAATGCTGGATGGTATCACAGAACAAAATCGCATTACGTTAAGCATTTTAAAATGTTACCACTGGTTTATACGTGATGTTGTTAATTTTAGGTTGTTGTGTTTTTATGTAGATAGCTTTCAGTATTTATAATTTTTTATATTGGTTTCGGAATGTATAATTTTAGTGTTATTAACTAGAATTTGTCTTAAATCAGAGGGAGGGCAGTTATGTTTTTGTAGATGTTGGTCAATTGAGCTAGAGTTTACAAGATGCATGGTGAGGCGGCGAGATAGGGTAATGCTTGTAAAACGAGTTTTTAACAATGTTTGCATAAATGAGAAAATGCTGCCTAAATATACACAATATATATATATATATATATATATATATATATATATATATATATATTGTGTGTGTGTGTGTGCGTGCATATATTGTTGTTAAGTTGTTTATGATCTATTGAGCAGGAAATATTAAACCTCAATATCTGATAAGTAATTAATTGCGATTAAAGGATTTTGTTTGAAATCTTTGCCAAGCAAATTGCATCCGTGCCACTGAGTGCATTGTCCAGCTTACTATGAGTTAAGAAGAGATTGTTCTCTAATCCGAGGATCTTTATTTCCGAAATGAGTTTGCTAAATAGCACCCACATAAGATTATGCGACTGTCACACGATGTTTATTGGCTGAATCCTTCTCTGCCATGACATTTCCCTCTCGGGGTTAATAACTAATGGAATTTTATGCTCTTGTCATCAATTCACCCTTCCTTTTTAGTGAGAGGAAACGGTAACTTGTGAGACGAGAAGACGCAAATCATTTTATTTTTCATTAATCAAAAAAACACTTTAGTTATGACACCGACAGGTCAACTTCCGATATTAATGGCGGTGGGAAATAATGCCAGCAATTAACTGGCTACGAACTCTCAAAAGACACTTCAAGGTTAAATATGTTTTCTTTCATCGTGCATTTATTTCTCGTGTTGGATTAACTCTAAATGCAATCGACATTTATTTTCATAGCTAATATGTATTGATTAATTTATCGAGTGTGAAGATTATTAATATTTTAGATTTTTCCGTTTTTCCAACGCAATATATATATATATATATATATATATATATATATATATATATATATATATATATATATATATATACTTCAATTCCGTCACGCAAAAGTTAGCGAGTATAAAACACGTTCACTTTACTAGCCCGGTCAAAAATAATTAATTGTGATAGGAAAGTGATAAATAAATAATAAGTCAAACAACCATCTCAAATTTAACCGCCGCCTGCAATGAATTTAAAAATCCCCGGTGATTTTTTAATTCTTTTAGGTCATAACAAATAATATTAATAATTTATATACAAAAGAAATTACTAACTGTCGTAATTCTATGATTTTATATTTATATACTGTAATACCGCTAACACTGGCGAAACATAATTCTTATTTTATATATATATATATATATATATATATATATATATATATATATATATAATTGGTTAAGGAAATGTGGAAAAGCGGCTTAACAAACTAGTTAAAAAAGTATAAGAAGTCTGCAGAGTAAAAAGGGCTTCTCTTCATAAATACACACTTTGATAGTGGAGTCTGATTTGCATATGTGGAGATCAGCAGATATAAATAAAGAGGACAGCTGGGAAGGAAGAAAGCGATTGTCATTGTGCAGAGAGAAGGGCAGAGTAAAAGTGGTGGTACTGAAAATCTGTTGGAAGTTGGATTGCCTTTAAAACTTTTAAAAATTATATTCTCGCACGGTTATGTAACATGAATATATATTGTTTGTATGTGTGACTAAATTACATACATTGAAATCATTCATACAACACTGTCTTACTAGATTTTATTTATACGTTTTATGTTCTGACATTCTGTTTATTTTTCGCTATTCAACAAAAATCGGAATTGTTAGCTCTCCTCTCCACTAGAGTAGATCCATGAGAGCTTTACTCGTTCGTTTCTATCGACAGATGGCGCACACGACACAGGCTTGTTTATTTGGATGAGATTAATCGTTTCTGGAGTCTATGTTGAGAAGAGAACGAGTGTCAAATTGTATAATAGACATATCTTACGCGAAATTAGATGACTGACCAGAAAGGGAAAATAAGAATTTAGAATAGGGGTCTTCTGTTTTGCCCAGTATTGCTTTTAAAATCGAATGGAACGAGTGTTGAAAGGGGGTACGTAGAAAAATACTACACTTGTAGGTATTTTGAGAGGATGCAAATGGAGGTATGTTAGATAATAGTTATAGTGGTTGCAGATACATACAGACGATGTCCATAGAGAGGGTGGCAGTAGCAGAGGAAGTCGGGTGATGTTATTTCTGTTCTGATTAGTCGACCCTTTTTGTGCTGATGCTTAAACGAGTGATACACGAAATGAATCTGTCCTGCGGAGAGGAGCGGCTTGAGCGAAGTGGCTCTAATGGGCCTGACTGAGATCTCTCTTCCCAAGTAACTTAATGGTTCTCTCTCTCTTTCTCACACAAACATACATGAGTTCTGTCGCCGTTCTGTGGCAGTCTAAATAAAACTCTTGAAGCTAGAAATCAGCGTCAGTGTGTTTTAATGGCTCGTGCCTTAATCGCCAGCCCAATAGCAACAGACGTGAAGCGGACGAATCAACCAACCAAAAGCCAATAAAAGTAATCAGGGGACACGTATTTCTGGCTATCAGTCGTCATCAGCACCCACGATGTTATTGTCTGTAGTCTGACGGCTTACCACCAGGCCGTGGCACCTCGTCAGAAATATACTCGATTTTTTTATAGCCTAAATATTAAGTTACGTATTTTGTTATTGTTTTTACTATATATATATATATATATATATATATATATATATATATATATATATATATATATATATATATATATATATATATATATATATATATATATATATATCAGCTGCATTTAAATAGAATGTGGGCTAATACGTTGGAATTTAAGTTTGAAATATAACTCGTGTTCCGGGGTCGAGTCGAAGACCGGTGTGAATAATTTTTTTCCACACTAACGATTCCCATAAAGATAAAACATATACCTATGTAGATAAAAAACAAATATATATATATATATATATATATATATATATATATATATATATACTCATAACAAGTAAGGTACACATAAACATTTATGTTTAATTCCCAGATTAAATCATCAGGTTAATTGCCTGATGATTTCCCCCAGGAATGAAAAACAAATCTTTCTCTGTAGCTTACTTGCCATTAGTTTATTCGCATAGTGCTACTAACTCTACTCACATATTTAACACTGTTGAACTAAATACTGAAGACAGATACGTAATATATTATATTTTCTATAATATTATAATTTATGTGTACATATGTTAAATAGTAATTAATGATAGGAGAACTGAATATGACTTAGTACTATATCCACTAGTAGGAATTTTGGGAGCCTTAAACCTATTATTGTTTTTAATGTGTAGTCTTACTACTTATAACTATATACCACTACTTTTATTACTACATATCACTGTATATATATATATATATATATATATATATATATATATATATATATATATATATATATATATATGAAAAACCTGTTAAAAATAACAGAATTCGTCTGTTTAATTATGCCTTTTTTATTTTTTTATATTTCTGCTGTTCTTATTTGAATTAAAATCAAAACAAATAATAAATGTTCCACAGGTTTCACAGGTTGCCTGAACGTTTTCGATTTTTCCTCGAATCATCCCGAGGTGTCAAAAGCAAATGAACAAAAAGGCTGGAGAAAGAAGAGATTTTTTAAAAGACGGCGGAGAAACTCGCATAGAACGTTTTTCGCATTGTTCCATGAAGTCGTTGACGATTTAAATCCAGCAATGGTGGATGGCATCACAGAACAAAATCGCATTACGTTAAGCATTTTAAAATGTTGCCACTGGTTTCATATGTGATGTTGTTAATTTTAGGTTGTTGTGTTGTTATGTAGATAGCTTCCAGTATATTTATATTTTTAAATTGGTTTCGTGTTATTAACTAGAATTTGTCTCAAATCAAAGGTAGAGAAGTTATGTTTTTGTAGATGTTGGTAAATTGAGCTAGAGTTTACAAGATGCATGGTGAGGCGGCGAGATAGGGTAGTGTGATTGTAAAACCAATGTTGCTATTATATATATATATATATATATATATATATATATATATATATATATATATATATATATATTGTAACCTTATCTATTATTTCTTATTTATAATTAATGGTTCCTATATTTTATGAAATTCTATACTAGATCTGTTTCGTTCAAAATTCCATCCATATTCATGATTTCGACAGAAATATTCCAAAGTACGAAAAGATAACCTCGAGAAGGCCGGAGGTTACAGCGGCTGAAACGTTGTGATGATAACACTCAAGATAGACTTTATATTTCATCAAGTTAAAACCATAAAAAATCATAATCAGCAAATGAATTTAAGTCTTTATTTTTCAAGTAATTTAAAAGAAAATGTGACTCAAATTCGCAGAAGAGCTTAGCAAAAATACCATAACCTTCCACAAGGAACAACTCCTATAGGTACACTATATAATGATGGCAATATTTAAAATACAATATTTTGCTAAGTTTAATTTTAATTTTATTTGTTAAAACTGATCATTACTACTGTTGTTGCGTATAAACATTTATACTTTCTCCCTTAATGTTTCATGTTTTTTTCATATTTAAAATTGTTTAAAAAATATCTCATTCAAATAGTTTGTAAGATAAAAAGAGACAATTAAAATTGTTCAAACGATGAAATATCCCATTAAAATTATCTAAAAGACATTGTTTGTTATTCGTAGAACACTTCATGAAATAAAATTATTGCCATATGATATATATTTTATGCATTCTTATTTTACACCAGTTTTATTTCATTTTTAAATAATTTAAATAAAATAGAAAACACCGTTAACAGAGACAAAAATATTTTTCTGTTAAATCTAAAATAGAAATATTCAATTTTTATTACAATTAGTGTTTTCATTTTTATTAAAATTACTTTTAAAACGCAGACTTAAAAAAAAACATAATTTTTTAAGTTGAGTATTTTTGTGGTTATAATTTTTTCTGTAAACGATTAATAACGTTTTTACGATAAATAAACAAACACAATAATTAGTTCAAATTTAAAATAACGCATGCGCTTATATTTTCTTTTTCATTGTCTTCTTTCTTTGCGTTTCATATTTTCTCGTCTCTAGTTGTTTCTGTTCTACTCTCACTTTCTTTTCCTTTTCCTCCCATTGCTATATGTTATATATTGCGCGTGTGATCGATTGAAGGCGTTGCATCTTCATACATTTCATCGCGATAAACTGGTCGTCATCTGATCGTCTAATGAGTTCTGGAAACGTCGGTTGACATGTCATGAGAGCTGAAATATTAAAATATACTTCAAAATTAATAAAATCAACGTGAAGATGATTTGCCACTGGTCACTTTGTCCTTTATTTGATTTCATATCAGTCGACACAGCAACAAGAGAGAAAAGAAAGTCTTATTTATTCTTGTTTAAGAGGTCATATTCATACTGCTTTCCGACACACTCTCTCTCTTGGTTGTCTTAAATACTCTTCTCTCTTCGTCATTCCTTATCCGTTTTCAAGATCTTTCACTTCAATTCCAACGTTTTGACTAATTTAACCTTAAATCCTATATTTATTACGAAGCTGGCAACCTTTATATTGTGTTTTTACATTACGTATTGTCCACCATGTATTCTGCAGTTTCTGCAAAGTTGGGGAAACATTTCCATTTTCCTAAGGTGAGAAATCTCTGAAAATTTGTAGAACCAAATTAACATTTTGCTTTTTGAGATTAGTGGAATAAAAGGACATTCGAAATCAATTTGTAATAATATTTAAAAAGTGCTGAGTTTCCAGCGCATAAAGTTTGTGTAAGCTAGAAAATGAAGCACTTTGGATGTTATCTAATTCACGATTTCTATTATGATAAAACTTTGGGAAGATCATGAATTTACTTAAATCTTTTTGTCGAAGCCAGTTGTTTCTAATGTATCTTAATAGATGTAATGAGTTGAATAATAAGAAAACAGGTTTAGACTTTATAACTTGATGTAGATATACAATTGAACGCTTTGCTGGGCTACAAAACGAAGACATAACTTTTCTATTTATTGCGTTATTATCTGTTATAACATCTAATACTCCAAATGTTATATCCTCTAAACCAATTATTAAAAGTTTGATTATATCAAATATGTTCTCAGCTTGGAGAAATTTCGTTGGCATAGCATGCACAACATCCTTATATTGTGAGAATACACTGCTAAGAATAAACGCATCACCCTTATAATCAAAATAAGATTTTAGATGAATTTCATCAACAAGTAAATATACTGTGAGGTCTTTCTGCATTAGTAACTTGAACTTATTTTTAATATACACGAGAAAATTATTATCACGTTGTTCAACTACAGGATAACTACAGGTTAATAAAGTTAGTCTTCTGATGGTCGAATAACTTAGCAAAACTATTTTTTAGTGTATGTACCTTCAAGAGGCGCAGTTATATAATAATGAAGAAAATATCATAATTTCACTTGAAAAATTAACCTTAATCAGTGTCATTATGTTTATCTGTTCGTATATGAATTTAATGGCATTGAAATATTTAAATGACTGATCTGGCACTAATAACAGAAATGATAGGATTACTTTTTATATAGAAATTACATTTTGCAGTTTGGTTTTCTGCTCTTCTATGTCCGTCTACCAGGGACTATATGTGGAAGGAACGCGAACACTTCCCTACAAAAACTGCAAAAATCTAACGTCGTTAAACCCACCTCGTCTACGCGGAATACAAATGCGACTGGATACTGATTATAAATTTAACATTCCTTAGAAACCTAATCCTTTTTTTTTAATCTATAACCAAACGGGATTTCCATGCACAAAGTTTCTTTCTTAAGAACTTCTCATCTTTGGAACATATTGACCAGAGACTGTTTCTTTGCTACAGCATAGCTGTTTTCAAGTTCAATGTTTACAAATACTTATCGGGCCGTCCTCTTGAGAAGCCTCTCATACTATATTGTTCATCATCTAACTGACAATCTCGTTAACTCTTATCCTCGGGTGGCTTTTGACTTTGATGTGGCGACTCATTAGATAATGGCGTTTCAAAACCAGAGATTGACGTGTCAAACAAACGGACATTTTTTCCCTTAAATTCTCTTTTTATTTTCGTTGACATAAAATTATTTTAATGGATATTATTCACGGATAATTAATCTTCCTTTCAGCAATATAGTGATTTGGGAATGTTAGAAATTGACCAGTGATTTTTTCTTAAAGCGTAAACACCATAATTAACAAAATTATATGTTCTTTGCTGTAATTTTATTTTCAGAAAAAAACAAACATCATAAAATGCTACTAACATATAATTTCCTGACTGAGAATTTTGCTTAATTATTGAGAGAAATATACCGCAATCTAAAATATTCTACGTTTATAGGAAATCACATTTTAAAGAAGTGTTCAAAATATCTTGACTTTTTGTCCTGAAAAAATTCTAAAGCACAAATCATTGTGTTCTAACATGTGACAAAATGGCGACGCCCGAACGAAACGGACAATTTTGCTTGAACGAAGAAATGATGAAAGAGTTCTTTGAGATAAAAAAAATCGCTGTAGATTAATACAGAGGATATCTTTTGAAGTGAAAATTTCTATATAACAAGAAAATATGACCCGTGTGGTCACTCATTGCACTCAAGTAAGATTGTTCGAATCAGGATAACAAGTGATTTTGCAAAGAACACAATTTTGCAAAGAACACGATTTTGCAAAGAGAGTTAAATTTAAACCAAATGAGACAGAATCCCAATATAATTCTTTTTGTTCGCTCTCTTACCTCGCTCTGTCTTAATCTCTCTTTCCGTCCTCTGGTGTAGGTTAAATAGTATTACTAATGTGGTGATATTCCCTATTGTTTATTATGAACTATTTCAATCTTCTGTTTATTGTTCGTTTTATTTCCTTTGTCAAAGTATATTCAGGTATTATAACGATACTTTCCCTCTTACAGCTATTCGAACATGAATGAAATTAGCAGTCTAATAGGATTTAGTTATTGATTATTATGTAAAACCGCTTATTTAAATGCACCCACTGACTACAATAAGGTTTAATGTAAAATTATCGGAGATTTAATCTATTTATGACCAGCAACTATTTCCGTAATTAAATTATTGCAATCTTTGAACAAATCAATAATTGATAATTTAACTGAGGCAAAAAAGGCGTTTTATTTGAATTTAAGACACAGATTGTGGTCATTGGACATAAATAATCCTGTCGCTACTACCTTAGAGATCGCATGCTCGTCCGGACTTTTCCCCATTTTTCTGTTTATCGAACGATGGTATAGCGGCATTGCGACAAATCACACAGATAGCAGCCGCAGGTAGCCATTCCTACTTTTCTCACTTTTCTCACTTTTCTCACCTTAGTTGACACCGATCTGTCGGAATTACCACAGAAGCCCCAGAAAACAGTTCCATTTGAGCCAGAATTTACCGAACTAAGCGTCCAATACTGTTACCAGAACACTCACATATTCGCAAAAAATGCTTGTTTTGTATATTTACTATGTGTATATTTACATTTGCTCTTGTATGCTATTCTCTATTCATTACTCGAGTAAAACTGTTAAATGCAGTTATTAAGTGTATAATAATTTAAATGATTCATCAAATTCAGTTCGTTATAAATGTATAATTATTTAAATAGAAATATTATTATTTTGCTTATTATAAACATAAGTGTATAATAATTTGAATTTATCTAATGCTTTATAATTATATTAATGAGACTATGCAATTCTGTTAATCTTAAGTGGATAATTATTTGAATAATAATATTTATATCTAGATTAGTAAATATATGTGGTTAAAATAACAATAAAAAGAATGTATAATTCTTTTTTATTTTTATTTATTAAAAATATTTTTTTATATTTCCCACTTAATTCCCGTCTAATTAAATCTTCGGGTTCACTTAGTATTTGTCAACGGAGAGGTGCACAGTTAGAATATATTATTGAATGCCGACAAAACAAAGACTGTTGGATATTAATAGCTTAAACTTGATGGACTGAAGTTTATTTTGTATAAAATATGATTCTTCTGCAGGGATGATTGTGCATTTTATTAACGATTCCTCGGGCGGCATTTAAGGGGCCGCCGCCCTGTCTAATGCGTTTCTGCATTTCGAAAACAAAAGTGTGAGTATACTGTAAAGAAGGTTTAAACCGAACAAAATCAAATCGCGACTTCAATGAGTAGAAAACGTTCTTTCACATGTGATCACATAAGTAGTTTATACATATGGCATCATTTTTATTACATAATTATACGTGGCTAGAATTCGTTTGTTGTTGCTGTTTGGCATTGATTGTACGTAAAATAGACACAATTCTTAGTTCTGTCAATTTAATTAATCTACAATCTGCTAAGCTTACTTTAAACGGCGAGTTCCACTTGGAACCGGGCACATTAAGTGACTTTTTGGGGTCTGTGGTTTGCGGAACTAGACAAAACAATTGGACTCTTTTAATCACATTTCGAAAGAAATTTACTTCCTCGAAGAAATCTGGTCCATATTCGAAAATGTGAAGCCAGAAAACTTTTAGAAAATGGCTGTATAGCATGTAATCGGCTTTAGAGTAGTTCCTATGAAGATCGTGATCTTTGAAGGTGTAAGAGTAATTAAAAGAACGGCTGCGCGCGTTGAGGGGCATATAGAGAACATCTTTTAATGTCCAACAGAAACGGCGTCGAAGCAGCACAAGAGATTCCTCGAAATATTCCAGAATTAAGATGAGATCAAAATCGCGTTCAATCATCTCTATGTGATCAATAATCTTTTTATCATTGGAAAAATATTTGCTGCTTAATCCGAGATCGAAAATCATTCGATTATGAACAAAGTTTCCGCCTGTCTGAAATGTATATTTGTTCGGAGACTTTAGGAATTTTCGAATTGGTTGTGAACTGCCGACCATCCTGTAGACGCTGTAGTACCGAAAAGCGGAAAGGAACTGCTGGAATGGCTCGCGAAGAATGGCTAAATACTTCATCTTTTTGGAGAAGAACGAGCGAAACACGGTTCTATTGTAGACGGCGTGATTGCACAAAAGGTTATGTTCTCTCCCTGGTGGAGGTGGAATGAAAATAGAAGTGTTTAAGGATGCAAGACGGTTGACGTAATTGCGGTTTCTAGGCAGGGCGACAACAAGGTCATTGTTGATACCAAAGCGTGCAATTAAATTCAGTAGGGTTGAACTTCCGGCTTTGTGGATTTTGAGAAATACAACGTGATGGATGGGTTTACATTCTGTCGTCCCGTAGTTACTGACTGATCCATTCATTTTATCCCAAGTGAGTGGTTTATGAAACTGAGAGCTAAGCCCTGACTGGGTAACGTGCTTTGTCGATAAATCCATTCGAATGGTAGGCAATTGAATCCTGTAAACAACCAGGAAACCAAAACAGAGGAGGAAAACGACAAGAATCCTGAAAGAGAAAAAATAAATCATTTAATTTGAAGAAAAATAACAAACGATAACAGGTTTGACAAGGATAGATCAACAAATTAAAAACACTTTGATCTATAAAATTGTAATGGTATTTGAACAATTGGTCATTATTTGGTAAAAAGCATGTGGGAAAAAGGGACTCATAGGGTTTCGCGAAAATCGATTGATTTGTTACAAAAGTTATGTATAATTTTATGCCAATATATTGACTTTAATCGAATCTAAGCTAAACGTCGTTTAATAATAACCGGCGAGTTCTTCACATTTGTAACTTAAACTCAATATTTTAGCATAAAGCAGAAAGAATTACATGACACCAGTGACACAATGCCAGTCTATCTCCGGTTAGACTTCTAGTAATATTTATACACCTGGGTGGACTGTTTAGCCCACATTCCCCATTATTTCCATAATTTGACTGTGATAAAATCGCCGAAATAGCGAGTTTTGTCATCTTCATATTGTCTTATAACGATTTCCGTTTAAGTTTGATTCCACAAAAATTCATGATCAGATCCTTGTTTTTTGCATCTTTATTGACCAATCAACGTTCCTACACAGTCATGCATATTTTTATATTTCCAATGAATTAGTGTGCAATTAAGAAAAATAATATCGCACTTGTATTTCCAGAATACATAATATTATTTTGGTTACACTTCTGGGTGTTAACACTTTTTTCTAGCCGTGTGAAGTACATGTGCGTCTTTAGGCATGTATTTTTTGGCATCTGAAGTGTATTCAACGGTCGAAATGACAAGAAATTATTGTATTTTATTTCTATTCATTTTTGTGCATATATTTAAAAAGGTATTTCTGTAAAAATACATAAAAATAGAAACCTTATTACGTTTCATATTTAACACTACATAAATGTCACAATGTTTTATTACACCTTTTAAACTTTTCCAATTATACCAAGTTGCCACCGACACCATCACTGTTGACTTTGTCAGATCGGACAAGTTGACAACTACTTCTACCTCCATCAGGAATTGACCAGTGTCTCAAGTTTGATATGGCGAGGCCTCTATCGCGAAGGTGACCTGCATGAAAACGATCGACTCCAACATAGCAGCTTGTCTACTCGTCAGATACAGATATCTGGTTGACTACCGAGGGCGACTGACAGAAGGTGCCGAGTTCCGTAAGGCCGTTGCCCACTGGTCGGCAACGAGCAACTGCTGGTTGTGACCAGAGTGGTAGATTCAATCGACAAATCGAAGAAAAAACGGGGTAGCCATCTTGCTCAAAGAACCGATAACTGGTGGATGCTAACGATGATTGAGTGGCTTCCGATCGATATCAAGCGTCCACTCAACCGGCTGAGATACGGTCCTGAGCCGTTCGTAATGATCAGTGACGACTAGACACTGGCAATCGATGACAGATCAGATGAATAAATAAAAGTTTCACGCACATGTTATCATCTGCAAAAAAAACATTATTTACCTTCTTTTTCAGGAGGCTAGACACAAAGTCAGTTGTGGTTTTGATAAGCCATAGCTCTAGCATAAGCGCATTGTGGTCTAAGCAGCACCGTCGGAATTCTCCGGTAGGGGCGCTTCAGGCGATTAGTAATAAACAAACCCCTTCTCAAAGAGAATGTAAAGCATGTGAGAGTGAACCTCCTACGACTGAACAAACTGACAGAAACAAAACCACTGCCATACTTAATAACGTTATATCATAATTCTATGATCAGTAATACAACATCTGAAACAAAACATGTCACCAGGTAAATATGTGAGCTTCGTGCATAATCAATGAATAAATATCAATTTAACTTGATGTGAAATATGCGGGTTCATGGTTTATTTAAATCTGTAGTGGCCAGTTTCAATGTGAAATCTATTTTGACTCATCATAATCTGCACAAGTCCAAGCAAATATCAATAAACATCATCATCCAAGACTACTTTGAATATAACTATTAACTGCTGTGTAGAGTGAAACGCCCACCTGTGACAAGTTCAAAATTACAACTGCTTTTGAACGAATGAGAAAATACAAAACAAGCAAGTGTTGAAAGTTAATGTTTTTTTCTTTCTTTGGTCTCCAAGAACCAGATAAAAACTCCACATTGTTGTGTGAAAACTGCGATGCGATTATTTATGAAACGCTTTTTTCATAGCCACCATAACCTTAAATTACGTGACTTTGCACAGTGAACAGACATGAAAGAAGCAAACTGATGCAAATATGTATCCATATGTATACTGTACTAAGAGTTTAAATTTTTTAACAGTTGAATTGAGAAGATAAGTAACGGGGAGATGCAACAACAACAACAACAACAACAACAACAACAACAAATAATAATAATAAAAATAATAATAATAATAATAATAGTAGTAGTAGTAGTAGTACTAATAGTAATAGTAATAGTAATAATAATAATAATAGTAGTAGTAGTAGTAGTAGTAATAATAATAATAATAATAATAGTAATAGTAGTAGTAGTAGTAGTAGTAGTAGTAATAGTAGTAGTAATAGTAATAGTAATAGTAATAATAGTAATAATAATAATAATAATAATAATAATAGTAGTAGTAGTAGTAGTAATAGTAATAGTAATAACAATAATAACAATAATAATAGTAATAGTAGTAGTAGTAGTAGTAGTAATAGTAGTAGTAATAGTAATAGTAATAATAATAATAATAATAATAGTAGTAGTAGTAGTAGTAGCAGTAGCAGTAGTAGTAGTAGTAGTAGTAATAATAATAATAATAATAACAACAACAACAACAATAACAACAATAACAATAACAATAACAATAATAATAATAATAATAATAATAATAATAATAATAATAATAATAATAATAATAATAATAATAATAATAATAATATAATTTTATACTTATTTTCACACATTTTTAAATTTATATTCCTCTCAAGTTTTTAACATTTACATTGTGACGCTACGGAAACTGTTACAAAAAGCTAATATTTAATGAAGCAAGACTTTTCTATTTACTTTTCACCCAGTATTAATTTGGGATCGATTCTGTTGTGAAAATGTCATCTTATAAGAGCACACTATGTAAACTCTTCATTATCTAATGTCCCAAACATCTCACCGTTTACATTTGACACTGGTTAATTTAAATGAAACATTTGATTATCTAATGTTCCAAACACCTCAACGTTTATAGATTTAAAACTGGTTAATTTAACTTATAAAGTTGATTATCTGATTTCCCAAACATCTCACCATTTACATTTGACAGTGGTTAATTTAAATTAAACATTTAGATATTTAATGTTTAAAACATCTCGCCGTTTACATTTGACACTGGTTAATTGAAATTAAACATTTAATTATTTACTGTCCCACACATCTCACCGTTTACAGTTGACACTGGTTAATTTAAATGAAACATTTGATTATCTACTGTTCTTGAGACAAAACGGTCGACCGACCAGCTTCTTTCTCAATGTTAATCTGATGGAAAGATAAGCACTTTCTTGCTTTATTTTATTCTTTATTCTTTATTTTTTATTTTATTTTTTTTCCATATTCTACTACTCACCATTATCTCCAAAATATGTCTTATATGAATGTACTTAATTCTGTGTTTGACTTAAATGTGTTTAATTATTGATATATACTGTCTTATTGCCTGTCTATTGATTTCCCACTGAAGAAATTCTTGAAATCCCACGCTGGCTGACTAATTATTTAATTAATATAGTTCTTTCTAGCGTACTTACTTGCGAGAGGGAAACCTATCTTCAACTTTCTGTTCCCGCTGCAGTATACAGTGAACTTATTCTCTCTCTCTCTCTCTCTCTCTCTCTCTCTCTCTCTCTCTCTCTCTATATATATATATATATATATATATATATATATATATATATATATATATATATATATATATATATATATATATGGAGTTAAAAAAAAAATTTTAGTCTGCGGGGGCTAGGAAATACCCGACTAGTACACGGACGCAAGCTATTTTTATCCCTGTCAGAGTGTTGGACCCGTAAGACCCTGTAAGAAGGAAATATCTGACAAAACAACCTTGCTACCAGCTACTTACGCCGTGGCAGTAAACCTTTGGGGGGGGGAGGTCTCCTTAGTCCTGATCGACAACTTTCCTAGAGTTGGAATCTCGAACAAAATATCCGGTTTGCATACCTACAATTGCTTAAGGAGTATATAGGTTCTGCCTATCGCCGGCCCTTGCACTCCTTCTTTGTCTATTAGTCAGGCGCAGAGGTAACAGCGCTGGGACGTCTCTAAACACTCAGTGCCTAGCCTTGTTTCCTTACTAGGACAATGAACGCCGTTCTCTTTCTCTCTATTTGGGCAACTTGGGGAAAGTTTTTTCGTCACTAAGTCTTACATAACCAGTCTGGGTCGTACTTGTTCCGACAGGTTGAAGGTAAAGGTTAGACAGCTTGTCTGGCTGCTGTTTCCGACTGACAGGACAGGAGCCCAAACTCTTGGGTAGTGCTAAGAACGGCTGCTCCATCATCAGTTGCATAATACCGTGGGTAGTTGTATGTGCGATGTCGCGCATGGAAAGGGGCCCTACAATTATCTCCGGTGGGCTTTTCCGAGGCTACAACCGCCATGGACCAGGTCGCGACTAATGGACTGGTTGTGTGAGCTTATTGGCACCAAACAAGGACCCACCTTGGCCAACCCACTCTAGAATCAAAACAATCATGTCATTACAAAAAAATAAAAGCAAACCTAAACCAGACACCCAACAAAAAACACTTTCGCCTCTGCCCTTGAGGCTCGCATTACAAAATTATCCCGGGACTTAGAACCAACATCAACGACGTAGAAACATTTCTCCTGACAAACTCCCGGGATATCCTAGCTCTAAGTGAAACTAACCTTCAATGCTCAATCTCCTCTCACCACTTTGACATGACTGACTACATCCCACTCTACCGTAAAGACTCTGACAAACATATGCACGGGCTAGGAGTTTATGTTCGGAACACCCTCCCCCTGACTAGAGAACATAGGTTTGAATCAGATGACCACGACTACATGTGCTTTAGATTGACTTTACATCACAGCGTCAGTTACTTATATTTCTTATACCGCTCCCCGTCGACCCAGGACTGTACTCAGCTAAACTCTGTCTCTGAAAGCATAGATAGAGCACTCTTAATTGACTCGAATGCCCAGATACATGTATTTGGGGATTTTTTATGCCCACCACCGCGACCGGTTGGGTTTCTCCAGCCTTACTGACGCAGCCGGCAACTCTACGTTTAATTTCTCTTTACCTCACTCCCTCTCGGACTGTCGATTTCCCGACCCGCATCCCCGATCGAGTAGACCAACAAGCCTCACTTATAGACCTTTTCTTGACCTCAATGCTCGAGGCTTGTGTGATGAAAGCTCATAGCCCACTCGGGAATACTGATCACATTGTGCTAATGATACATATCACCCTAACAAGTCGTCCAAAAGCTGATGAACCGTTGCTCAAAACAACGAGATACTACGAGCAGAGATCACATCAGTGACGCCCCATGGAGGGAAACCTTCTCACTCCCTGCCGACCAGTGTGCAAACGAATTAACTGAATGGGTCAAAGCACGCATTTAAGCCTATGTCCCCATGCGAAAATTCTTTAGCAAGCCCCACTCTCCTCAATGGTTCACCTCGGAATATGCAGCTGCCATTTCGGAGAAGCAACAAGCATTCCGTAAATTCGGTCGCCATAAGTCAGCTACTAATAGACATACATTTATAGAGTCAAGAAATAATTGCAAGGCCGTGATAGGCGAAGCAAAGAGTAGGTATAATGAGTTAACAAAAACGCATTCAGTCACAGAAACTAGGTACTGGTGATTTCTGGAAAATCAACAATAGTGTAGTGAATAATGGTCAATCAACGATTCTCCCACTATCAACAATGATGTCGTTTGCACGGCCACTGATAAGGCTGAACTACTTGCTCAGCGTTTCGCTTCTAACTGCACTTTGGTTTCAGATAACCACCGCCTCCCCAAATTCCATTTGCGGACCGAAGCCACACTTGATAACCTGGTCATCACCCTATCCCAGGTGAAAGACATCATACAACACCAAAGCTTGTGGGCCTGATCTTATACCTGTAATAATAATAAAGAAATGCTCTGCTGAACTGGCCCCTGTCCTCTCCAAACTCTACAATCTGAATCTTGCTTCCTCGATAGCTGCAAAATTGCCTCTGTGGTACCAGTCTACAAGAGTTCTGGGAATAGAACCGATACTCAGAACAACCGCCCAATCAGTCTACTGTCGATCTTTGCTAACATCTTTGAATGCTTAATAAATCTAGCGATAGTACGGCACTTAGTTAATGCTAACCTTCTTTCTGACCGCCAGTATGGATTTAGACAAACACGATCTACTGCAGACATCCTAACGGTCATCTCTGAACGCATGTATCACATACACTCGACAAGGCAGGAGAAGCTAAGGCAGTAGCTCTTGATATATCCAAGGCCTTTGACAAGGTATGGCATAAAGGGCTTCTCCTGAAAATACGCTCATACGGTATTACTGGGCAATTACTTAATATACTTCCTAGCCAAAAGAAAAATCCAGGTTGTCCTCGATGTACGTTCATCTAAGCAACATGACATAAATGCTGGTGTACCCTAAGGATCTATCCTTGGACCTTTGTTGTTCCTAATCTATATAAACGATCTCCCTGATGACATAGAGTCTAAGATTGGTTTATTTGCTGACGACACCACGCTTTTACTCTCGCCATGTTGGCAAAACAGATGCGATCATATCCGAGGCAATGGCTGAAAATGACCTCCAGGCTGTAGTGGATTCGGGGTCATAAATGGTTGGTAACTTTTAATGCCGCAAAGACAAAGCTCCATTCCTTCAATAACTACAAGAAACCTCTCCAACCACCGATTGTCATGGCAAATAACACCATACTTGAGAGTTCATCATTCAAACTCTTCGGCCTAACCTTCACAGGTAACATGAATTGGAACAAATACATTGAAGACATTGCCAAGGCTGCCGCAAAGAAGGTTTGCTCCCTCTACCGTGCTAGTAAACTCCTCACACCTAACATTATCTCTACAAAGCCACCATCCGCCTATGCATGGAGTATTGTTGCCACATCTAGGCTGGTGCCTCATCACTCCTTGACAATGTCCAAAAAAGAGTCGCCAACCTAATAGGTCCCTCACTGTCAACCACGCTCCCATCGCCGAAATGTTGCATCCTTGTGCAAATACTTCAATGGATTATGCTCCGATGAATTGGCTACTCTGGTGCCCCCTCGACGTAAATTCACTAGACCAACTCGACAATAAACTAAATCCTATTCATTCACTGTGGAGGTCCCCAGATGCCGGAGAGCCTTCTACTCAAATAGCTTCTTTCCTCGTGCTGCTGGCCTCTGGAACTCTTTCCCTGCCACCTGTTTCCCCGACAGTACTGACATGCAGAAATATAAAACTAATGTAAACAGACATCTCGCTGCGCAGATCCCAATTTAGGTTGACCCCCAACCTTCTCCCCTTTTCTTTTTTTCAGTAGCTCCTTACGTCTACAGTGGCGGCCAGCCTTGTTTTGGGTGAACTATGTTAAAAAAAAAACAAAGAAAAAAAAACCATCCCACCGTTTACACTGGTTAATTTAAATTAAAATGTCCCAAACATCTCAACGTTTACATTTGACACTGGTTAATTTAAATTAAAAAGTTAATTATCTGATGTTCCAAACATCTCACCGTTTACATTTGACACTGGTGATTTAAATTAAACATTTGATTATTTAATGTTCAAAACATCTCAACGTTTACATTTGACACTGGTTAATTTAAATAAATGTCCCAAACATCTCATCGTTTACATTTGACTCTGGTTAATTTAAATTGAAAAGTTTATTATCCAATGTTCTAAAGATCTCACCATTTACATTTGACTCTGGTTTATTTAAATTAAACATTTGATTATCTAATGTTCCAAACATCTTAACTTTTACAGTTGACACTGGTAAATTTAATTAAATTAAAAATCTGATACCAATATAACACTAAGTTTTTAAAAAACTTTTGGGTTCGAGTTGAATCAGAAAGCAAAGTCGGAAGTATAAAAAAACACTTATTGAAGTGTGACTTGCTGTGCACTTTACGACTTCCTGTCTCAAATCTTTTCGTCTTTACCCATTTCCGGTCGTGGTGCTAAATTCCCTTTCACCCTTACTATCAAAAATTGTTTTCCTCTCAAGTTTTTCAAACCTATATTACATGACTTTTAACGTTTAATAGAAACAGCAACCTATCTCGTTGCTTCTCGTCCAGTATTATTTTTCATTGAAATAGCCCCAGACAAGGCATGAAGCGACTTGCTGTAAAGAGCTAAAAGTAATACTACTTCAGGTCAAAACTTAGCCAAGTGTTAGATGGATGGATTCTGATTGAGAAAACAGCAATTATTCCCCTTTGTCAGAAACATCGCTGATGGACTAAAGAACAAAATAAACGAAGCAAGAATTACGAAGCTGCCAAAAGTAAACCCAAGGTCCACTTTCTACTCTCCTAAATAATCAATAAGATTCACTCCTATGTAGAGTCTTTGATCATTTGCTGCTTATATTTATTAAAAATCAACATTATTTGAACAATGATGTCTTATGATATTACATGAATATGGTTTGTCAAATGCATAAGGTCAGTAGGTATGATTGAAATAAGCGTGACAGACACACAATGCTATTTCAAATGTGGTAACGCTTTGTTGGTTGGTAATGACTGAAGTTTCCTTAACGTACTCCATCAATTCCCAACTCTTGCAATCACACTAGGAACCGCTCTATCTTTTGTTCCAATGGTATCACCAAGGTAAAGCTTCGCCATCCCAATATTATTTGTCTACGTCTGAGTTCTCATCCATCTCCATTGTCTTACACTTCTCTTGCACATAAACTGGTTATCTTCTCTCAAATTACCAGTAATTCGACTGCACCTCTTGTTTACACAATGCTTACAATTATCACAAATGATTGATTTGCAATTCAGATCCTCGAAGTATTTTATCTCAAATCTCATCGGCGATTAAACATATGTACTTTGCTTAGATTTGTGTAAAAAGCTGTCTCTCAGTCAGCAGGCCCGTCCGTTAGTCTGTCGCGCTTTAGTTTAAAACACATATATGTTATTAAGTCTGTCACGCTTATGTTAGAAATACCATTTAAAGATCTGAAATCAGGAAGGAATCTGTCATCGTCGATATGTGTCTGATTGACACAGATCACAACGAAAGGATCAGGATTGTTCATTGTATATGCAAGTTGGCCGGCAAGTCATTTAGACCAGTTCTTGCATAAAACATGTGTTATTCCAAATTGGTCATCATCTAAGTATCTAAACGTATGTTAATATGTGAAACCGGTGCGTTTCTGTTATTATAGCCGTATACTATTTCAGATGCGTCTCCATAAGAGGTACGGTCGGTCGATCCATCTGTTGAAAATGATATGTTATTAGGTATGTCACGCTTAACTATAAAATATTTTTTTGGTCTGTCACGCTTAATTTGAAAATAATATTTTATTTTGTATAATACACTTAAGTTGAAAATAATATTTTATTTCATCTGTTACGCTTGTTTAAACTAACATTTTTTGTCTGTTACGCTCAAGCTTGAAATAGTTTCAGTTTGAAATATCAGTTTCGTTCCTCTGTCGTGATTTAGTTTTAAATAACACTTTTTGTTAGTGTGTCACGCTTAAATTTTAAATAACATTGTTTTTTTCATTTTGTTAGTCCGTCACACTTACTTTTTAAATATCATTTTTATGTTGGTCTGTCAAGCTTAAGTTTGGAGTAGGATTTGTGATGATGTATCATGCTTAAATTTGAAATAGTAATTCTTGCTGGTCTGTCACATTTAACTTTGAAATAGTATTTTTGTTTGACTGTAACGCTTAAGTGTGCAATTGAAATTTTATTTGTTTTCCCACGATTTGGTTTTAAATATAACTTTATTTTTTTCTGTTACGCGTAAGTTTAAAACATTTTTGTTAGTATGTCACGCTTAAGTTTGAAATAGAATCTATGTTAGTTTGCCATGCTTAAATTTGAAATTACCTTTTTGGGGTCTGTCACGCTTAAGTTTAAAATAGTATTCTTGTTGATCTGTCATGCTTAAGTTTGAAATATGCTTTTTGTTAAAATATCATTTCATGCTTAAAGTTTGAAATATGATTTTCATCGTAAAACGGCCAGGTTGCACACATCTTTGAGCAGATAGGTTCTTTTTCGTCATAGTTTCACTTCATCGATTGTAAACGACCCTATTTTGAATTTACTTCTTTTTTATGGAAATCGCTTCAGACAAGGTATGAAGCAACTTGATGTAAGTAGCTAACAAAACAAAATATGATTATCGCGATTTGTAGAAGGCATAATGATAAAAAGGGAGAGAAAGTTATAAACTTCAAGACAAACCAAGCCTAAAAGAGACCCAACCACCAGAATTCAATCCCCTGGACATCAAACAGGCTAGCTAAAAAAAACAAGCCCCCCAAGAGCCCAATAGGGAGTGGAAAGGTGACTGGTCTGGCTGACAAAAAAGTCTACCCTCAAACAACGGTTTATGGTTAGCCAACCATAACCCGTTGCTTTTATTGTGACTTCATCACGCTCGAACAAAGGCTAAATATGGCCTTCTCTCCAAGAGGCAAGACACCAGCCTTTCATGGGTCTCGGGGTCAAGAGTGACCAGGAACTATGCAAGACAGGAGAGGCGGATCAGCTCCCTGAAGTATACACACACCTACATATTTTTTTAAATTTAACTTTGATAACAATATATCCAATCGATGAAATAAGTTTAAAAAAGAATGTATCTGAGACCGACAAAGAAAACGATCAATTGTTCTCGCTTTGGTCTTTGCAATAAAAGGAGAACCGCGCCTCCGTACTGTCTACGCTTACAGCACCACGTGTTACACTCGGGATTGTCTGACGTTTGTTCTCGAGCAGTGAGCCACGATAAACAATAACATTTTTTTAAGTAACTGATCAATAATTGCGAAACCGAGAGCGATAAAGAATTACATGAGACACATTAAAACTATGTGTATTTAAAAAATACCAATTTTTTTGTTACAAACATCGATTTTTTAAAATCGGGACTTGAGACGAACTGATTAAAATTAAATCAATCTGCATGACGAACGCTATTTCAAACTTGAGCGAGAAAATCCAATAATAATGTTCTTTTACACGTAAGAGACTTACTAAATAAATTAGTAAATTCATATGAATTACAATGGCACGATTTTTTTTACTGATTCTATTGTTTCCCCGATTCTTTCTAGAATCGTATATTTACAAGAGAGGGACCACGTGAAAGGTGCCAGCATCTATTGATATGGTGCTATGGAACCGAACATGGCACACACAAGTTCTTCTTTCGGGTGGCTATACGCTTCACCAATGCCATTAATAAAATACAGTAAAACGTGGTAATTTCATTTTATGAATGTCTGGCGCCATATTACGCTATTTGATCAAAATGAAATATACTCATCCAAGTAGTTTGCGTGAAGTAGTTTTAGAAACAATACGGTTATGGGAGCCTCTAAAACTCGACGAGGAATCCATAAACAAACATACAAATATACGTACACGAACTACAAACCTTATATTATAAGGAAAAAGAAAAATTCACCGGATTTCCCCTAAAATATATTTTGTAATGATTTATTTTGATCATAAATCGTGAATCATGTAATATTTATAACAGAGCAAAACTCGAGGAATAAACAAAATATAAAACAAATAACTGTTACTAAATGCAAGAAAATTTGCTTTTCTACCATTTTTAAACTTCTGAAAGTGTTCTAATTTTTTTTAAATTTCAATATAAAATTTCGTCGATATCCTGTTTTTAGAGACTTAAAATTTTTTAAATAGCCGACTTATCTGTTTGTGTTGTGTTTCATTACTTAACAAACAGTAAAAAAAATAACTAACTTTACACCTGCCAACTCCATGACATAAATAAGGGTAATGTAAGCTTTTATTTTACTATTTTAAAGCCTGAAATTAGCGACCATCTCCCCAAGTAAATCGATCGCCATTTTTCATTTAATCTTGTTTGGTTAAATAAAAGTGACAATAAATAATTCATAGTAAATACATCTTACGATCAGTTTCCACACATTAAAATTATACAGGTCGGTAGATAATTAAGTTTTCTTGTGCTTGTTTAAAGTTATTTGTTGTATATTTTGTTTGTTTTCGATTTCTGCTATGTTAACTATGCTACATGAATGCCCTATACATTATATAAACTTGAACATAATTTTCTTTCAATTATAGAACAAATACTTTTGAAGGATTCCACCTATTCTACCTCGTTTTCTTCACAAAAATTTTGGATAAAATTGTTCATTGGTTTTCAATTCTATTTTAGTTGTCTTTAAATAAAATTGTAATTATTTTTTAAAGACTTGGATATATAACTTTCATACTGTTCTTGTTTAAACGATTCGGCCTCGATTTCGGACCACCATAGATTGTCGAATTTAGATAATCCTAACTAACAGTAACGTTGTTATTTTGCAGAAAATCAATTGTTAAAACGTTAATACAAACATTTACCCTGTCGCCGTTCTATTAAACTGTTAAATTTAAATCACTTGTTTGCAAAATAATTTATTCGACCTGTTAAATGGAAGGTGACTGTGATGACGTGGTAAACCACACGGACTGACGACCTAGGTGTGCCAAGTCGGTCCGATAGCAAATGCTATTCAAAACTGAAGCGTGACAGACCAACGCAAATGTTATTCAAACTGAAGCGTGACAGACTAACCCAAATGCTTTTTGAAACTGAAGAGTAATTGAGTAATGCGAATGCTATTTCAATCTGAAGCGTGACAGATAAACTAAATACTAATTCAAACTGATGACTGACAGAAAAACGCAAATGCTATTTCAAGCGCAACCGACTAACACAAATGTTATTTCAAACACAAGCGTTACAGACCAGAAAATCCTATTTTAAAATAAAAAGTGACAGACTAAGCAAATGTTGTTTCAAACTGAAGTGTGTCAGATCAACGAAACTACTATTCAAATTGAAGAATGACAAACCGACGCAAATGCTGTTAACACTCCAGCGTGACACACCAACACTAAATGCAATTTCAAACTGAAAAATGTGACAGACAAAGAAAATGTTATTTACAAACCAACGCAAATACTATTCAAACTGAAGCATGACAGACAAACGCAAATTCTATTTCAAACTTGAGCGTGACAAACCAACGCAAATGCTGTTTCAAACTGAATAATGACAGACCAACGCAAATGTTATTTCAAATTAAAGTGTGACAGACTAACGTTAATGCTATTCAAACTAAAACGTGACAGACCAGCGACAATTCTACTTCAGAAGAAAACATTACAGACCAGCACAAGACAATTCTACTTCAAAGTGAAGCGTGACAGATTGACCAACGGACCGAGAAGTTCTCTGATATTGATTTAAAGATGCATCTAACTAAGTGACTTAGACATATTTGAAACTTATGCTCACTTCATTTTTTGTATCAACAGTCGGACACAAATAGACACATGTTGCAATTTACGTCATTTTATTACATCATTTTTATCTCGAAAGCAAAGTGGTCTGCCACAGTTGTAATTTTTTTTAATACACGTTGTTAAAATATTTCTGTTACTACTATCAAGTTTGGATCAACACTCCAGCATCAAGTAATGCGTGTGATTCAATCCTCACTAGCATGTTGTTTCCGAAAGTTTTCTAATAAATTTATTATCAGTTTTAATAATGGAGACTAAATAGGAGACTAAAATACTCCTGCTCCCATCCTTAATTCTATATAAATATTTGCATTCGATTTTATTTACTTTTTATAAGTATAAATTTTAAAGTTTTGAGTAAAAAAGAAAGTAAAACTTTTATTTTATTTTTATGGGTGTTCAGCATGACGTAGAAATGGCGCAAATGTTACTGTAAAACTATAGAGGCCAAATAGAAATAGAAGCTGTATTTTAAGAAATAAATAGAATTTTTTAAATTGAACTACATTTTTTACAAAGGAATCGAAATGCATTATGGTGGAATTTAATTGCTTAATTTTTTTCCATGTTTTTGTTTTGGTCAATCGTAGTAAAAAGTACTGTAACACACAATACAGAAGCATATGTGTGGATTAGTTACGTCTGTTAGGATATGGTCTGTTAGCATATGTGTAAGTTAGTTACTTCTGTAATCGTATGAATGAGTAACGAAGTCAACATAGCAGACTGACAGCTTGGGATATGTTGAATTTATGCTAGTGTCGTAAAAGGAATTTTTAATCTAAGATCCTGAGGAAAGCAACTTAAGTTAACGAAAGAAAACATCAACATAGAATGCGCGAAAAACCATCGCACCATAAGATATCCATTTCAGTATACACAGACAAAAAATAATTTTGCCTATAAAAATTCAATGGTCATAAATTTAAAACTGAAATCTAAAAAAAAAAAAAATAGAAACTCACAGTTTTGCTTTCTTGTGGGAAGCCTTCCAAAGTCTATGGTGTTTTTTGTATTTCTTTATATAAACATAAAAATAAAGTCCTACGCGCTCGGAGGATATCAACATACGTCGGTTTGACTTGCCAAAAATATTAAGCATTTCTCTTCCCAAATATTTGATAGCCGTGGTTATGTTCGCCTTGATAAGAAGTTCCCGTTTCGCTGCATAGTAGGTTTGAGGATTTCGGGATTCATCGACCGCAATTGCAGTCGACTCGCGAACAACGTAGATACCGCTCTGACTTCTTCGCCAAGCGGTTAGAGGTTTCAGAGTTATCACGCCGCGTGTCAGAAGATCTGAGTCGTGTTGAAACGCGTGGCTGAACTAGCGAAATCAATTGAAACAGATGTACAAGATTAACACATATATTTGCTACGCAACAAATATGTACACGAATGGGAATATTATATTAGCCTCCTGCTACCCCGGGTAAAGTTCTCCTGTGCGACAAGATCTTTATGGTGTAATCCTATCGTATCCCCAGTGTGAGAGACTTGGCAGTTCGGTGATAGCTTTGTGCCACGAGGGTCGCAGGAGTTCCGACTAGTTTCTCTGTAAATAGCTCTGCGTCCAGCCTTTCTTCTCTGCTTCTTTGCTTGGGTGGAACTGTCAATTGTGCTCTAACCGAGTTATCAACACTCGTACTGATCGAGGGTCAAAGCCAACTGTAACTGGACAGTATCTAAATTTAAACTCTCACGCTCCATACAATGTAAAGAAAGGAACATCTAGCAAAGGCAATATCAGTAACAGAAATACATATCAAGAAGAGATTGACGATTTAAGAGAAACCCTAACCCACCGAAACAACTATACAGAAATCTGGATCAAACATCAAAGAGCACAACCCGAAAAGTTACCACTGTTTGTCTACCATATACGAAGGGCTTGTATGAAAATAAAGATCAAAGAATATGTAATCCATGTGAAATCAGGACAGTATTCAATAGCGACTAAAATTTCCGATAAAATCTTGTGCGAGTCAAGCTCCCTACAAAAAAGTCGAGATCAAGAACTGTATGCCTGCGATTCCATGTAAGTGTGAGACAGTGACATATTGCCAACTAAAAGTAAGTCGAGAAGAAGCCGTAACACGTGGGAATACCACATACGAATGTAAACATTTTTTTTCCCTAATGAAGCGAAGTACAAATTATAGACAAGGAAAAACGGTGGAGAGTTAGACAACTAAAAAAAATGGCATAGTTGGGCGACAATGATTACCTAAGTTGACAAACTATAGAATTTTATATAATAAAGGAACTATCAATTAATTATACATAATAGTGTAGGATACCATTAAATATATATATATATATATATATATATATATATATATATATATATATATATATACTATCTTATGTATCCACATAACATTTTTTATGTATCAGTTTTCAGTATTTACTTCAACAGTGCTCAATAGTAAGTAGAACTAGGTAGTAAGTTATGAAAATATATTTATGGCAATTAAGCTACACAGAGGCTCCCGCGTTCCATCCCCGGGGGAATCTTCAGGCTAAAACCTATATATATATATATATATATATATATATATATATATATATATATATATATATATATATATATATATATATATATATATATAATAAATGCGATATTTATTAATAAAAATAAAATCAGAACAGGTTATTTTTCCATTTTTACTTTGGTTCTTTGACTACTAATCATTTCGCTAATATACCTAGCTTCTTCAGAGTATGACATTGTAACAATTCCGTTGCTGTTGGTAGTTATCCGTCAGAATGGAAAATCGACGTGGTGTTGTTATTAACGGATTTCTCACTTTTTAAAAATATGAAGTGACGCGCATACTCGCGGTTGTGTATTAAATTGGTCGAGTTCATATTTTTTAACATCTTTTTAAGAATTTAATAATAATAACTGGCTAAAAGCCTTGAAACATGTATAGATGCGATATTTATTAATAAAAAAATAAATCAGAACTGATTTTCTTTTGGTACTTTGACACATCATTTCGCTAGTATACCAAAAATCATTGAGTACGGAAGCCAACCCATACAGCCAGGTGACACCAACCAAACATACCACCGCATAGACATAACTAGAAGTATCGAAACAAGAGAACTGGAACTGCCAGGCTTGATAGTTAAAACAAATTCCATAATTTGACATCCCCTCTCCCAACTCATAAAGTCGTGAAGGTTCTAGGGGGATGGAAAGATTAAGGAGAGTAACCCACAGAGTAATGAAATCCTGATAAATCTTTTTGTCACTCAGATTCCAGATAAAGCCAACGAACCCAGGGCTGTTGAGAAAATGCAAAATGATTTGCAAAACTGATCGAAAGAAGGGGGTATTTCAAATCTGGGAAGACCTGTTGTCACTCAGACTCCAGGGAACACCACTTCTTCTTGCCGGAAGACTGGATGTCATAATAGTCAACAAGAAGGAAATAACCTGCCAAATTGTAGATGTCGCCATCCCAGCATTCATAGGGTGAACATCAAGAAGACAGAAAAACGGAACGAATACATAGAACTTGCCAGCAAACATAAAGGAATATGGAACATAAAGGAAATACAATATAATGCCGATAATTGTAAAAGTACTAGGAACAATCCCGAAAAACATTGAAATAAGACTAGAAAAAATTGGAATCAATGTGAAAACTGTAACCATACAACGATTAAAACAGGCGAAATCTTAAGGAAAACTCTCTAATGCGGAAGCCACATCACACAAACTATGAACGCTAATCAACCACACATTGTAATAGAAATAAAACAAGAATAGAAAAACATCATGAAACTGACAGAAATCCTTTCAACTACCCCTTCAAGAAAAACGCACCACACACACACACGTATGTGGTGGCACTAGCCTGGACTAGTATCACAGAAAATAGTCAGGCCTCAACTAGAAGGGTGCGGAGAGTATTGGGACCTGTGTGAGGCTTATTTTCACTCAAATTTTATAGAAGACAAATGGTCGTTGCCAACGAGAAATCAAATAATAAAAGACTGTTGCAATAACACAAAATTATTTGCAACAGTTATCGAAACAGGCGGCGAGTGCCGTCGAAATCTGCGAAGACTTCCTGTCACTCAGACTCCAGCGAACACCACTGGTTATTGGTAACGAACAATTACAGGTAAAGAGACGTTTAAATGCATCAAAACTGTCAGTAAAATGTAGTGTTCATAATTGCAAGGGAAAAAAAGTCAAGTGTTTTAAATTTGACCATGTAACCTCCCGAGTTTTTAATTTATTTTTTATTCTTTTTTCCTTTTCTTTTCATTCTTTCCTAATATGAATATCGTAATAGAAAGGTCAAACTTTTTTTCGCCTGGTGAAGTCTTAGTTTCTAATTACTATTGATCGATAACATCGACATGCCAGTGTAGCAGCTTTTTGTATATATCTGTATAAATTATATATATATATATATATATATATATATATGTGTGTGTGTGTGTTAATGTAGTAGTGCCTCTTTGTACCTGTATGAATAAAAAACAATTATATAAATAGTTCTATTTAATATTGAGAATGTTTTCAGAAGTCCAGTTGAAATTCAGGGGATGTCTACTTTACGTGGATTACCATATATATATATATATATATATATATATATATATATATATATGCAAACATTGTTAAAAAATAACAGAATTCCCTACTTAATTATATTCTTTTTATTTAAAAAAAAGTTTTTCTAATGATCATTTTTGTGTTAAAATAAAATATATTAATGTATGTTCCATATATATATATCACGAACTGACTGTCCGTTTCTCGGCTATTTTTAAAAATACTTTTCTGTTCTCCAGCTTTTTTGTTGTTAATTTACTTTTCTCACCTGATAATGATTAGACGAAGAATCGAAAAATATGTGATACATATGAAATATACATTAATTTGATTTGATTGTAACACAAAAAAGATCATCAGAAAAATTGAAAAACTAAAAAAAATTATTAAGCAGATGAATTCTGTTAATGTTTATATAAATGCTATCTATCTATCTATCTATCTATCTATCTATCTATCTATCTATCTATCTATCTTTCTTTCTTTCTTTCTTTCTCTCTCTCTCTCTCTCCTTCTCTCTCTCTCTCTATCTCTCTCTCTCTCCTCTCTCTCTCTCTCTCTCTCTCTATATATATATATATATATATATATATATATATATATATATATATATATATATATATATATATAAATATATATTATTTTATTTTTTTCTTCTAAAGGTGCTTAGGATCCCAATTGTGAAAAAAGCACAGATTGGCTAAGGTAATCTGGATGGTAATAGATGGTAATAGCAAATTAAAAGATGGGGGAATGTAGAGATCTCATGACTTCTAAAAGCAGATAGAAATACCTGCATTGAATTTTTAACTTCATATTAAGAATGTTTCATGTTTTAAAAAGCCTCACGACAGTTGGTGGTGTTTTTTCTTGGACAAATCCTTTTTTGTGTTTACTTCATAAAAAAAGTTATTGTATGTTGCATGGATTGGCGTCACCTGAAATACAAAAATAAACAATAATTTTGTGTTAATAAGAATACAAAATATTATTGTTTTAATATTCTGAAATTAAATGAATCTTATTGTAATAGAGACTGTGTGTCGTAAAAAAATGTTCTATTTTGTATAAATGATTGCAAATTTCTTATTTGAAATTTATAAACTATTTAAGCCGTAGCTGTACAGAACGAAATAGAGAGATATAGAGTAAGAGATATAGAGAGACAGAAAGAACGAGAGAGAGAGAGAGAGAGAGAGAGAGAGAGAGAGAAAGAGAGAGAGAGAGAGCGACAGAGAGCGAGGGGAAGGGATCAGAAACTTGTTTTACAAACCCATTTTCTGAAGCAAACAATCTAACTCTAACTAGTAACACTATTTAGACCGTAGATGTACAGGACGAAATATAGAGAGAATAAGAGAGAGAGAGAGAGAGAGAGAGAGAGAGAGAGAGAGAGAGAGAGAGAGAGAGAACAAGAACGAGGGGGAAGGATCAGAAAGATATTTATTCTTTTTAATTATAAAAATTAAACTGGTTTTACAAACTCCTTTTCTGAATCAAACAATCTAACTCGAACCAGTAATACTATTTAGACCGTAAATATACAAAACGAAATAGGGAGAAAAGGAGAGAAAAAATGAGAGAGAGAGAGAGAGATAGAGAGAGAGAACGGGGAGAAGAGAAGAAAGAGATTTATTCTTTTTAATTATTAAAATTAAACTGGTTTTGTAAACTGAATCAAACAATCTAACTCGAGCTCAATAGGTGATCGAACGCGTCACATTTTGCTTGTACAAATAATAATAATAATAATAATAATAATAATAATAATAATAATAATAATAATAATAAAAATAATAATTAAATATAAACTATTCAATATTTCTATGGAATAATAATAAAGACTAAAACGTTTCGATCTTTCGAGAGTGATGGCCTATTTAGAAGATTGGTCGTTGTCGATATTCATGTATTCATGTGTGTGTAAAATGTTTGAGAATATGACAAACTCGGATCCGTTGACATTAAAAATCGAATATAATACAACAACCAGACAATATCAAATGATATTTTCAAAAAGGGAAGTTAAATAATTAATAAATCTAAGTGTAACATAACCCCTTGATAATCCATTGATTTGTATTTATTTCTATTGAAGGATCACGGACCAGAGCGAACGATTTTCGCCACGGTGTTGTCTCGGCTAATGCTGTCAACAGAGGTAGCAATAAGCGTCTCCATGATGTGACGTTCGGTCATAATAGCAGCGAATATATGCCGTCTATGTCTCTACCAATCTGGAAACATTATAACCCATTATCCTTTTGAGTTTAAATATTTTTCTAGTTTTATTTCTCTGCAATATAGGGGGAATGAAGAAGTCACTCGAAACACGCCTGCCTCGTCTTGTAGACAGTAACGATGAGCGAACCAGAGAGAGATAGAGATAGAGTTTTTTTACTTTTTCGACACATCTCAGTATACTACATCACTTCGTTTTCACTACGTAACTCTTATTCGATAACCTCTATTTTGTGTAACCTACGTATCTCATGTTAAATATTGTCACATAAGTTGTTTATTATCTAAAACGGATTGTATTAAAAAATACTTAAAGTTGCTTCGAGGTGTACTTTATACCGGATCCACTGTGAGTATAACACTTCAGTGCAATATCGCGCAAATGCCACTGACAAAATCTAGCCATACCTTTGGGTCCGTCTGTTTAAGATTGAGATGACAGAAGCTGAACAGTCTGAAATGATTTCTGGTCAAGCAATATTCTGTTTTACCATGATTTCAACCTTCACGTTGTTCCAATCTGTTTTTTTTTTTCAGACATATCGTTCGTATCTGGAGGAATTTTAGTCACGCTAATTTTTGTCGGTTTTCGTTTCTTTCAACTGTATATCCAGTAGTCGTCTGATCTCTTCCCATATTTTCATCTGGATAATTCCCAGAGGTCACGTTTGGTTATTTACTTGCTTGTCATGGAAAGAACAGCTCTCCCGAGGGATGACATTCTAGTCGAGGACAGACCCGTCGGGAGTCTCTCGTAGAGATGCCTACGGCGATCTGCTATATTTTCGTCTTCTCCATCAGAAGATAATGCCCGAGAAGGTTCATTTTCTTTAGTATCGAGCCGAACTATATCTAATTTCGACCAAGCAAGATCTAATAGTTAAAGTGGGTCCCTAATTTGCCAGAGAGAATTAAACTTCACTGTTAATTCGAGTAAGTTTGATTGAAAAAATACATCTTGACTATGCTTCACGATTAGTTCATCGCTTGTTTCAATTGTTTCAACAAGTATTTCATCGCCGCAATGTTGCATCTCTGTGCTTGTTTTACAAGTACTTCAATGGGATGTACTCCGATCAAATTACTGCTCTAGTGCCTCATCGACCTAAATACACCCGACCAACCCGACAATCAGCTAAACCCATTCCTTCACTATGAAGGTCACCAGATGTTGTAGATAGCTTTACTTATTTCTTCGTACTGTTAGCCGTTGGAATCCACTACCTGCTCCCTGTTTTCCTAAATGTACCAACGTGCAGAAATTTAAATGTAATGTGAGCAAACATCTCGCTACACAACCGTCACTAGGTGCTCCTATAAATACGGCCCCTAATTTTAAGTAGCGCCTTGTTTGGGGCGAATAAAAGCAAAAGAAAACTCGTACATAAAAAAAACGAAGAGAAAAAACGAAACCAAATGGAATCACAAATTTATTTATCTTTTAAATATACCCGAAAAGAAAGAAGAAATCAATTTGCTTGGTCGATTGTATGTGTGTGTGTGTGGTGGGGGGACTTTGTTTTTTAAAACTTCTTTTATCATGTTATTTTATGTTGTTATTTCTGAATTCTATTGATTTACTAAATATTTGTATACGAAATAAAACAATATTCCTAAACAGAACTATTTGTTTTATTAAAATCAAAGCAATCGTCGAATTAAAAACAATAACAAAGTATAGATAATTAATGAAGTTGGGCTCATTTTTATCAATAGCGATGAGGTCAAAACACCTTATTTCAAATTCAAGTTTAAACAAAAACAGCACCCTAGCTGTTTTTATATACTGCTTATGTATATGTGATCTCACTAATAAAGTTAACTAATTTGCATATTGCTGTGCAAACATGATACTCTATTAATTAACTATACTTTGTTATTTTTTTGTTTATTAAAAACAAGCAGACACACACATAATTAATAACACGTATATCTATATAAGTATGTATTTATGTTAAAAACAAATAAATAAATAAATAATAATAATCAACATATTTTAATAACAAATCTCAAAGGGTCTCAAGACAAATCGACACCTTGTGAAAAAAAACATCCCTTCATAAGAAAATAGATTATAAAAAAGAACTAATAACTGTACTTACAATGAAATATGCAACTCGTTAAAACTTTGGGGGTAACGGAATCGGAAAAACTTTAGCCTAAGTTCTAATTCCCAAAACGATCCCTTTTAATATTAAAAAAAAACTTTATTTGCTGATAAATATTTAATGCTTCTATACTATTAGTAAAACTGAGATCTATAGATCATGATATCATAAAATTTACTTTACTTGATTAAAAAAACAAAAAGATAAAACTTTGCATAAATTCGCTCGGTAACATTTAAAAAACGCAGTTAATTTTATAAGGTTCCGAAAAATGTAAAAAAGTTAAATAAAGAATTTTTGTCAAGAAAAATAATGACAAACATCATTGATAATTAAATTCAATGATATAAAAATTGTTTTTTAAATTTTTTAAAAATTCATTTATTCTATACGGTTGGGATAATATGGTGGTCTTTTGTCCGGTGGACTTTTTGTCCAATCCCCCAGCTAGCATTGACAAATCTTACAAGCGGTGGTCAAAAAGTACGCAAAAACTCATAAAATTTCCAAAGGATGGTCTTAAGTTGAATTAGATATAAATGAATTAAAAGGTTTTCACGCCTCTGTGCGAGAACACTTTGGCGTCAGTCTTCTTTCAATAGCTTTGGATAGAAAACAATCAAATCAAAGACTAGCAATTGTAGTATCAAAGGCCCGTCTCATCCCTTTAATTAATGATGGCATGTTCTACATTCGTGTATATATTGTCGCAGTAAGCAACGAATAGTTAAACAAAACTCATCTTTTAAGTTATGTTCGGCTTCCAGTTTTTATTACAGCAATAAAAATGATTCTTGGCAGTTGTTAGATTTCTCTTCCGCTGACAAGACACATGAAATTTTTCCAACATGTAAGTATATTTTTAGACTATTTAAAATGTGTTTTATGAAAAAAGAAACAATTACTAAAGAAAAAATAATAATTTCAGAAGTGGAGGATCAGTTTCACATATAAATTTACCGTAAAATGAGTTCCCATTCTTTTAGACATTCTAGCGTTTTTAGAGCAATAAACCAAAAATTGTTATTTTGCTCTGGGAGATAAATTCTGTGCGTTTATTTTATGGGGCGAGGTCTACTTTTTTAGATTAGTATTCATAATGTGGTGATATTTCCTTTTGTTTATACTGGAATATTCCAATCTTCTGTCTGTTTTATAGTGAGTTGTATTACCCTTGACTGTTACTAAACACAGAGAGAATAGAGAGAGAATGACTGAAGCGAGAATGATAGATACTGTATAGAATAAGAGCAGAGATACAACAATATAAAATGAGAGAGGGTGAGAATAATAGACAGTATCATAGTAAGAAATAGATGAATTTATGATTACATTTCAACCTACTTTTTTAATTGGAACAATTAAAATGGATTTTAAAACCATAGATTAATCACATAACAAAAGAAATATTTTAAAATATATTTTCTGAGATTAAAATATACAGGAAAATGTCTTAGGGAAACAAACTTGATTAACTCTGTTTAGTATAATAATAGATATCAATAGGTATTTATATAATTATTTATATAATGTGATCAAAGGTAACAGAAAATATTAAAAAATATGAAGATATTTGCCTTAATTCGTTTGTTTAATTATACCTTTTTTTATTTCTTCAATTTTTCTGATGGTCTTTTTTGTATTAAAATTTAAAAAATAAAAATAAATGTTCCATAGGTTTCACATGTTTCACGAAGGTTTTCGATTCTTCGTCGAATCATCCTCAGGTGTCAAAAAAGCAAATGAATAAAAAAAGCTTGAGAAAGAAGAGAATTTAATTTTAGGTTGTTGTGAAGATAGCTTCGAGTTTTTTTTGTTTTATTTAAATTGCAGAGAACGTTTTTTTGCATTATTCCACGAAGTCGTTGACGATTTAAATTCAGCAAAGCTGGATGGCATCACAGAACAAAATCGTTAGCGTTAGCATTTTAACTAGAATTTGTCTTAAAATCAGAGGGAGGGCAGGTATGTTTTTGTAGATGTTGGTATATATATATATATATATATATTATATATATATATATATATATATATATATATAATTTATTCCATAAGACAGGAAGATGTGTTTAATTCTCTTTTTCTCGTTCCAGGAGGAGATTAAAATGTGAATTCTCTTTGACTGGATATCTACTTAAGGATTTAAAAACATTCCATCGTCGTTCGCATTTGACATTAACATGCTTTCGGGCACATTCTGAAATGCCAGAATAGAGAGACGATGGTGCCTCGTGCATTTTTCAAATGTGTTCTGTGTTCTGTGTCCTGTGTCCTGAGGGGCTTTAAATAGCATTTTCATTAATAAACGCATATTGCATGGAAGCCTCCGTCACAGTTAAGTTGGAAATAGAATTTTTGTCGGTCTATCAGGATCATATTTTAACTAGGAATTTTGTCGGTCTAACACGCTGAATTTTGAAAATAGAATGTTTGTTTGTCTGTCACCTTTAAGTTTAAAATAGCATTTTGTTGGTCTGTCACGTTTACGTTTTAATAGTACTTTTATCGGTCTGTCATCACGAGGACAGGACTAACAAAAGAGGGAAACTATTGATTGAGACGAAAATTAAAATTGCCTCAGAAAGATTTCACTTTCACTGACCGAGGACAGTAAAGATGAAGTGTAGTATAAAAACAGATACTACACGTGTCTCTTTGTCTGTCTGACACACTTAAGTTTAAAATACAATATTCGTTGATCCATCACTTTCAAGTCTAAAAAGATGACCGCTAAAAACAATTTACGTCTAAAAAACATTTACCGTTAAAACATTTACCGGTAAAGTCATTCATTGAATAGACGCATCTTTGAATTACCTATGGTTGCTTCAATCTCGTGTGAATTAGGATTATCTCGAGGCGCACGTATAAGTAACAACGACACGTTTGTCATCATGCGCTCTTTGCAAATGTAAATAAAGTTTTACTTTAAGTGCGACTAAAATGTATAAAGGCCAGCAGCCCGGTAAAAACGGGGGCGAGCGAAAGGGGGAAATCGTGGATTCTGTTGCTCGACAATTTCCTCTTTCTACAAGGGAATTCATTCTGTCAAGTAGACACAGATGTCGACAGATGAATCATCATAAATTGACGACAAGAAAAAGTAGATCATTATTATGATGTTGTTTTCATTTCCTGATGTATACTTTAAGGAAAGGAAGAAAAGAATTTAGGTGAGGGAATTTGCTTGTCTTTTATGATTCTATTCATCATGTAAAGCCACTTATTATTTCCAAATCGTCTTGGAAACGAAACGTCATATAATCGTTTGAAACAATGTTCACATTCTGTTTATCTCAAATCTCTTTATATATATATATATATATATATATATATATATATATATATATATATATATATATATATAAAGTGGTGAACTAAACTTTTTGCGGAATATACCTTGCTATGAGCAACTGAATTGAAAAAAGATTTGACTTTTGCTTTTCTAATTCCTTTTCATCCTTCTATATATATATATATATATATATATATATATATATATATATATGTAGAGAGAGAGAGAGAGAGAGAGAGAGAGAGAGAGAGAGAGAGAGAGAGCAATAATTATAACTTTCCCCAAAATTATTCTCCAGTCATTAAGAGGGTAACACCCCCATTTCACAACATTATTATTACTCCCATAAGTCCCCACCATTCCTCGGTCATAATGCCAATCTCCCATATCTCCCAAACAGATCGACTCTTGCCGACACAATCCTTACTCTTTTCTCTAAACCAGATTTTAATCAGCATACCAATTTTATCACCTCCATAAGTATTCAGTATACCTTAGTTAATAATGTTAAATCCCGAATACAAACCATTCAAAACCCTGCAGTCTTACTGCCCTTAGACCGCCCGGATGATATCTTTATTTAAATTCCAGGATTTAAACACGAATTTAATTAGTGTTGTTCCTTTTAACCTCTTTAAACCATTAAACCCATTTTCTCTCCCTAATTCCTTTAGAAGACACATCATTAAACCCCAAAACAGTAACGGCCAAAAATACGATACTCATAATATTGGCTCACGGGATTTATATAGAAATATTTTTTTATTTTTTTTATTTCTCTTTAAATCTTCTCCGGTTTAAATCTCAACTGTTACTTTTCACCTTTTCCCTTCTTTTCAAACCTTATTAAACCTTGCTTACACTAAAATTAAACAAACATATATACCACTGTAAGCAAATAACGCGTCTAAACGAGAGTGACACGTGACTTCACATTTTCCGAAACAGATGACAACAGAAGCTGAAGAGAGCCGGAGGGCTAAGTCCTTCTGTGCTTGAAACCGACGGTACGAATGTTGTACACATTTTTCTGTACCAATATATATATATATATATATATATATATATATATATATATATATATATATATATATATAGTAAGTTATGAAAATGTATTTATGGCAATTAAGTTACACCGAAGCCCGGAACCCGGCAACACAAACTCCATGCATTTTAACTTGATGATTCCCTACGGGGATGAAACGCGTAAACCTCTGTGTAGCTTAATAGTCATAAATACTCACGTATTGAGCACTGTCGAAGTAAATACTGAAAATCGACACATAAAGGATTATATATCATTATAACATTTTATGTGGATACATGAAATAATATATATATATATATATATATATATATATATATATATATATATATATATATATATATATATATATATATGTGTGTGTGTGTGTGATTCGTAGAAGGCAATAAAATGAAGAGATGTAACAGATACACAAACTGAATCAAATCAAGACATATAAAGATGGAACGAGTTATGGGGTTTCACCTTTTTATTAATACAATGTATATATATATATATATATATATATATATATATATATATATATATATATATATATATATATATATATATATATTATTAGTAGTAGTATCTATTTACATTATATTATGCCCTACCTGCATCAGCATAGCCTGATGGAAGCTCCATTTCAGGAACACTTCCCCTCGTCAGATGTATGTACACCTAGTTCAAACGCGCATATAATAAATTGACGACAAGAAAAAGAAGACTATTATGATGATGTTGTTTTCATTACTAGATATCTGCTTTAGGATAAGGAAGAAAAGAACTTAGATGGTGGAAGTTGATTGTTTTTTTGTGATTCTATTCGTGATATATATATATATATATATATATATATATATATATATATATATATATATATATATATATATATATATATATTATCAGTTCATGTATAATACACATATTATATTATAAGGTGATATTATATGTTGTGTATAGATTTTCAGTATTTATTTACTCCAAAAGTTCTCAATACATATACTTATGGTCATTGAGCTTCACAGAGGCATCATGTTTCATCTCCGCAGGGTATTATCAGACTAAGTACACGGATCTTTTGTTATTGATTGTTTTTATATATCTAGGTAGTGTTTAGTCTAGCTAACTAATCAATCAGATTCGTTGTTATTTCTCTCTCGCGGATTAAATTTTTCATTGGCCAATGGCAGCGTTTCTTTCAACCAGATGTCTGGTCGACCTTCACTTGATATCCTTTTCTTTTCTTTTGAATGCATCAAACAAAAAAAAACAATTGGTGTCAAATAAAGGTTCTCTAAAAAAACGTGAATAGAAAAATAGCAGTGAATATATACCAAATATTTTTTATCCAATGTATTTCATTATCAAAAATATTTTGCACTTAGAAACATAGTTTTAAATTTGAATATTTATATAGAAATGTAGAAAGCCCAATAACAATGTGTTATTGTTTTTCTCTCAAAAATAAATTTCGGCTTTTAAAAAGTCATATCACGTAGCCGTGTTTAAGACATTTAAACCAACCGCGCATAAGATCTCGGCGGACAGCTACCCAAGTGAAATTTTATCTCCAACGCGAAGGATGTATCAACTTGAAAATTACTTTTGAAATGAAGTCGAAAGCTTGTTCAATCTTTAAGGTAAATAAATTGATTTTAGAGAAAAAAAACATCACATCGTTATTTGGCTTTCGACATTTTTGTAATCCATTTTTCATAAAAACAAAATAAATGTTTTCTCTTCAAATAAAACGTCAGATACGTACGATGATTTTACGTGAAAATTATAAACGATTATTATAATTGTTGTTTGGTTGGTCAATAATGGAAATTGGACAGGGAACGCAGAAAAGCCGGAACATTTGTTTTTTTATTTCTAGTTTCGACGACGGAGATAAAGATAAGGTAATCGGAGGTACACATGACTTCAACCTAAATTAACGTTTGAATAATGACGTCTGACATCGATAAGGACATCAGATAGAAAGTGATGATTCCAAATCTACGGTTAGATCAACCATTTAATTGTGATGCCACGACACATACTCAGATACCCACACACAGACAACTTTATTTTATATCTACATTAAGTTATTTATGTTTATATCTTTGTATATTTCTATCTTCAGGATTAATTCCTTAACTAATTAACCGATCATTATGAATTTTGAACACAATTTCTTGGCGTAAACCCTCCAAATTTGGTCTATATTTTAATCAAAAGACGTAAAAGGGGATGGAAGCCCCTTCGTAAAAATTACGATAACTCAGATTTTTGTGAAATTTTACGAATTTGTAAATTATTTATTTAATAATACATAGATTTATTTAATAAATATTTCCCAAATTTCAATTTCTTTAAAATGTTTAAAAGTTTTTAGGGGGCATACAATCTGCACAACCTCCCATATATAATTTGCATTGAATTTGATCCATAATATTATATATATCAATTAAGCAAGATTTCCTGAATTACAATTTCTTCTTAAGGCCCATTAAGCTTACAATTTTAGACATTTTCTCGAATCAAGATCATGTAATGGATTTTGATAAAAATTAAAATTAGGATTCTAGACATAAATCTTGATATCATTATATTACTCTAATATTCGCAAGGGGACATGAATGTGAGGCAAAGCTGCTCTAATCGGAGAATTACTGTTATCTAACCTGGTATGGGTATTCTTTTAATATATATATATATATATATATATATATATATATATATATATATATATAGTCTCGGAAGTTTCTCAACCATTAAAACTATATTAAAAAAAAACTTTTAGTCCCAAGTCTTTCAGTGGAAAATCACTCATGTAAGTCAATTTACTTTTTACAGTTATTATATTAGTTTGTTTCTAACACTATTTTAAGGGATCATCAGTTGTTTACCATGAAAAACTGTTTCGGGAATTTTTATATATATATATATATATATATATATATATATATATATATATATATATATATATATACCAAACGGGCTAGAATTTTACCCTGTTAAACTTTTTAAAAAAATTTTTATTTCATATATACCGTATTATTATCTGCATATTCAGTTCCCACTGAAGTTTTTGAAATCTTATTCTTGCTTAAACTTTGCCTGTCTTATTCCTCTTATTTACACTTACTTGCGAGAGGGAAACCTATCTTTAACTTGCTGTTCCCTTTTAGTATACAATGAACTTATTCTATCTACATATGTACACACACACACACACACACACATATATATATATATATATATATATATATATATATATATATATATATATATATCACGCACGCACGCAATATTGGAATTTTTTTAACCTGCGGGGGGTAGGAAATACCCGACTACTAAACGGGCGCAGGATACTTTCACCCTTCTCGGAGTGTTGGACCCGTAAGACCTTGTAAGGCTATCCAACTAAGAGAAGGAAATCTCTGACAAAAAAAACCTTGCTACCAGCTACTTACGCCGTGGCAGTAAACCGTTGGGGAGGGAGGCCTCCTTAGTCCTGATCGACAACCTTCCTAGACCTGGAATCTCGAACAAAATATCCGGTTTGCAAACCTACAATTGCTTAAGGAGTAGATAGGTTCTGCCTATCGCCGGCCCTTGCACTCCTTCCTTTCTCTCTATTTGGGCAACTTGGGGGAAAATTTTCGTCACTAAGTCTTACCTTGCCAATCTGTGCCAAGTTGAGGGTACAGGTTAGACAGCTTGTCTGGCTGCTGTTTCCGATTGATAGGAAGAACGGCTGCTCCATCACCAGTTGCATAATACCGTGGGTAGTTGTATGTGCCATGTCGCGCATGGAAAGGGACCCTGCAATTATCTCCGGTGGGCTTTCCCGAGGCCACAACCCCCATGGACCAGGTCGAGACTAATGGATTGGTTGTGTGAGCTTATTGGCACCAAACAAGTACCCACCTTGGCCAACCCACCCTATAATCAAAACAAACATGTCATTACAAAGAAATAAAAGCAAACCTAAACCAGACACCCAACAAAAAACACTTTCGCCTCCGCCCTTGAGGCTCGCATTCACAAATATCCGGGGACTTAGAACCAATATCAACGACGTAGAATCTTTTCTCCTGACAAACTCCCGGGATATCCTAGCTCTAAGTGAAACTAACCTCCAATCCTCAATCTCCTCTCACCACTTTTACATGACTGACTACCTCCCACTCTACGGTAAAGACTCTGACAAACATATGCACGGGCTAGGAGTTTATGTTCGGAACACCCTCCCCCTGACTAGAGAACATAAGCTAGAATCAGATGACTATGACTACATGTGCTTTAGATTGACTATACATCACCGCGTCAGTTACTTATATTTCTTATACCGCTCCCCGGCGACACAAGACTGTACTCTGCTAAACTCTGTCTCTATAAACATAGATAGAGCACTCCTAACTGACTTGAATGCCCAGATACATGTATTTGGGGATTTTAATGCCCATCACCGTGACTGGTTGGGATTCTCCAGCCTTACTGAAGCAGCCGACCACTCTACGTATAATTTCTCCCTAGCTCACTCTCTCTCTCAGACTGTCGATTTCCCGACCCGCATCCCAGATCGAGTAGACCAACAAGCCTCACTTATAGACATTTTCTTGACCTCAATGCCCGAGGCTTGTGTGACCAAAGCTCATAGCCCACTCGGGAATGCTGATCACATTGTTCTAATGATACATATTACCTTTAAGAAGTCGTCCAAAAGCTGATGAACCGTTGCTCAAAACAGCAAGATACAACGAGCGGGCTGATTTTGAGTCAATCAGAGATCACATCAGTGATGCCCCATGGAGGGAAACCTTCTCACTCCATGCCAACCAGTGTGCAAACGAATTAACTGAATGCGTCAAAGCAAGCATTGAATCCTATGTCCCCATGCGAAAATTCTTGATCAAGCCTCACTCTTCTCAATGGTTCACCTCGGAATGTGCAGCTGTCATTTCTGAGAGGCGACAAGCATTCCGTAAATTCGGCCGCCATAAGTCAGCTACTAATAGAAAAAAGTTCATAGAGTCAAGTAATAATTGCAAGGCAGTGATAGGTGAAGCGAAGAGAAGGTATAATGAGTTAACAAAAAAACGCATCCAGTCACAGAAATTAGGTACTCGTGATTTCTGGAAAATCTACAATAGTGTAGTGAATAATCGTCAATCAACGATTCCCCCACTATCAAACCACAATGATGTCGCTTGCACGGCCACTGATAAGGCTGAAATACTTGCCCAGCGCTTCGCTTCTAACTCTACTTTGAACTCAGATGACCACCCCCTCCCCAGATTCCCTTTGCTGACCGAAGTCACACTTGATAACCTGGTCATCACCCCATCCCAGGTCAGAGACATCATAAAAAACCTTGACACCTCCAAAGCTTTTGGGCCTGATCTTATACCTGTGATAGTAATAAAGAAATGCTCTGCTGAACTGGCCCCTGTCCTCTCCAAACTCTACAATAAGTGTCTAGCTGAATCTTGCTTCCCCGATAGCTGGAAAATTGCCTCTGTGGTACCAGTCTTCAAGAATTCTGGGAATAGAACCGATCCTCAGAACTATCGCCCAATCAGTCTGCTGCCGATCTTTGCTAAAATCTTTGAATCCCTAATCAATCTTGCGATAGTACGGCACTTAGTTAATGCTAAACTTCTTTCCGACCGCCAGTATGGATTTAGACAAGCACGATCTACCGCAGACATACTAACGGTCATCTCTGAACGCATGTATCATACACTCGACAAGGCAGGAGAAGCTAGGACAGTAGCGCTTGATATACCCAAGGCCTTTGACAAGGTATGGCATAAAGGGCTCCTCCTGAAAATACGCTCATACGGTATTACTGGGCAATTACTTAATATAATTAGATCCTTCCAAAAGAAAAATCCAGGTTGTCCTTGATGGCCGCTCATCTATGCAGCATGACATAAATGCTGGTGTACCCCAGGGATCTATCCTTGGACCCTTGTTGTTCCTGATGTTCATAAACGATCTCCTTGATGGCATAGAGTCTGAGATTGGTTTATTTGCTGATGACACCGCCATTTACTCTCGCCATGTTGGCAAAACGGACGCAATCATATCCGAGGCAATGGCTGAATCTTTAGAAAATGACCTCCAGGCTGTAGCGGATTGGGGTCATATATGGTTAGTAACTTTTAATACCGCAAAGATAAAGCTCCTTTCCCAATAACTACAAGGAACCTTTGCAACCACCGATTGTCATGGCAAATAACACCCTAGCTGAGAGTCCATCATTCAAACTTCTCGGCCTTACCTCCACAGGTAACATGAATTGGAACAAATACATTGAAGACATTGCCAAGAAGGTTGGCTCCCTCTACCGTGCTAGTAAACTCCTCACACCTGGCATTATTCTGTATCTCTACAAAGCCACCATCCGCCCATGCATGGAGTATTGTTGTCACATCTGGGCTGGTGCATCGTCTACTAGTCTCTCCCTCCTTGACAAGGTCCAAAAAAGAATCGCCAACCTAATAGGTCCATCACTGTCAACCAAGCTCCAGCCTCTGTCCCATCGCCGCAATGTAGCATCCTTGTGCTTGTTTTATAAATACTTCAATGGATTATGCTCCGATGAATTGGCTACTCTGATGCCCCCTTGACGTAAATTCACTAACTCGACAATCAACTAAATCTCATTCATTCACTGTGGAGGTCCCCAGATGTCGGAGAGCCTTCTACTCAAATAACTACTTTCCTCGTACTGCTGGCCTCTGGAACTCCCTCCCTGCCCCTTGTTTCCCCAACAGCACCGACATGCAGAAATTTAAAACTAATGTAAACAGACATATCGCTGCGCAGATCCCAATCTAGGTTGACCGCCCCCTACCTTCTTCGCCTTTTCTTTCTTCTCAGTAGCCCCGTACGTCTACAGTGGCGGCCTACCTTGTTTGGGGTGAACTATGTTAAATATATATATATATATATATATATATATATATATATATATATATATATATATATATATATATATCCGGCATTCTGCATTGCCTTCTTAACATATTTACTACAATTCCCAGCAATGCTTCAAGCTAACTATCATTCTCTTTCTCCCTCTCTCTCTCTCTCTCTCTCTCTCTCTCTCTCTCTCTCTATATATATATATATATATATATATATATATATATATATATATATATATATATATATATATATATATATACGACTGTCACCTAGAAATTATGAATTCCCTGACATTTTAAACAAAAATTAGCATTATAGAAAACATAAAAGCACGTAAATTTATGTATAAATTATATAGTTTTAATTTAATATTTCGAACGATCCCCCGTTGTTTATCAAGACATATATTTTTTGTTCAAACTTGATAGAATAGGCAACATTTATGATAGATTCCACTTCTTTTATACGGTTATCCGAAACAGGAGGTTTCTAGCGAATATCAACTTCACTTGCGATCTCCAGCCGCATGTATATCCCGATCATAGTAGATGACATACACCCATCTGGTACTGACCAGGTTCAATGTCTCTTAACTTCGGTTATTTAACGAGAATCGATGTGTTGACGTGATTTTTCTGGACGTATGCGGGAAAACTGGACATCTATTATTACACGAAATCTGCGTTAATAAACGTTTGTTTTTTTTACCTATATATTTCACACAAAAAACATATTAAAATATTCCATGATTTTGTAATTTGTACTATGTTTTACAGAATCTCATTTTAATTGATCGTCTTTCACTCTATGTTGTTTGACTTAACCCTAACCTTAACATCCGCTCTTACTTTATATCGTGTTTCTCTCCTCCTCCTTCTTTCTCTTTCTCTTTCTCTCTCTTTCTCTCTCTCTCTCTCTCTCTCTCTCTCTCTCTCTCTCTCTCCCTCTCTCTCTGGTTATTAACATGTAATATAAAACAGAAGATTGGAAGAGCCCATTATAGGAAATATCATCACGGTAGTAATAATATTTCAGCTATAGTTGGAAGAGCAAACGAAAGATAGAAAGATAGAGAAAGAGTGATATAGAGAGAAACAGAAAGAGAGAGAGAGATAGATAGAGAAAGAGAGAGAGGAATAGAGGGGATATATCTATCTATCTACCTATCTATGTATCTATCTATTTATCTATCTATCTACATACATACATACATGCATACATACATACATACATACATACATACATACATCAACACATCTTACCCAGTGCGGATTAAATTGGGCACTCAGATGCCACCTTGACCTACTGTAGACAAAAACGGACATGGCGTCACATGGCTAAAAGTCAGAGTGAGCGAGAAAAGATGTTCGTTAGGAAGCTTTGAAGCGGATAGCACGCGTAAATAAATCAATAAAGAATTGATTATAAATTAAGGGGCTAGGACCCCAAATACAATACTCCCACTCCTCCACTAGCAAAAACGCAGGTTACACGAGGTATAATTTACTTGTGCTGTTATGCTTTTTTGATTTGCATGCTATAACAAATATGTACATTTGTTTGATCGTGACATGCGTGACATTAGACCTCACTTGGAGGGAGTATATAGGTAACAGGATTATATAGACTGTTTCGCTCTTCAGTACGGCTATATTATAACCAGCCCAAGCTGGGATGGAATCTACGACCATCTAGTTGACAGTTGGCAATTTTAACCACTTAACAAAAGGGTGGGCGCTATTAACAAGTAGTATCTCAACGGTTTATATAAACATTGTCAATTACTAGAGGGTGCTTGATTATTTTGATTTATAAAGAACTGTTCATATATTTGGGTGTCTGTGTGTGTGTTTATCATCTAACAATTATGAGTTAATACATTCTGAGAAACCATACAAATATGCAAATTATATGTGTTAATATAATTTGTATTTTTCAAAAAAATACCTTTTGATAAAAATATTGAATATATATTAAACATTTATGCATAAGTTGACATCTTCAACTCTGAATGACGGTAATCTGAACTCTATTTTGATTACGTTTTCATGCTTACACGCGCCCGGCAGCCCACTTGAAACTGTACGTTGAATCTCTCTAATTAATACATAGTTTTCAAACATACGCAGGTCTATCATGTTTTTAACAGCGCCAAAGCACATGCCGTTTTTTCATAGACCAAACAAGATCTTATAAATATTTAAAACATCCATATGATTTATGTGTGTTTAGTTTTGATATCGATTTTTATTCTTTTTGTTTTTGTGCAGATATTGTCTAATGTATGTTCTGTTCGATTAATATGTTTAGCTATTTTGAGAATAAAGCGATTCTAGGGTGTATTTTGCGAGATACTAAATTTGTCTTTATTGAATTTGGGTACGAGAGTTAATTGTTACGCATATGTATTAATGAAATTGTACATTTTTACATTTTTTACAAATTTAAAACTATTCAATATGTTATTTATAAATATTGTTATTCCCTTATCATCTATTTGTAAGTCAGTCAGGTTTTTGCAATTGCTATAATAGTTTCTCCCATGAATTTATGCCGGTCTTCACACATAATTTTGATCTTACTAGTTCTATAATATAAATGTTCTTGTGCACCAGTTGTTTGTCATGAGAACTGTTTCGGAGTATATATATATATATATATATATATATATATATATATATATATATATATATATTATTATTATTATTATTGTTATAATTAACGTTATTTGATATACATATCACACAGAGTAATGTAGTATTAAGTGTAATGTATTATTATTATTATCATATTAGTGAAATTAAGGCTGAATTATTTCTACATTAGATTATTGGGGAAGTGGTCATTTGATCAGTACCACTGGAGAGCCATGAATATTATAATTGTCCTGTTTTTAAATCTCCGAAACAGTTACATAGTAAACAGCTGATGATCCCCGTTTTAATATTTCACGCTCAAGTTAAGGCCCCCTGTTTTTGTTTCACTGTTAGATACTTGAATCCCCTTTTTATTTGTGAATTTTCCAGCGGTAAGTCAGCTTATGCAAGTGCTAAGTCTGCAATATCTTGGATTTAGTTAATATCCCTGGGAATTTAAACTGCATTTTGCTTTCTCTGTTTAAAATGACTCAAACCTTCTTTAGACTATATATATATATATATATATATATATATATATATATATATATATATATATATATATATATATATATATATATATATATGAGTGTGTGTGTGAGAGCTAGTAGTGTAGCCAAACGTGGAAACCGGAACAGCGATACATCTAAATGTGATCAGCAGTGAAGTACCCAATTCATTGCGCCAATAAACCTTCCACTGACAGTAGAAAAATCCTATTTCTCTATGTAATTTTTTTGTTTATATACATATATTGTTATAATACTATCGGTAACCTGAGAAATCTATTTTTAACAAAAGATTACTAGTTTACGAAAAGTGGAAATCGTAATTTACTCTATCAGAGCATAAGTCTTCCTCATTTCCTAAAAGTCTAATCCTATCTTTATGTCTTATAATGCAAGGCTGCTTAATATGTACACCCACGAGAACAGACACGCACATAGCCCCAGACACGCACATTATAATATTGCGTTCCATATCAGTTTCTGTATGAACACTATTAGAAGATGCATTAAATCATGTTCATTAAAACTCACCGACAACTCGCAAAGATTTAACATTCTTAAGTAAAACAGCCATTTTTAAGATGATGCACGCATTCAATATGTGCGTGTAGTATCAGACCAACGAAAATGATGTATTAAATTTAAGCCTTATATACCTGAAATAACAGGAACATTCTTAGATCAATCCAACACATATTTTTTTAGTCATCTTTTCTGACATATGAAACAATCGACCTACCCATTTTTATGAAATTTGATGATGAAATATTTAAAATATTAAAGGTCATTGAAAAGAAGCAGGGTTACCTGAAGTTTCCTGGAATTGAATGATGAACCTTATGACCTTTTGTTTTTCTACTCATAACACCATATTACCTTTTTATTTTATTTTTATTCATATTTTTTACATTTTATAATATTGTTTTGCTTAGAGGGATGTAAATATATTTATATTTTTTAACTGCAATTCCTTGTAGAACATTCTCACTCAACGTTTACCTGGAAAATACGAACTTCTGTGTATTCATATGTACTTCTGCTCGGAGCTTTGAATAGTTTTATTTTTTAAATTTTTATAATTTTAATATCGTAAAAAATTAAAAAAGGCGTATTTCATTTTTTTTATAGAGATCTATTTATATGTATGTGGGTATGGGGATTTATTTATATGTTGTTATGGGGTTCTATTTTTATCTTGTTATGGGATCTAGTTATATATGGAGATCTATTTATATGTGGTTACAGGGATCTATTTATATGTGGTTATAGGGATCTATTTATATGTGGTTATAGGGATATATAGTATATCTGGTTTTGGCGATCTATTTATATGTGTTTATAGGGTTCTATTCATATCTGGTTATGGGGATCTATTTATATGTGATTATGGCGATCTATTTATATGTGGTTATAGGAATATATTTATATCTGGTTTTGGCGATCTATTTCTATGTGTTTATGGGGTTCTATTTATATCTGGTTATGACAATCTATCTTCAAATCCCGTGCGCTAGTACGTATTCGATGATTTACATTTGCAAGGAAAACGTCCGTGCGTAAACAGGGAATACAAGTAAAATGGTGTGAGGTAGCAGGCCGTTGGGGGTCATTGTTCCCTATGAGAGCGAGAATAAATGACGCCATACGAGATATGATAGGCGCGAAGACAGTTTGAAGTTTGAAGCGATAAAAAATGACTTAGGAATTGATTGGGCCAGGCCCCAGAAATTTGTATACCTGATATTTCTTTTCCCGATACTAGCAACGCCAACAGCCTAATAAAATGGTCCTTCTGCGAATCAAAGATCTAGTTTTTTTCTTTATGTTGTTGTGCCAACTTTGACTTTAGAGCGAGAATGCACCCTGTGGAGAGGTAGGGGACGACGAGAGACGATATTGTATGAAGTGCTCTAACTCTAGGGGGACTGCTGTGGTTGAGCATTGAAGACACGAGGTCTGATTTAATTGTACACTTTATGATTTTTTGATTTACATTCGATAAAAAACATATTTTTATTTGATCGATGCATACAAAACATAAGACACACTCTTGGATGTAGTGCAACAGACGTATCAGAATTCATCTTATAATATTCAACTCCTATTCCTACTTTTTATTCGCTTAATAATATTCACCTGTAAATACATTTATAAAATATCAGTTCATGCACTTGAATAAACATTATGAAGCCTGAATCTACTACAAAATTATACACAGTAACCCCACACACATAATACGACCTATAGAATCGTTAATAAAATTCAGTCTTTTCTTCAAGCCAGCTATATTTGATACAAAACAATTTTAGTCACTCATTTTCAGTCATGAATGCCCAACAGTTTTTCTTGATGACCGTTCAATTATATGGGAACCACTTTGGTAATCGTCTCATCAGTTTGTGCGATCTTGAATAAGCTTCATATTCACCGCACCTTAAACTCTCAGATCTTTATTTCTGCGAGTATCTCAAAGAACATGACCATGAAAAAAATCCCCAGATTATTTCTGAACTGGAGTGGGCCATTACAGTCAATATGAGGAATGTGTCGGAATTATTGACAATTTAGCTCGCCGTATTCAGATGCGCTAATTATCAAACAAAGACTGTTGGGCAATCATGACTAAAACTTGGTGGACAAGTCAGGTGTAGACAGAGGCTTATTTTTTACCAATTTTTTTAAACAATTGGCATTTTTCTGGAGAGAGGGTGTGAGTCACTCTGCATCTGCCCATGCACTGGAATTTTTCTTGTAAATTAAAAAAAAACCCTACATCAAACACGTAATTATATATTTTTAATAGAACAATACTTTTTTTTAGACCAAATTGTATCATAAGATTAAAAATAATAATGTAGATGAATTTAGGAGTAAGCTTTGTTATATATTAATTGGCTGTGAATAGAAGTGAGATAAAAATATAATTACTAAATGTTAAAGACAGGAACCACGCGACAAAAGAATCAGTCATTTGATTTTCTTTAGCAGTATGAAAGACCACACGTGTTGGTATGTAAATCTGAAAATAATAGCCAGTGTTCGATACTGACTACCCCTCTCCGTTTCTTTGTCTATGACCGAACGAAAATGTAATAAAGTATGAAGTGTATTGTTTACAATCGTCTCCGAATTGTTAATTAACCCGGCAACAGACAGATATGAGGAATCAACAGGAGTCTCATTCAGCAGATATTATGAACATACCAGTAACTCTTACTTCCGAATCACTGCCATACCAATAACCCAGTCTTCGAAGAGTTATCCAAAAACTCTATTAAATATTTAGTAAAAGAATACATTTAAAGCAGAATATTTGCAGTATTAAATTAAATATTTAATAGAATTTCTATTATATATTTTAAAAAACATATTTCACCCCAAACAAGGCAGGCCGTCACTATAGACGTAAGGGGTTACTGAGAATTAGGGTGTAGATTTTGGGTGTCATCTTAAGTTGGGAGCTGTGTAGCGAGATGTGCAACCCAAATCTGCCTTTTGTTAGTCTATATTTGTATAACCTACTTTTGTAACAAAGACAACCAGTGTAGCGAGATGTCTGTTTACATTAGTTTTAAGCCTCTGCATGTCGGTACTGTCGGGGAAACAGGGAGCAGGGAGGGAGTACCAGGGGCCAGCAGTACGAGGAAATAAGCTATTGGAGTAGAAAGCTCTCCGGCATTTGGGGGCCTCCACAGTAAATGGATGGGATTTAGCTGATTGTCGAGTTGGTCTAGTGAATTTACGTCGAAGGGGCACCAAAATAGCCAGTTCACAATTTGTTAAACAAGCACAAGGATGCAACATTGCGGCGATGGGACAGCGGGCTGGAGCTTGGTTGATAATAAGGGACCTATTAAGTTGGCAGCTATTTTTTGACCTAGTCTAGGAGGAAGAAACTAGTGAATGATGCACCAACCCAGATGTGGCAAGAGATACAGGATAATGTCAGGTGTGAGGAGTTTACTAGCACAGTAGAGGGAGCCCACCTTCTTTGCAGCAGTCCTGGCAATGTCTTCAATGTATTTGTTCCAATTCATGTTACTTGTGAAAGTTAGGCAGAGGAGTTTGAATGATGAACTCTCAGGTAGGGTGTTATTTGCCATGACAATCGGTGGTTGCAAAGGTTCCTTGTAGTTATTGAAGGAAAGGAGCTTTGTCTTTGCGGCATTAAAAGTTACCAACTATTTATGACCTCAATCCGCTACAGCCTGGAGGTCATTTTCTAAGAATTCAGCCATTGCCTCGGATATGATCGCATCCGTTTTCCCCACATGACGAGAGTAAAGCGTAGTGTTGTCAACACATATACCAATCTCAGACTCAATGTCATCAGGAAGATCGTTTATGAACATCAGGAACAATAAAGGTCCAAGGATAGATCCCTAGGGTACACCAGCATTTATGTCATGTTGATTAGATGAACGGCCATCGAGTGAAACCTGGATCTTTCTTTTGGTTAGGAAGGATCTAATTATATTAAGTATTTGCCCAGTAATACCATATGAGCGTATTTTCAAGAGAAACCCTTTATGCCATACCGTGTCAAAGACCTTGGATATATCAAGCACTACTGCCCTAGCTACACATGCCTTGTCGAGTGTATGATATATGTGTTCAGAGATGTCTGAAGTAAATCGTGCTTGTCTAAATCAATACTGACAGTCAGAAAGCAGTTTAGCATTAAGTGCCGTACTATCGCTAGATTGATTAAGGATTCAAAGAATTTGGCAAAGATCGAGAGTAGACCGATTGGGCGGTAGTTCTGAGGATCAGTTCTATCTCGAGAATTCTTGAAGACTTGTACCACAGTACATGGTCGTTTTTTTTCAAATTTCTAAAAACAAATATCATACGGAAACAATGTTTTAAAAATGTTTATTTATTCATCTTTGTTCCAATTAACCACGCCGATACAAATTGATTTTCTTTGAAATTAGAACTAACATCTTATAGACATTTACTACATCAGTATAATAAAGAGAAACAAGAGAAAAAAGTCATGCTTTGGGTGAAAGCTAAGTTGAAAATGAATAAATAAATTTGATTTATTTGAACAAAATAAAAATTGTACTTGTTTTTGTCAAATTTCCAATATATATATATATATATATATATATATATATATATATATATATATATATATATATATATATATATATGAGAGAGAGAGGAGAGAGGGGGGGAGAGATAGCGATTGTATTGATGTTTATTAGATGTTAATCCAGTTAAACTTCGGTGTTTATACAATAGTGCAAAGCAATATATCCTTTTTATTCTTTCATAAAGGCACGGTATACTTATGTATATTATTAGTAATAACAGCTCTAGAAAAAACAATTTTGGTCTCTCAAATATTGTTTTAAGTATTTAAATTCCCGTTCTATATATGCAATATAATATATATATATATATGTATATATATATATATATATATATATATATATATATATATATATATATATATATATATATATATATATATATATATATATATATATATAATTTAGGTAACAAAAACAAAGAAACTGTCAATAGTTTTTGCCATGTATATGCTTAAATTTCAAAATGGCGAATAGACAATGTGAATCAATATTAACTTTGTCGTTTGCGCAGGCGCACTAGTCGATATGTAAATGGATTCTTTCCAACAGGCTTCGACTTGGCGTCGATAAATCTTTAGTTTAATAGGTAAACGCTCACTTAAATGCGGAATATTATTTTTTACGAGGTAAAATGAGGAACGTTCACGAGTTTCGTTGGCAAAGTAAATGATCTAAACGACTAATCTCGAGGAGAGGTGGACATTTTATTTACATGAGAAAATCAAGGCAAACATTATTTTAGGTTTGACCAGTGCGTTAGGCTTCAGAAGGATGGAAATTGCGTGTTTTACTAGAGAACTTATGCGCATCAAAAGAAGGAAAAATAACTTCTTTCAAGGGTGTGAGTGTTTTTGTAATAAGTCAACCTTCAACAGAACAAGCTCACCTCAACGACCGGCTTTAAATAGGATTTTTTTTTCAGGAAATACATGTAGGTAGCATTGTAATCTGTGGAGTAAATGTATATCAAATATTTGGTTTACTTTTCAGGATTCAAAATAGACAAGTTACCTGACAAAGCTTACTTTAAAACTGTAAATACAAAAACAGGGCTCAGTAGTTATATTTTTTCACCCACCAAAAGACATATTATCACTAAGACGTAATACTGTGATTAGAGGCCAGATTAATAGGGGCATCCTAAGTGGAGAGTTGTGAAGCAAGATTTTTGTTCACATTACATTTAAATTTCTGCATGTTGGTACAGAAAAAAGGAGCTGGAGGGAGCAAACAAATGAGGAAAGAAGATATATATAGTTTTTCCAGCTTCTGTTAACCTCTACAGTAAAAGGGGTTGGATTTTGCTATGAGTTACTCAACTTTTGTTTGGCTAAGGCTTCTTCACATATACTCTAACAAACAATACATACTAAAACGTACCTAAATCATGTGATTGAGTTATGTTTGAAGACCTTCTGCTTAATTTTTCTAATTAGGCGTAATATTAATTAATTGAATAACTCACCAATCTCTCTTAGCTTATATATATATATTTCTCTCATCCACCTCACTCTATGTTGATTCAACCACTCTCTTAATATTTAGGTACACACCGCAAGCACTATGTAAACTGGATGGAAAAATAATACGCCTTTTTTGCTGTATAAAAAAATGTAATTCTTAATAATGATAATAATAATAATAATAATAATAATTATTATTATTATTATTATTATTATTATTATTATTATTATTATTATTATTATTATTATTATTATTATTATTATTATTATTATTAAATAAATAAATAAAGACAGTTTGAAAGTTGTAGCTAAATTTGGAAGCAATGGACCATACATACCGTCAATTACGAGAGAGACACACAACTATATAAATAAAGAGCAGATGAGCTGATCTTCTACTGTAACTCTCTCTCTCTCTCTCTCTCTCTCTCTCTCTCTATCTATCTATCTATCTATCTATCTCTCTGTATCTATCTACAGAAAGACCGCCTCAAATGCGACCCATTGCATCGGTAATATAATTCATAATCCTTTCTACAACCGAACCAGATTTGGCACCAATAAACTTCAGTCTATACCTGACTTGTCTATCACCTTTCAGTCAGGAATCTCTAATAGTATTTGTTTTATCTCCGTTCAATGATAAGGACACCTGAATACGACGGTAAACGATGTCAGTTACTCGGGCGCACTCTTCTCTTGGCACTGTCCTGTTTTTTCTTGTGAAGGCCCCCTTCAGTTCAGGGATGACTCCACAGATAAAAAAAAACTTGAGGGGGGAGGATAGGTCCGGTGTGAATGAAACCCATTCAAGATCACACCTATTGATGGGACGATCACCAAAGTGTCTCCGCATATCATTGAACGGCTATCAAAAAGACTATTGGATATTCATGGCTGAAATTTGGTGGAAAAGTCAGGCATAGATTCGAGAACGACAATGAAAGTCAACATATAAAAACATGTTACTTACTTTTTTAGACCGTTGTGTATCGTCTCCTTCAAACATGCGTAAAGAATACTACATTAAATATTAGTTTTGTGAAGAATGATCAAAACACATATGAATACTTATTTACATTGTAATCGAATTCCAGTAATTGATTCCTTACCAGAATTGCCTAAAATCTAATTCTGAGTTGTTCAACTATTTTTACAATTTATTATTCTACTTATTTAATTCATTTTAATTCTTCTCCGAAAAATGTCAATTTTCATAATTCATTATTTTCGATCATTTTAGCCGCAGAAACAATCTCAACGGCGACCCTATCTCATGTATAATGTATGGTATTTTGTTGATAGTCACTTTACGCTACGTGGTTTTATATTTATCGTGATTTTGCTATAAAAAAGGGAAACGGTGTCTCGTGAATGAGAATGGATGAGATATTTCTGGGGGAAATATTACAATTCTAATCATCGATAAAATACTTTTCAATTCAACTTGGTTTGCCAACTTGAATAATAAAGGTAATAAAAGAATATATATATATATATATAGTCTCGGAAGTTCTTTTAACCTTCAAAACTGGGAAAGAAAAAAAAAAAAAAAAAAAATTTTGTTGAAAGATTTTAGTCTAGTAAGTCAATCAATCTACTGCAATCACTATTTTAGTTTACTTCCAAGAATATACTCTAATATAAATATAGTTTTATATACGTTTTTATATATAAGGGATCGTCAGTTGTTTACCATGAAAACTGTTTCGGGATTTTAAAAACAAAACAGTATTTCTTTATCATGGCATCTCAGCAGTGTTGATCAGACACCACCTCCCTATTTAATAATTATTTTTTAATTTAAAAAGTTTACAAATATTTAATTTAGTTTTGCCTCCAGATTTGTTTTTCTAAAGTATTAAAATATAGTTTCCTTACCTGTGTTGTTCCTTTCAAAGTGGGTATTTACTATTTTACAGAACATCTATTTTATAGAGTTAGATGATTCCATTATAATAACCCCCCTTTTTTTCCCTGGTTATTTTCTTTGTCTACAAATGTTTTAAAATTAAAAATATATATTTATAAAAATATTTCATATATACATATATATATATATATACATTTATTTATTTATTTTATCATGGACTATTTACATATGTTATACATTTTTATAGTAGAGTTTTGGATTTCTTTTATCAATTTCTTTTGATTTATTTCATATAATTTAAAAGCGTCAGGATAGCGTGTTATTGCCTTATTTAACTGTCTAAATATTTTATTTTTATCTCCACCTTGTTTAAGCATTCTTATTACTAATGAAGTGACTGGAGGTATAAAATCCATTAACCTTAAAGTAACGCGGGCTATTCTTAGAAATTCGGACATTATACTCCCATAAAATATATACATAGGACAGGTACTACTTTTATGCGGCATACGAACGATATATATATATAGTAATATATATATATATATATTCTTTTATTACCTTTATTATTCCTTTATATATATTATTACCTTTATTATTCCTTTTATATATTATTATCTTTATATATATATATATATATATATATATATATATATAAATATATATATATATATATATATATATATATATATATATAAAGATAATAATATATAAAAGGAATAATAAAGGTAATAATATATATAAAGGAATAATAAAGGTAATAAAAGAATATATATATATATATATTACTATATATATATATATATATATATATATATATATATATATATATATATAAAGGTAATAATATATAAAAGGAATAATAAAGGTAATAATATATATAAAGGAATAATACAGGTAATAAAAGAATATATATATATATATATATATATATATATATATATATATATATATATATATATATATATATACTAGTAAGAAAACACGGGTATAAGCAATACATATAGCGTCAGGTTAAAATTTTAATGTTGTTTCTATTTGGGGTGTATGATACGGTTTCGATGGCACCCCTAAATAGTGTTGTTTTAAAAAAAATAATGTGACCACGTTACTCACCCAGTTGCCTAGAATACATATTTCATAATTCACAATGATAAGTTACATCGTTTAGGATTTTACTAAACACATACATATGCTCACTAGCGCGCTCCAAACATTTTAAAAATGAATTACTCAATATAATTCAAAATTTAATGTAGAGCAATTCTTTACATTATTACATTTTCGGTAGCTAACTTATTTTAGAAGTATAATTTTGGTGAACGTACCTCCAAAATAGTAAAGTTTACAAAAAAATAATGTACTCATATTACTTTCCGGGTTGCCGAGAATAGATATTCAAAAATTTATAATGATCAGTTCATAAAAATAAATAAATTAAAATAAAACACTTTATAAATATTCACCCCCTAAATAATTATATGTACAAAAAGAAATAATGTGCCAATGTTACTCACGGGATATTTTAGTGTGGAGAAGCAAATTTATACAAATTTTAATATGCTGCCCAAACGGTTTGAGTAATCAAATCTATAAATTGAATATAAATTCTTTATTTATTCACTAATTTTATTGTGCATTTCAGATCTGAATATATTGAAAAATGATCACGTAGGAGAGATGCAGCAGGGTTTATAATCTCTTGGACACCCAGGTCCCTCAGAAGAACATTGCCAAGATCAATGACGTCAGTGAAAGAACAGTTTGTCGCATCCAGTGTGCAGAACAATCTGGTTCGGGCACGATAGTATCTCTTGGCAGTGAGTGTCACAACAGTATGAGAGATGACCCCTTCCTCAAGATCAAAATTTAGGAAGACCCCACTGTCAGCATGAGAAGACATGCTAAGGTTATAAAGGTAGACCCAAGATTGTAAAGACTGATGTGCATCGGAACTAAGCTATCACGTTTACACAACCAATACATCTTCTTACCAACGCCATAAAGCACTGAGAAGTTCCAGAAGATCCTGACATTCATCAAGCACAATAGCGGTTCTGTGAATATTTTCAGCGATGACGCTAGATAGCAAAATCCCCAGAGGAGGTCAAGGGGATCTTTATGGCTAAAAACCCATCCCTAGTGAAGTCCGGGGCATCTTCGGTTCAGAACATTCCCTCCTATTACTTCAAGTCTGATGAAAAGATCAGAGCTGATATGTATTATAAAATTTTGAGATACACCATTTTTCCCTGGCTGACGAAAACTTACCCAGACAACAATTATGTGTAACAGAAAGATGGGGTTCCTGGCCACACAGCCAATGAGGTCCAGAAGTTCTGTCAAAACAACATGGCCAACTTCTGGCCAAAAGACCTTTGGCCCCTGACCTCCCTTGATCTCAACCCCTGGAATTTTTCTAGTAGGGCGCCATTGAGAAGAGGAAAAATTCCACCTCTCATACCAATGTGGATTTACTTAAGGCTGCCATCTCATGAGAATGAGAGGCTTACCCATAAGGGGACATAAAGAAGACCTGTACATCTTTCAGAGGTCGGATTGAATCCTGCATCAAGGCTGAGGGAGAATACATAGAGCAGGTTTGTTTTTAAATTTTTGAATTCATGTTAAAATTCCACAAGATATATAAATTATAGACAATTAAAGTTTTATTTTTCTGATAAGACAAATTTGCCTCCCACCCCGTATATTCGAAAATTCATAATGATTCGTTCATCAGTTTCGGAAATTAAAATTTTTAGGCTCGTGTTAGGGTAGGATCACCCTCTAAATCGTAATGTTTACAAAAGAATGTGGCCATGTTACTCATCGGGTTGCCGGTAAGATATATTCCAAAATTCATAATGATCGGTTCATAAAAATGTTAATATTTACAAAAAAATAATGTACTTAATTTACTCATCGTATGTTTTATTCAAAAATTCATAATGATGCGTTCATTAGTTTAAGAGATTAGCTTTATCTATCTATCTATCTATCTATCTATCTATCTATCTATCTATCTCCCTGAAGATTCCCCCTGGGATGAAACGCTTGAGCCTCTGTGTAGCTTAATTGCCATACATATATTTTCATAGCTTACTATATATATATATATATATATATATATATATATATATATATATATATATATATATATATAATACAAATTATCAATAGAGCATTTTTCAGCAGCTGGTATTGTTTGTATACACATCAGAATTTCTATTAAACATGTATTGTACTGATCCGCTGCGGATAAATCTCAATTTCGAGCGCTTTGCATATCTGTAATATAAGTAAACACAGTGTCTATAGATGATACACGCACACACACACACACACACACACACACACACACACACACACACACACACATATATATATATATATATATATATATATATATATATATATATATATATATATAAGGAGTAAGGTTACCGACATTTAAAAAAAAATTCTTTCAACATTTATTTATTATTTTGTTTTTTTATCATTTTATAATTTTATAAGCGTTTCGAGTCTTGCGCGCTCTCATCAGATATGAAAATCCGAAATGGATTTACATATCTAATGAGAGCGCACCACGCTCGAAACGCGTTATAAAATTATAAAATGATAAAATGATAAAATAACAAAATAATATCCATAATTATTCATTACTTTGTTAATTTAAATAATATTTAACATTTAAATATTTGTCTTATTTTTAAGAATATGCAGTAACCTACGTGCGCAAGAGCTGGATATTATTAATAAATAATTAGATTAAAATAACTATAAAAAATTCAAATAATAATTAACATTTGAACGTTCGTATTATTCCATAACTAATGAATAGCTACGACCGCGCGTGTCTCTACTGTTTAACGTATACTAAAATTGATTTACACATTTTTATGATCTACGTAAGTGAAATATATTACATATTCTATAGCAATATTTAATTTAAAAATAACGAAATGTAGGGCCTGGTTTGCTATGTATATTATACAAATGTCTTTGCGAAGAAGAAGTTTTGTTATGCAATTTATGTTGTAATCAGAAAACGTAATTTTTTATTTGTAGTTTTATTACCGACCCCATCACTAGTCGGCGTAGTAATTAATATAACATTATATAGCGCACGGTGTAAGATCAAACAGTAATCCTAATTATATTTATACCGTATTTATGAGAAAGAAGAAGACATATAACCCTCACGTTGAAATTAATAATGAACGAGGAATCAGATGATCGGTAAAAAAACCTATACTTTCTGAAAACACGATGGCACCAATAAATTCACAAAGGTCAACATCAAATTGTGGACATATATATTAACGTGTCTGATGTCTGAGCGCCTTTTTTGTGGATATAGTTAAGACAATCACAACTCCTATAGATTATGAAATTCCAGGCGAAGCTTCTTCGCAAAGGGTTTTCCATTTATGGTACTCATTACCACGGACTGCTTTCCCACAGATTACAACCTGGTCGTCTTCAAATCCAATGTCAACAGATTTCCTATCTAGAAGCGTCCCCACAAATATTAGAACTTGGTTTAGGCAATCATTCAATCTCATTAACCCTTATTTCCGAGTGGCATCTGGCCTTGATAAGTAGTGACTACTTTTAGTAAAAACAATTCTTGTATGAAATTATCAATATAGGAATGCTTCCCTTAGTACCCTCGTTCGAAGCTGGGTACGTAAGAAAAATTAGTAAATCATTATGAGTAAATGAGCTCCAACCTCTTTTTCCTTCACAGCAAGGACTCGTCTTTTTACCATAACTGCAAATAATTTTTCTGTCTTACCCGATGTGCTAAACAACACACGGAATTTCGACGAACTGAGTTCATTTCAATCTGTTGAACATATGCGACTGCTTTCATAAACACTACTACATGGTTCTTTCCAAAGACAATGTCAACAAATACTTATATAAACCGTCTTTATAAGTAATCCCATTTTGTTTATTCTATTCATCATTTTCAATCCTCTTATGATATTCTTCATCATTCTAACATGTGTTGGCTCATTAGTAAAAAAATATTTTTTTAAATGTGAGAGCATATAAAAGTTTGTGATTAATACACCTCCTTCAATGCAAATCAAGCTGCACGTTCCTAAAAAGACAAATTAAACAATATGGTTACTAATCTCTCCAATTATTGCCTGTTCTGGAAGTGGCCGAATATTTTATATAAAATTCAAATAGGAAGCCGAACACCTTTTATAAAAACTAAAACAATAATAGATTTCAGGAGTGCTTATGAAGCCTCCTTGATTTTCAAAGTACTCGGCGTTTTCCGGGAGAAAAGTGCTCAATATCCTAGATAGAGCTACTGTAGTGATAGGTTTAGAACATATTTTAACGCCATCTTCGTTCCCCTTTGGACAATTTTGCAGATGAAAAGGAGGGAGGATACCTAAGGGATTTCAGTAGTCCTCAGGAGGCCTCTTTGATTTTCAAAGTACTCGGCGTTGTCCGGGAAAAAAGTGCTCAATGTCCTAGATTGATCTACTGTAGTGATAGGTTTGGATAATATTTTAACAGCATCTACGCTGAAAAGGATGGGGGAATCGATAAGAGTTATTTCAGTAGTGCTCAGAAGGCCTCTTTGATGTTTAAATACTCGGCGTTGTCCGGGAGAAAAGTGCTCAATATCCTAGATAGAGCTACTGTAGTGATAGGTTTGGAAAATATGTTAACGCCATCTTCGTTCCCCTTTGGACTATTTTGCAGATCAGAAGGAGAGAGGATACCTAAGGGATTTAAGGAGTGCTCATGAAGCCTCCTCGATTTTCAAAGTACTCGGCGTTGTCCGGGAGAAAAGTGCTCAATATCCTAGATAGAGCTACTGTAGTGATAGGTTTAGAACATATTTTAACGCCATCTTCGTTCCCCTTTAGACAATTTTGCAGATGAAAAGGAGGGAGGATACCTAAGTGATTTCAGTAGTCCCCAGGAGGCCTCTTTGATTTTCAAAGTACTCGGCGTTGTCCGGGAAAAAAGTGCTCAACGTCCTAGATAGAGCTACTGTAGTGATAGGTTTGGATAATATTTTTACAATATCTACGCTGAAAAGGATGGGGAATCAATAAGAGTTATTTCAGTAGTGCTCAGGAGGCCTCTTTGATTTTGAAATACTCGGCGTTGTCCGGGAGAAAAGTGCTCAATATCCTAGATAGAGCTACTGTAGTGATAGGTTTGGAAAATATATTAACGCCATCTTCGTTCCCCTTTGGACTATTTCGCAGATCAGAAGGAGAGAGGATACCTAGGTGATTTCAGTAGTCCTCAGGAGGCCTCCTTGATTATCAAAGTACTCGGTGTTGTTCGGGAAAAAAATGCTCAATGTCCTAGATAGAGCTACTGTAGTGATAGGTTTGGATAATATTTTAACAACATCTACGCTGAAAAAGATGGGGGAATCGATAAGAGTTATTTCAGTAGTGCTCAGGAGGCCTCTTTGATTTTCAAATACTCGGCGTTGTCCGGGAGAAAAGTGCTCAATATCCTAGATAGAGCTACTGTAGTGATAGGTTTGGATAATATTTTAACAGCATCTACGATGAAAAGGATGGGGGAATCGATAAGAGTTATTTAAGTAGTCCTCAGGAGGCCATCCTTGATTATCAAAGTACTCGGCGTTGTCCGGGAGAAAAGTGCTCAATATCCTAGATAGAGCTACTGTAGTGATAGGTTTAGAACATATTTTAACGCCATCTTCGTTCCCCTTTGGACAATTTTGCAGATGAAAAGGAGGGAGGATACCTAAGTGATTTCAGTAGTCCCCAGGAGGCCTCTTTGATTTTCAAAGTACTCGGCGTTGTCCGGGAAAAAAGTGCTCAATGTCCTAGATAGATCTACTGTAGTGATAGGTTTGAATAATATTTTAACAGCATCTACGCTGAAAAGGATGGGGGAATCGATAAGAGTTATTTCAGTAGTGCTCAGAAGGCCTCTTTGATGTTGAAATACTCGGCGTTGTCCGGGAGAAAAGTGCTCAATATCCTAGATAGAGCTACTGTAGTGATAGGTTTGGAAAATATGTTAACGCCATCTTCGTTCCCTTTGGACTATTTTGCAGATCAGAAGGAGAGAGGATACCTAAGGGATTTCAGGAGTGCTCATGAAGCCTCCTCGATTTTCAAAGTACTCGGCGTTGTCCGGGAGAAAAGTGCTCAATATCCTAGATAGAGCTACTGTAGTGATAGGTTTGGAAAATATGTTAACGCCATCTTCGTTCCCCTTTGGACTATTTTGCAGATCAGAAGGAGAGAGGATACCTAAGGGATTTCAGTAGTCCTCAGGAGGCCTCCTTGATTATCAAAGTACTCGGCGTTGTCCGGGAAAAATATGCTCAATGTCCTAGATAGAGCTACTGTAGTGATAGGTTTGGATAATATTTTAACAGCATCTACGCTGAAAAAGATGGGGGAATCGATAAGAGTTATTTCACTAGTGCTCAGGAGGCCTCTTTGATGTTCAAATACTCGGCGTTGTCCGGGAGAAAAGTGCTCAATATCCTAGATAGAGCTACTGTAGTGATAGGTTTGGATAATATTTTAACAGCATCTACGATGAAAAGGATGGGGGAATCGATAAGAGTTATTTAAGTAGTCCTCAGGAGGCCATCCTTGATTATCAAAGTACTCGGCGTTGTCCGGGAGAAAAGTGCTCAATATCTTAGATAGAGCTACTGTAGTGATAGGTTTAGAACATATTTTAACGCCATCTTCGTTCCCCTTTGGACAATTTTGCAGATTAAAAGGAGGGAGGATACTTAAGTGATTTCAGTAGTCCCCAGGAGGCCTCTTTGATTTTCAAAGTACTCGGCGTTGTCCGGGAAAAAAGTGCTCAATGTCCTAGATAGATCTACTGTAGTGATAGGTTTGGATAATATTTTAACAGCATCTACGCTGAAAAGGATGGGGGAATCGATAAGAGTTATTTCAGTAGTCCCCAAGAGGCCTCTTTGATTTTGAAATACTCGGCGTTGTCCGGGAGAAAAGTGCTCAATATCCTAGATAGAGCTACTGTAGTGATAGGTTTGGAAAATATTTTAACGCCATCATCGTTCCCCTTTGGACTATTTCGTAGATCAGAAAGAGAGAGGATACCTATAGGGATTTCAGGAATGCTCATGAAGCCTCCTCGATTTTCAAAGTACTCGGCGTTGTCCGGGAGAAAAGTGCTCAATATCCTAGATAGAGCTACTGTAGTGATAGGTTTAGAACATATTTTAACGCCATCTTCATTCCCGTTTGGAGAATTTTGCAGATAAAAAGGAGGGAGGATACCTAAGGGATTTCAGTAGTCCCCAGGAGGCCTCTTTGATTTTCAAAGTACTCGGCGTTGTCCGGGAAAAAAATGCTCAATGTCCTAGATAGAGCTACTGTAGTGATAGGTTTGGATAATATTTTTACAATATCTACGCTGAAAAGGATGGGGAATCAATAAGAGTTATTTCAGTAGTGCTCAGGAGGCCTCTTTGATTTTGAAATACTCGGCGTTGTCCGGGAGAAAAGTGCTCAATATCCTAGATAGAACTACTGTAGTGATAGGTTTGGAAAATATGTTAACGCCATCTTCGTTCCCCTTTGGACTATTTTGCAGATCAGAAGGAGAGAGGATACCTAAGGGATTTCAGGAGTGCTCATGAAGCCTCCTCGATTTTCAAAGTACTCGGCGTTGTCCGGGAGAAAAGTGCTCAATATCCTAGATAGAGCTACTGTAGTGATAGGTTTAGAACATATTTTAACGCCATCTTCGTTCCCCTTTGGACAATTTTGCAGATGAAAAGGAGGGAGGATACCTAAGTGATTTCAGTAGTCCCCAGGAGGCCTCTTTGATTTTCAAAGTACTCGGCGTTGTCCGGGAAAAAAGTGCTCAACGTCCTAGATAGAGCTACTGTAGTGATAGGTTTGGATAATATTTTTACAATATCTATGCTGAAAAGGATGGGGAATCAATAAGAGTTATTTCAGTAGTGCTCAGGAGGCCTCTTTGATTTTGAAATACTCGGCGTTGTCCGGGAGAAAAGTGCTCAATATCCTAGATAGAGCTACTGTAGTGATAGGTTTGGAAAATATTTTAACGCCATCTTCGTTCCCCTTTGGACTATTTCGCAGATCAGAAGGAGAGAGGATACCTAGGTGATTTCAGTAGTCCTCAGGAGGCCTCCTTGATTATCAAAGTACTCGGTGTTGTCCGGGAAAAAAATGCTCAATGTCCTAGATAGAGCTACTGTAGTGATAGGTTTGGATAATATTTTAACAACATCTACGCTGAAAAAGATGGGGGAATCGATAAGAGTTATTTCAGTAGTGCTCAGGAGGCCTCTTTGATTTTCAAATACTCGGCGTTGTCCGGGAGAAAAGTGCTCAATATCCTAGATAGAGCTACTGTAGTGATAGGTTTGGATAATATTTTAACAGCATCTACGATGAAAAGGATGGGGGAATCGATAAGAGTTATTTAAGTAGTCCTCAGGAGGCCATCCTTGATTATCAAAGTACTCGGCGTTGTCCGGGAGAAAAGTGCTCAATATCCTAGATAGAGCTACTGTAGTGATAGGTTTAGAACATATTTTAACGCCATCTTCGTTCCCCTTTGGACAATTTTGCAGATGAAAAGGAGGGAGGATACCTAAGTGATTTCAGTAGTCCCCAGGAGGCCTCTTTGATTTTCAAAGTACTCGGCGTTGTCCGGGAAAAAAGTGCTCAATGTCCTAGATAGATCTACTGTAGTGATAGGTTTGGATAATATTTTAACAGCATCTACGCTGAAAAGGATGGGGGAATCGATAAGAGTTATTTCAGTAGTGCTCAGAAGGCCTCTTTGATGTTGAAATACTCGGCGTTGTCCGGGAGAAAAGTGCTCAATATCCTAGATAGAGCTACTGTAGTGATAGGTTTGGAAAATATGTTAACGCCATCTTCGTTCCCCTTTGGACTATTTTGCAGATCAGAAGGAGAGAGGATACCTAAGGGATTTCAGTAGTCCTCAGGAGGCCTCCTTGATTATATAAGTACTCGGCGTTGTCCGGGAAAAATATGCTCAATGTCCTAGATAGAGCTACTGTAGTGATAGGTTTGGATAATATTTTAACAGCATCTACGCTGAAAAAGATGGGGGAATCGATAAGAGTTATTTCACTAGTGCTCAGGAGGCCTCTTTGATTTTCAAATACTCGGCGTTGTCCGGGAGAAAAGTGCTCAATATCCTAGATAGAGCTACTGTAGTGATAGGTTTGGATAATATTTTAACAGCATCTACGATGAAAAGGATGGGGGAATCGATAAGAGTTATTTAAGTAGTCCTCAGGAGGCCATCCTTGATTATCAAAGTACTCGGCGTTGTCCGGGAGAAAAGTGCTCAATATCCTAGATAGAGCTACTGTAGTGATAGGTTTAGAACATATTTTAACGCCATCTTCGTTCCCCTTTGGACAATTTTGCAGATGAAAAGGAGGGAGGATACCTAAGTGATTTCAGTAGTCCCCAGGAGGCCTCTTTGATTTTCAAAGTACTCGGCGTTGTCCGGGAAAAAAGTGCTCAATGTCCTAGATAGATCTACTGTAGTGATAGGTTTGGATAATATTTTAACAGCATCTACGCTGAAAAGGATGGGGGAATCGATAAGAGTTATTTCAGTAGTGCTCAGAAGGCCTCTTTGATGTTGAAATACTCGGCGTTGTCCGGGAGAAAAGTGCTCAATATCCTAGATAGAGCTACTGTAGTGATAGGTTTGGAAAATATTTTAACGCCATCTTCGTACCCCTTTGGACTATTTCGCAGATCAGAAGGAGAGAGGATACCTAGGTGATTTCAGTAGTCCTCAGGAGGCCTCCTTGATTTTCAAAGTACTCGGCGTTGTCCGGGAAAAAAATGCTCAATGTCCTAGATAGAGCTTCTGTAGTGATAGGTTTGGATAATATTTTAACAGCATCTACGCTGTAAAAGATGGGGGAATCGATAAGAGTTATTTCAGTAGTGCTCAGGAGGCCTCTTTGATTTTCAAATACTCGGCGTTGTCCGGGAGAAAAGTGCTCAATATCCTAGATAGAGCTACTGTAGTGATAGGTTTGGATAATATTTTAACAGCATCTACGATGAAAAGGATGGGGGAATCGATAAGAGTTATTTAAGTAGTCTTCAGGAGGCCATCCTTGATTATCAAAGTACTCGCCGTTGTCCGGGAGAAAAGTGCTCAATATCCTAGATAGAGCTACTGTAGTGATAGGTTTGGAAAATATTTTAACGCCATCTTCGTTCCCCTTTGGACTATTTCGCAGATCAGAAGGAGAGAGGATACCTAAGTGATTTCAGTAGTGCTCATGAGGCTTCTTTGATTTGCAAAGTACTTGGCGTTGTCGGGGAGAAAATTGCTCAATGTCCTAGATAGAGCTACTGTATTGATAGGTTTGGTTAATATTTTAACAGCATCTACGCTGAAAACCTATTTAGCATTCGCACCGCGGCAGCAATAGATACGTATTTAGCATTCATCAGTGGTGATAGGAACGTATATAGCATGTGCACATGGGCGGCAATAAATACGTATATAGCATGCGCATCGGGTGTGTAAAAAAAATTGGGGGAAGGCAAAATATTTTTTATTTCTTTTATCTTTTTCATTGAAAATATTTATATGTATGAGGGAGAATGAAAAAAAAAATTTTCGGGGGGGGGGGGGCTGAAAATTTTTTTTTTTTTTTTTTTTAAATTAAAATATTTCTATGTATGGGGGGAACATAAAATTTTGGAGGGTAGGGGGGGTCAAAAATTTTTCTTTTTTTTTCCTTTAAATTAAAAATATTTCTAAGTATGTGGGAGGATAGAAAAAAAAATTTTCTTGTGGGGAGGCAAAAATATGTATTTTTCTGTTTTTAACTAAAAAATTTATATTTATGATAGTGACAATACATGAATGAACACAATTTTGTTTTTCTAACATGACAGGGGCGAATTAATATGAGTTCTTACGTATGCGAACTGGGCTGGTGATTGGTACATATATAGTATGTGTACCCTTGCAGAGATAGGTAAGTATGTAGTATGCGCACCAGAGCCGCGATAGGTACGAATATAGTATGCACACCAGGCCAGCGATAGGTTTATATATAGTATGTGCACCGGGGTGGAAATAGGTACTTATATAGTAGTGCATAGGGGTGGCGATAGCTATGTATTTAGCATTCGCACCGGGGTTGCGATAGGTACGTATTCAGCAATCACACCGGGGCGGCGATATGTACATATTTAGTATTCGCACTGGGGCAGTGATAGGTACATATGGTGTATGCACACCGGGGCGGCAATATGTACGTATTTAGCATTCATCCCTGGGCGGAGATAGGTACTTATTTAGCATTCAGCGGTGGCGATAGGTACGTATATAGCATGTGCACATGGGCGGCAATAAGTAGGTGATAGGTATGTATTATGCATGCGCACTGGGGCAGCGATCCGTTCATATATAGCACGCGCACCGGGGGGACGATAGTTACGTATATAGCATGCGCACCGGGGCGGCGAAAGGTACGTATTTAGCATTCACACCGGGGCGGCGATAGGTACGTATTTAGCATTCACACCGGGGCGGCGATAGGTATGTATTTAGCATTCACACCGGGGCGGCGATAGGTATGTATTTAGCATTCGCACCGGGGCGGCGATAGGTATGTATTTAGCATTTGCACCGGGGTGGCGATATGTACGTATTTAGCTTCCGCACCGGGGCGGCGATAGGTACGTATTTAGCATTAACACCGGGGCGGCGATAGGTATGTATTTAGCATTCACACCGGGGCGGCGATAGGTATGTATTTAGCATTCACACAGGGGCGGCGATAGGTATGTATTTAGCATTCGCACCGGGGCGGTGATAGGTATGTATTTAGCATTCGCACCAGGGTGGCGATATGTACGTATTTAGCTTCCGCACCAGGGCGGCGATAGGTACGCATTTAGCTTCCGCACCGGGGCGGCGATAGGTACATATTTAGAATTCACACGGGGGCGGCGATAGGTATGTATTTAGCATTCGCACCGGAGCGGCGATATGTACGTATTTAGCTTCCACACCGGGGCGGTGATAGGTACGTATTCAGAATTCAGGGGTGGCGATAGCTACGTATATAGCATGTACACATGGGCAGCAATAAGTACGTACGTAGCATGCGCTCTGCGGCGGCGATTAGTACATATATAGCACGCGCACCAGGGTGGCGATAGGTACGTATATAGCACGTGCACCGGAACGGCAAAAGGTATGTATTTCGCATTCGCACGGGGCGGCTATAGGTACGTATTTAGCATTCGCACCAGGGCGGCTATAGATACGTATTTAGCATTCGCACCGGGCCGGCTATAGGTACGTATTTAGCATTCGCACCAAAGCGGCGATAGGTACGTATTTTGCATTCGCACCAAAGTGGCAATGTGTACATATCAATTATTCGCACTAGGGCAGCGATAGATACTTATGTAGCATGCACACCGGGGCAGCGATAGGTACCATTTAGCATTCGCACCGGGGCGGCGATAGGTACTTAAATAGTATCTGCACTGAGGCGGCGATAGGTGCGTATATAGTATGTGCACTGGGGCGGCGATAGGTACGTATATAGTATGCGCACCGGGGCGATGATATATACGTATATAGTATGAACATCGGGACGGAGATAAGTACCTATATAGAAGGCGCAGATAGGGGTGTCATACTATTGCCCTGGGCAACGTAGGAGATATGGTGGGGAAGAAACAGCTTTCGCAAAAGGCAAAATTAGAAAGTAGCGGTGAAATGGGGCGACCAGGGAAGAGAAAGGTAGAAAGATAAAGAGACGGCTATAGAGAAAGGGGTGGAGAAATAGAAGTTTGTATATAAAGATGTTACACACACGATTTTTCTTCAATTATATGTTTTTATGACCCCGAGCAACGCCGGGTAGCCCCGCTAGTAATATATATAAAGGAATAATACAGGTAATAAAAGAATATATATATATATATATATATATATATATATATATATATATATATATATATATATATATATATATATACTAGTAAGAAAACACGGGTATAAGCAATACATATAGCGTCAGGTTAAAATTTTAATGTTGTTTCTATTTGGGGTGTATGATACGGTTTCGATGGCACCCCTAAATAGTGTTGTTTTAAAAAAAATAATGTGACCACGTTACTCACCCAGTTGCCTAGAATACATATTTCATAATTCACAATGATAAGTTACATCGTTTAGGATTTTACTAAACACATACATATGCTCACTAGCGCGCTCCAAACATTTTAAAAATGAATTACTCAATATAATTCAAAATTTAATGTAGAGCAATTCTTTACATTATTACATTTTCGGTAGCTAACTTATTTTAGAAGTATAATTTTGGTGAACGTACCTCCAAAATAGTAAAGTTTACAAAAAAATAATGTACTCATATTACTTTCCGGGTTGCCGAGAATAGATATTCAAAAATTTATAATGATCAGTTCATAAAAATAAATAAATTAAAATAAAACACTTTATAAATATTCACCCCCTAAATAATTATATGTACAAAAAGAAATAATGTGCCAATGTTACTCACGGGATATTTTAGTGTGGAGAAGCAAATTTATACAAATTTTAATATGCTGCCCAAACGGTTTGAGTAATCAAATCTATAAATTGAATATAAATTCTTTATTTATTCACTAATTTTATTGTGCATTTCAGATCTGAATATATTGAAAAATGATCACGTAGGAGAGATGCAGCAGGGTTTATAATCTCTTGGACACCCAGGTCCCTCAGAAGAACATTGCCAAGATCAATGACGTCAGTGAAAGAACAGTTTGTCGCATCCAGTGTGCAGAACAATCTGGTTCGGGCACGATAGTATCTCTTGGCAGTGAGTGTCACAACAGTATGAGAGATGACCCCTTCCTCAAGATCAAAATTTAGGAAGACCCCACTGTCAGCATGAGAAGACATGCTAAGGTTATAAAGGTAGACCCAAGATTGTAAAGACTGATGTGCATCGGAACTAAGCTATCACGTTTACACAACCAATACATCTTCTTACCAACGCCATAAAGCACTGAGAAGTTCCAGAAGATCCTGACATTCATCAAGCACAATAGCGGTTCTGTGAATATTTTCAGCGATGACGCTAGATAGCAAAATCCCCAGAGGAGGTCAAGGGGATCTTTATGGCTAAAAACCCATCCCTAGTGAAGTCCGGGGCATCTTCGGTTCAGAACATTCCCTCCTATTACTTCAAGTCTGATGAAAAGATCAGAGCTGATATGTATTATAAAATTTTGAGATACACCATTTTTCCCTGGCTGACGAAAACTTACCCAGACAACAATTATGTGTAACAGAAAGATGGGGTTCCTGGCCACACAGCCAATGAGGTCCAGAAGTTCTGTCAAAACAACATGGCCAACTTCTGGCCAAAAGACCTTTGGCCCCTGACCTCCCTTGATCTCAACCCCTGGAATTTTTCTAGTAGGGCGCCATTGAGAAGAGGAAAAATTCCACCTCTCATACCAATGTGGATTTACTTAAGGCTGCCATCTCATGAGAATGAGAGGCTTACCCATAAGGGGACATAAAGAAGACCTGTACATCTTTCAGAGGTCGGATTGAATCCTGCATCAAGGCTGAGGGAGAATACATAGAGCAGGTTTGTTTTTAAATTTTTGAATTCATGTTAAAATTCCACAAGATATATAAATTATAGACAATTAAAGTTTTATTTTTCTGATAAGACAAATTTGCCTCCCACCCCGTATATTCGAAAATTCATAATGATTCGTTCATCAGTTTCGGAAATTAAAATTTTTAGGCTCGTGTTAGGGTAGGATCACCCTCTAAATCGTAATGTTTACAAAAGAATGTGGCCATGTTACTCATCGGGTTGCCGGTAAGATATATTCCAAAATTCATAATGATCGGTTCATAAAAATGTTAATATTTACAAAAAAATAATGTACTTAATTTACTCATCGTATGTTTTATTCAAAAATTCATAATGATGCGTTCATTAGTTTAAGAGATTAGCTTTATCTATCTATCTATCTATCTATCTATCTATCTATCTATCTATCTCCCTGAAGATTCCCCCTGGGATGAAACGCTTGAGCCTCTGTGTAGCTTAATTGCCATACATATATTTTCATAGCTTACTATATATATATATATATATATATATATATATATATATATATATATATATATATATATATAATACAAATTATCAATAGAGCATTTTTCAGCAGCTGGTATTGTTTGTATACACATCAGAATTTCTATTAAACATGTATTGTACTGATCCGCTGCGGATAAATCTCAATTTCGAGCGCTTTGCATATCTGTAATATAAGTAAACACAGTGTCTATAGATGATACACGCACACACACACACACACACACACACACACACACACACACACACACACACACACACACATATATATATATATATATATATATATATATATATATATATATATATATATATATATAAGGAGTAAGGTTACCGACATTTAAAAAAAAATTCTTTCAACATTTATTTATTATTTTGTTTTTTTATCATTTTATAATTTTATAAGCGTTTCGAGTCTTGCGCGCTCTCATCAGATATGAAAATCCGAAATGGATTTACATATCTAATGAGAGCGCACCACGCTCGAAACGCGTTATAAAATTATAAAATGATAAAATGATAAAATAACAAAATAATATCCATAATTATTCATTACTTTGTTAATTTAAATAATATTTAACATTTAAATATTTGTCTTATTTTTAAGAATATGCAGTAACCTACGTGCGCAAGAGCTGGATATTATTAATAAATAATTAGATTAAAATAACTATAAAAAATTCAAATAATAATTAACATTTGAACGTTCGTATTATTCCATAACTAATGAATAGCTACGACCGCGCGTGTCTCTACTGTTTAACGTATACTAAAATTGATTTACACATTTTTATGATCTACGTAAGTGAAATATATTACATATTCTATAGCAATATTTAATTTAAAAATAACGAAATGTAGGGCCTGGTTTGCTATGTATATTATACAAATGTCTTTGCGAAGAAGAAGTTTTGTTATGCAATTTATGTTGTAATCAGAAAACGTAATTTTTTATTTGTAGTTTTATTACCGACCCCATCACTAGTCGGCGTAGTAATTAATATAACATTATATAGCGCACGGTGTAAGATCAAACAGTAATCCTAATTATATTTATACCGTATTTATGAGAAAGAAGAAGACATATAACCCTCACGTTGAAATTAATAATGAACGAGGAATCAGATGATCGGTAAAAAAACCTATACTTTCTGAAAACACGATGGCACCAATAAATTCACAAAGGTCAACATCAAATTGTGGACATATATATTAACGTGTCTGATGTCTGAGCGCCTTTTTTGTGGATATAGTTAAGACAATCACAACTCCTATAGATTATGAAATTCCAGGCGAAGCTTCTTCGCAAAGGGTTTTCCATTTATGGTACTCATTACCACGGACTGCTTTCCCACAGATTACAACCTGGTCGTCTTCAAATCCAATGTCAACAGATTTCCTATCTAGAAGCGTCCCCACAAATATTAGAACTTGGTTTAGGCAATCATTCAATCTCATTAACCCTTATTTCCGAGTGGCATCTGGCCTTGATAAGTAGTGACTACTTTTAGTAAAAACAATTCTTGTATGAAATTATCAATATAGGAATGCTTCCCTTAGTACCCTCGTTCGAAGCTGGGTACGTAAGAAAAATTAGTAAATCATTATGAGTAAATGAGCTCCAACCTCTTTTTCCTTCACAGCAAGGACTCGTCTTTTTACCATAACTGCAAATAATTTTTCTGTCTTACCCGATGTGCTAAACAACACACGGAATTTCGACGAACTGAGTTCATTTCAATCTGTTGAACATATGCGACTGCTTTCATAAACACTACTACATGGTTCTTTCCAAAGACAATGTCAACAAATACTTATATAAACCGTCTTTATAAGTAATCCCATTTTGTTTATTCTATTCATCATTTTCAATCCTCTTATGATATTCTTCATCATTCTAACATGTGTTGGCTCATTAGTAAAAAAATATTTTTTTAAATGTGAGAGCATATAAAAGTTTGTGATTAATACACCTCCTTCAATGCAAATCAAGCTGCACGTTCCTAAAAAGACAAATTAAACAATATGGTTACTAATCTCTCCAATTATTGCCTGTTCTGGAAGTGGCCGAATATTTTATATAAAATTCAAATAGGAAGCCGAACACCTTTTATAAAAACTAAAACAATAATAGATTTCAGGAGTGCTTATGAAGCCTCCTTGATTTTCAAAGTACTCGGCGTTTTCCGGGAGAAAAGTGCTCAATATCCTAGATAGAGCTACTGTAGTGATAGGTTTAGAACATATTTTAACGCCATCTTCGTTCCCCTTTGGACAATTTTGCAGATGAAAAGGAGGGAGGATACCTAAGGGATTTCAGTAGTCCTCAGGAGGCCTCTTTGATTTTCAAAGTACTCGGCGTTGTCCGGGAAAAAAGTGCTCAATGTCCTAGATTGATCTACTGTAGTGATAGGTTTGGATAATATTTTAACAGCATCTACGCTGAAAAGGATGGGGGAATCGATAAGAGTTATTTCAGTAGTGCTCAGAAGGCCTCTTTGATGTTTAAATACTCGGCGTTGTCCGGGAGAAAAGTGCTCAATATCCTAGATAGAGCTACTGTAGTGATAGGTTTGGAAAATATGTTAACGCCATCTTCGTTCCCCTTTGGACTATTTTGCAGATCAGAAGGAGAGAGGATACCTAAGGGATTTAAGGAGTGCTCATGAAGCCTCCTCGATTTTCAAAGTACTCGGCGTTGTCCGGGAGAAAAGTGCTCAATATCCTAGATAGAGCTACTGTAGTGATAGGTTTAGAACATATTTTAACGCCATCTTCGTTCCCCTTTAGACAATTTTGCAGATGAAAAGGAGGGAGGATACCTAAGTGATTTCAGTAGTCCCCAGGAGGCCTCTTTGATTTTCAAAGTACTCGGCGTTGTCCGGGAAAAAAGTGCTCAACGTCCTAGATAGAGCTACTGTAGTGATAGGTTTGGATAATATTTTTACAATATCTACGCTGAAAAGGATGGGGAATCAATAAGAGTTATTTCAGTAGTGCTCAGGAGGCCTCTTTGATTTTGAAATACTCGGCGTTGTCCGGGAGAAAAGTGCTCAATATCCTAGATAGAGCTACTGTAGTGATAGGTTTGGAAAATATATTAACGCCATCTTCGTTCCCCTTTGGACTATTTCGCAGATCAGAAGGAGAGAGGATACCTAGGTGATTTCAGTAGTCCTCAGGAGGCCTCCTTGATTATCAAAGTACTCGGTGTTGTTCGGGAAAAAAATGCTCAATGTCCTAGATAGAGCTACTGTAGTGATAGGTTTGGATAATATTTTAACAACATCTACGCTGAAAAAGATGGGGGAATCGATAAGAGTTATTTCAGTAGTGCTCAGGAGGCCTCTTTGATTTTCAAATACTCGGCGTTGTCCGGGAGAAAAGTGCTCAATATCCTAGATAGAGCTACTGTAGTGATAGGTTTGGATAATATTTTAACAGCATCTACGATGAAAAGGATGGGGGAATCGATAAGAGTTATTTAAGTAGTCCTCAGGAGGCCATCCTTGATTATCAAAGTACTCGGCGTTGTCCGGGAGAAAAGTGCTCAATATCCTAGATAGAGCTACTGTAGTGATAGGTTTAGAACATATTTTAACGCCATCTTCGTTCCCCTTTGGACAATTTTGCAGATGAAAAGGAGGGAGGATACCTAAGTGATTTCAGTAGTCCCCAGGAGGCCTCTTTGATTTTCAAAGTACTCGGCGTTGTCCGGGAAAAAAGTGCTCAATGTCCTAGATAGATCTACTGTAGTGATAGGTTTGAATAATATTTTAACAGCATCTACGCTGAAAAGGATGGGGGAATCGATAAGAGTTATTTCAGTAGTGCTCAGAAGGCCTCTTTGATGTTGAAATACTCGGCGTTGTCCGGGAGAAAAGTGCTCAATATCCTAGATAGAGCTACTGTAGTGATAGGTTTGGAAAATATGTTAACGCCATCTTCGTTCCCTTTGGACTATTTTGCAGATCAGAAGGAGAGAGGATACCTAAGGGATTTCAGGAGTGCTCATGAAGCCTCCTCGATTTTCAAAGTACTCGGCGTTGTCCGGGAGAAAAGTGCTCAATATCCTAGATAGAGCTACTGTAGTGATAGGTTTGGAAAATATGTTAACGCCATCTTCGTTCCCCTTTGGACTATTTTGCAGATCAGAAGGAGAGAGGATACCTAAGGGATTTCAGTAGTCCTCAGGAGGCCTCCTTGATTATCAAAGTACTCGGCGTTGTCCGGGAAAAATATGCTCAATGTCCTAGATAGAGCTACTGTAGTGATAGGTTTGGATAATATTTTAACAGCATCTACGCTGAAAAAGATGGGGGAATCGATAAGAGTTATTTCACTAGTGCTCAGGAGGCCTCTTTGATGTTCAAATACTCGGCGTTGTCCGGGAGAAAAGTGCTCAATATCCTAGATAGAGCTACTGTAGTGATAGGTTTGGATAATATTTTAACAGCATCTACGATGAAAAGGATGGGGGAATCGATAAGAGTTATTTAAGTAGTCCTCAGGAGGCCATCCTTGATTATCAAAGTACTCGGCGTTGTCCGGGAGAAAAGTGCTCAATATCTTAGATAGAGCTACTGTAGTGATAGGTTTAGAACATATTTTAACGCCATCTTCGTTCCCCTTTGGACAATTTTGCAGATTAAAAGGAGGGAGGATACTTAAGTGATTTCAGTAGTCCCCAGGAGGCCTCTTTGATTTTCAAAGTACTCGGCGTTGTCCGGGAAAAAAGTGCTCAATGTCCTAGATAGATCTACTGTAGTGATAGGTTTGGATAATATTTTAACAGCATCTACGCTGAAAAGGATGGGGGAATCGATAAGAGTTATTTCAGTAGTCCCCAAGAGGCCTCTTTGATTTTGAAATACTCGGCGTTGTCCGGGAGAAAAGTGCTCAATATCCTAGATAGAGCTACTGTAGTGATAGGTTTGGAAAATATTTTAACGCCATCATCGTTCCCCTTTGGACTATTTCGTAGATCAGAAAGAGAGAGGATACCTATAGGGATTTCAGGAATGCTCATGAAGCCTCCTCGATTTTCAAAGTACTCGGCGTTGTCCGGGAGAAAAGTGCTCAATATCCTAGATAGAGCTACTGTAGTGATAGGTTTAGAACATATTTTAACGCCATCTTCATTCCCGTTTGGAGAATTTTGCAGATAAAAAGGAGGGAGGATACCTAAGGGATTTCAGTAGTCCCCAGGAGGCCTCTTTGATTTTCAAAGTACTCGGCGTTGTCCGGGAAAAAAATGCTCAATGTCCTAGATAGAGCTACTGTAGTGATAGGTTTGGATAATATTTTTACAATATCTACGCTGAAAAGGATGGGGAATCAATAAGAGTTATTTCAGTAGTGCTCAGGAGGCCTCTTTGATTTTGAAATACTCGGCGTTGTCCGGGAGAAAAGTGCTCAATATCCTAGATAGAACTACTGTAGTGATAGGTTTGGAAAATATGTTAACGCCATCTTCGTTCCCCTTTGGACTATTTTGCAGATCAGAAGGAGAGAGGATACCTAAGGGATTTCAGGAGTGCTCATGAAGCCTCCTCGATTTTCAAAGTACTCGGCGTTGTCCGGGAGAAAAGTGCTCAATATCCTAGATAGAGCTACTGTAGTGATAGGTTTAGAACATATTTTAACGCCATCTTCGTTCCCCTTTGGACAATTTTGCAGATGAAAAGGAGGGAGGATACCTAAGTGATTTCAGTAGTCCCCAGGAGGCCTCTTTGATTTTCAAAGTACTCGGCGTTGTCCGGGAAAAAAGTGCTCAACGTCCTAGATAGAGCTACTGTAGTGATAGGTTTGGATAATATTTTTACAATATCTATGCTGAAAAGGATGGGGAATCAATAAGAGTTATTTCAGTAGTGCTCAGGAGGCCTCTTTGATTTTGAAATACTCGGCGTTGTCCGGGAGAAAAGTGCTCAATATCCTAGATAGAGCTACTGTAGTGATAGGTTTGGAAAATATTTTAACGCCATCTTCGTTCCCCTTTGGACTATTTCGCAGATCAGAAGGAGAGAGGATACCTAGGTGATTTCAGTAGTCCTCAGGAGGCCTCCTTGATTATCAAAGTACTCGGTGTTGTCCGGGAAAAAAATGCTCAATGTCCTAGATAGAGCTACTGTAGTGATAGGTTTGGATAATATTTTAACAACATCTACGCTGAAAAAGATGGGGGAATCGATAAGAGTTATTTCAGTAGTGCTCAGGAGGCCTCTTTGATTTTCAAATACTCGGCGTTGTCCGGGAGAAAAGTGCTCAATATCCTAGATAGAGCTACTGTAGTGATAGGTTTGGATAATATTTTAACAGCATCTACGATGAAAAGGATGGGGGAATCGATAAGAGTTATTTAAGTAGTCCTCAGGAGGCCATCCTTGATTATCAAAGTACTCGGCGTTGTCCGGGAGAAAAGTGCTCAATATCCTAGATAGAGCTACTGTAGTGATAGGTTTAGAACATATTTTAACGCCATCTTCGTTCCCCTTTGGACAATTTTGCAGATGAAAAGGAGGGAGGATACCTAAGTGATTTCAGTAGTCCCCAGGAGGCCTCTTTGATTTTCAAAGTACTCGGCGTTGTCCGGGAAAAAAGTGCTCAATGTCCTAGATAGATCTACTGTAGTGATAGGTTTGGATAATATTTTAACAGCATCTACGCTGAAAAGGATGGGGGAATCGATAAGAGTTATTTCAGTAGTGCTCAGAAGGCCTCTTTGATGTTGAAATACTCGGCGTTGTCCGGGAGAAAAGTGCTCAATATCCTAGATAGAGCTACTGTAGTGATAGGTTTGGAAAATATGTTAACGCCATCTTCGTTCCCCTTTGGACTATTTTGCAGATCAGAAGGAGAGAGGATACCTAAGGGATTTCAGTAGTCCTCAGGAGGCCTCCTTGATTATATAAGTACTCGGCGTTGTCCGGGAAAAATATGCTCAATGTCCTAGATAGAGCTACTGTAGTGATAGGTTTGGATAATATTTTAACAGCATCTACGCTGAAAAAGATGGGGGAATCGATAAGAGTTATTTCACTAGTGCTCAGGAGGCCTCTTTGATTTTCAAATACTCGGCGTTGTCCGGGAGAAAAGTGCTCAATATCCTAGATAGAGCTACTGTAGTGATAGGTTTGGATAATATTTTAACAGCATCTACGATGAAAAGGATGGGGGAATCGATAAGAGTTATTTAAGTAGTCCTCAGGAGGCCATCCTTGATTATCAAAGTACTCGGCGTTGTCCGGGAGAAAAGTGCTCAATATCCTAGATAGAGCTACTGTAGTGATAGGTTTAGAACATATTTTAACGCCATCTTCGTTCCCCTTTGGACAATTTTGCAGATGAAAAGGAGGGAGGATACCTAAGTGATTTCAGTAGTCCCCAGGAGGCCTCTTTGATTTTCAAAGTACTCGGCGTTGTCCGGGAAAAAAGTGCTCAATGTCCTAGATAGATCTACTGTAGTGATAGGTTTGGATAATATTTTAACAGCATCTACGCTGAAAAGGATGGGGGAATCGATAAGAGTTATTTCAGTAGTGCTCAGAAGGCCTCTTTGATGTTGAAATACTCGGCGTTGTCCGGGAGAAAAGTGCTCAATATCCTAGATAGAGCTACTGTAGTGATAGGTTTGGAAAATATTTTAACGCCATCTTCGTACCCCTTTGGACTATTTCGCAGATCAGAAGGAGAGAGGATACCTAGGTGATTTCAGTAGTCCTCAGGAGGCCTCCTTGATTTTCAAAGTACTCGGCGTTGTCCGGGAAAAAAATGCTCAATGTCCTAGATAGAGCTTCTGTAGTGATAGGTTTGGATAATATTTTAACAGCATCTACGCTGTAAAAGATGGGGGAATCGATAAGAGTTATTTCAGTAGTGCTCAGGAGGCCTCTTTGATTTTCAAATACTCGGCGTTGTCCGGGAGAAAAGTGCTCAATATCCTAGATAGAGCTACTGTAGTGATAGGTTTGGATAATATTTTAACAGCATCTACGATGAAAAGGATGGGGGAATCGATAAGAGTTATTTAAGTAGTCTTCAGGAGGCCATCCTTGATTATCAAAGTACTCGCCGTTGTCCGGGAGAAAAGTGCTCAATATCCTAGATAGAGCTACTGTAGTGATAGGTTTGGAAAATATTTTAACGCCATCTTCGTTCCCCTTTGGACTATTTCGCAGATCAGAAGGAGAGAGGATACCTAAGTGATTTCAGTAGTGCTCATGAGGCTTCTTTGATTTGCAAAGTACTTGGCGTTGTCGGGGAGAAAATTGCTCAATGTCCTAGATAGAGCTACTGTATTGATAGGTTTGGTTAATATTTTAACAGCATCTACGCTGAAAACCTATTTAGCATTCGCACCGCGGCAGCAATAGATACGTATTTAGCATTCATCAGTGGTGATAGGAACGTATATAGCATGTGCACATGGGCGGCAATAAATACGTATATAGCATGCGCATCGGGTGTGTAAAAAAAATTGGGGGAAGGCAAAATATTTTTTATTTCTTTTATCTTTTTCATTGAAAATATTTATATGTATGAGGGAGAATGAAAAAAAAAATTTTCGGGGGGGGGGGGGCTGAAAATTTTTTTTTTTTTTTTTTTTAAATTAAAATATTTCTATGTATGGGGGGAACATAAAATTTTGGAGGGTAGGGGGGGTCAAAAATTTTTCTTTTTTTTTCCTTTAAATTAAAAATATTTCTAAGTATGTGGGAGGATAGAAAAAAAAATTTTCTTGTGGGGAGGCAAAAATATGTATTTTTCTGTTTTTAACTAAAAAATTTATATTTATGATAGTGACAATACATGAATGAACACAATTTTGTTTTTCTAACATGACAGGGGCGAATTAATATGAGTTCTTACGTATGCGAACTGGGCTGGTGATTGGTACATATATAGTATGTGTACCCTTGCAGAGATAGGTAAGTATGTAGTATGCGCACCAGAGCCGCGATAGGTACGAATATAGTATGCACACCAGGCCAGCGATAGGTTTATATATAGTATGTGCACCGGGGTGGAAATAGGTACTTATATAGTAGTGCATAGGGGTGGCGATAGCTATGTATTTAGCATTCGCACCGGGGTTGCGATAGGTACGTATTCAGCAATCACACCGGGGCGGCGATATGTACATATTTAGTATTCGCACTGGGGCAGTGATAGGTACATATGGTGTATGCACACCGGGGCGGCAATATGTACGTATTTAGCATTCATCCCTGGGCGGAGATAGGTACTTATTTAGCATTCAGCGGTGGCGATAGGTACGTATATAGCATGTGCACATGGGCGGCAATAAGTAGGTGATAGGTATGTATTATGCATGCGCACTGGGGCAGCGATCCGTTCATATATAGCACGCGCACCGGGGGGACGATAGTTACGTATATAGCATGCGCACCGGGGCGGCGAAAGGTACGTATTTAGCATTCACACCGGGGCGGCGATAGGTACGTATTTAGCATTCACACCGGGGCGGCGATAGGTATGTATTTAGCATTCACACCGGGGCGGCGATAGGTATGTATTTAGCATTCGCACCGGGGCGGCGATAGGTATGTATTTAGCATTTGCACCGGGGTGGCGATATGTACGTATTTAGCTTCCGCACCGGGGCGGCGATAGGTACGTATTTAGCATTAACACCGGGGCGGCGATAGGTATGTATTTAGCATTCACACCGGGGCGGCGATAGGTATGTATTTAGCATTCACACAGGGGCGGCGATAGGTATGTATTTAGCATTCGCACCGGGGCGGTGATAGGTATGTATTTAGCATTCGCACCAGGGTGGCGATATGTACGTATTTAGCTTCCGCACCAGGGCGGCGATAGGTACGCATTTAGCTTCCGCACCGGGGCGGCGATAGGTACATATTTAGAATTCACACGGGGGCGGCGATAGGTATGTATTTAGCATTCGCACCGGAGCGGCGATATGTACGTATTTAGCTTCCACACCGGGGCGGTGATAGGTACGTATTCAGAATTCAGGGGTGGCGATAGCTACGTATATAGCATGTACACATGGGCAGCAATAAGTACGTACGTAGCATGCGCTCTGCGGCGGCGATTAGTACATATATAGCACGCGCACCAGGGTGGCGATAGGTACGTATATAGCACGTGCACCGGAACGGCAAAAGGTATGTATTTCGCATTCGCACGGGGCGGCTATAGGTACGTATTTAGCATTCGCACCAGGGCGGCTATAGATACGTATTTAGCATTCGCACCGGGCCGGCTATAGGTACGTATTTAGCATTCGCACCAAAGCGGCGATAGGTACGTATTTTGCATTCGCACCAAAGTGGCAATGTGTACATATCAATTATTCGCACTAGGGCAGCGATAGATACTTATGTAGCATGCACACCGGGGCAGCGATAGGTACCATTTAGCATTCGCACCGGGGCGGCGATAGGTACTTAAATAGTATCTGCACTGAGGCGGCGATAGGTGCGTATATAGTATGTGCACTGGGGCGGCGATAGGTACGTATATAGTATGCGCACCGGGGCGATGATATATACGTATATAGTATGAACATCGGGACGGAGATAAGTACCTATATAGAAGGCGCAGATAGGGGTGTCATACTATTGCCCTGGGCAACGTAGGAGATATGGTGGGGAAGAAACAGCTTTCGCAAAAGGCAAAATTAGAAAGTAGCGGTGAAATGGGGCGACCAGGGAAGAGAAAGGTAGAAAGATAAAGAGACGGCTATAGAGAAAGGGGTGGAGAAATAGAAGTTTGTATATAAAGATGTTACACACACGATTTTTCTTCAATTATATGTTTTTATGACCCCGAGCAACGCCGGGTAGCCCCGCTAGTAATATATATAAAGGAATAATACAGGTAATAAAAGAATATATATATATATATATATATATATATATATATATATATATATATATATATATATATATATATATACTAGTAAGAAAACACGGGTATAAGCAATACATATAGCGTCAGGTTAAAATTTTAATGTTGTTTCTATTTGGGGTGTATGATACGGTTTCGATGGCACCCCTAAATAGTGTTGTTTTAAAAAAAATAATGTGACCACGTTACTCACCCAGTTGCCTAGAATACATATTTCATAATTCACAATGATAAGTTACATCGTTTAGGATTTTACTAAACACATACATATGCTCACTAGCGCGCTCCAAACATTTTAAAAATGAATTACTCAATATAATTCAAAATTTAATGTAGAGCAATTCTTTACATTATTACATTTTCGGTAGCTAACTTATTTTAGAAGTATAATTTTGGTGAACGTACCTCCAAAATAGTAAAGTTTACAAAAAAATAATGTACTCATATTACTTTCCGGGTTGCCGAGAATAGATATTCAAAAATTTATAATGATCAGTTCATAAAAATAAATAAATTAAAATAAAACACTTTATAAATATTCACCCCCTAAATAATTATATGTACAAAAAGAAATAATGTGCCAATGTTACTCACGGGATATTTTAGTGTGGAGAAGCAAATTTATACAAATTTTAATATGCTGCCCAAACGGTTTGAGTAATCAAATCTATAAATTGAATATAAATTCTTTATTTATTCACTAATTTTATTGTGCATTTCAGATCTGAATATATTGAAAAATGATCACGTAGGAGAGATGCAGCAGGGTTTATAATCTCTTGGACACCCAGGTCCCTCAGAAGAACATTGCCAAGATCAATGACGTCAGTGAAAGAACAGTTTGTCGCATCCAGTGTGCAGAACAATCTGGTTCGGGCACGATAGTATCTCTTGGCAGTGAGTGTCACAACAGTATGAGAGATGACCCCTTCCTCAAGATCAAAATTTAGGAAGACCCCACTGTCAGCATGAGAAGACATGCTAAGGTTATAAAGGTAGACCCAAGATTGTAAAGACTAATGTGCATCGGAACTAAGCTATCACGTTTACACAACCAATACATCTTCTTACCAACGCCATAAAGCACTGAGAAGTTCCAGAAGATCCTGACATTCATCAAGCACAATAGCGGTTCTGTGAATATTTTCAGCGATGACGCTAGATAGCAAAATCCCCAGAGGAGGTCAAGGGGATCTTTATGGCTAAAAACCCATCCCTAGTGAAGTCCGGGGCATCTTCGGTTCAGAACATTCCCTCCTATTACTTCAAGTCTGATGAAAAGATCAGAGCTGATATGTATTATAAAATTTTGAGATACACCATTTTTCCCTGGCTGACGAAAACTTACCCAGACAACAATTATGTGTAACAGAAAGATGGGGTTCCTGGCCACACAGCCAATGAGGTCCAGAAGTTCTGTCAAAACAACATGGCCAACTTCTGGCCAAAAGACCTTTGGCCCCTGACCTCCCTTGATCTCAACCCCTGGAATTTTTCTAGTAGGGCGCCATTGAGAAGAGGAAAAATTCCACCTCTCATACCAATGTGGATTTACTTAAGGCTGCCATCTCATGAGAATGAGAGGCTTACCCATAAGGGGACATAAAGAAGACCTGTACATCTTTCAGAGGTCGGATTGAATCCTGCATCAAGGCTGAGGGAGAATACATAGAGCAGGTTTGTTTTTAAATTTTTGAATTCATGTTAAAATTCCACAAGATATATAAATTATAGACAATTAAAGTTTTATTTTTCTGATAAGACAAATTTGCCTCCCACCCCGTATATTCGAAAATTCATAATGATTCGTTCATCAGTTTCGGAAATTAAAATTTTTAGGCTCGTGTTAGGGTAGGATCACCCTCTAAATCGTAATGTTTACAAAAGAATGTGGCCATGTTACTCATCGGGTTGCCGGTAAGATATATTCCAAAATTCATAATGATCGGTTCATAAAAATGTTAATATTTACAAAAAAATAATGTACTTAATTTACTCATCGTATGTTTTATTCAAAAATTCATAATGATGCGTTCATTAGTTTAAGAGATTAGCTTTATCTATCTATCTATCTATCTATCTATCTATCTATCTATCTATCTATCTATCTATCTATCTCCCTGAAGATTCCCCCTGGGATGAAACGCTTGAGCCTCTGTGTAGCTTAATTGCCATACATATATTTTCATAGCTTACTATATATATATATATATATATATATATATATATATATATATATATATATATAATACAAATTATCAATAGAGCATTTTTCAGCAGCTGGTATTGTTTGTATACACATCAGAATTTCTATTAAACATGTATTGTACTGATCCGCTGCGGATAAATCTCAATTTCGAGCGCTTTGCATATCTGTAATATAAGTAAACACAGTGTCTATAGATGATACACGCACACACACACACACACACACACACACACACACACACACACACACACACATATATATATATATATATATATATATATATATATATAAGGAGTAAGGTTACCGACATTTAAAAAAAAATTCTTTCAACATTTATTTATTATTTTGTTTTTTTATCATTTTATAATTTTATAAGCGTTTCGAGTCTTGCGCGCTCTCATCAGATATGAAAATCCGAAATGGATTTACATATCTAATGAGAGCGCACCACGCTCGAAACGCGTTATAAAATTATAAAATGATAAAATGATAAAATAACAAAATAATATCCATAATTATTCATTACTTTGTTAATTTAAATAATATTTAACATTTAAATATTTGTCTTATTTTTAAGAATATGCAGTAACCTACGTGCGCAAGAGCTGGATATTATTAATAAATAATTAGATTAAAATAACTATAAAAAATTCAAATAATAATTAACATTTGAACGTTCGTATTATTCCATAACTAATGAATAGCTACGACCGCGCGTGTCTCTACTGTTTAACGTATACTAAAATTGATTTACACATTTTTATGATCTACGTAAGTGAAATATATTACATATTCTATAGCAATATTTAATTTAAAAATAACGAAATGTAGGGCCTGGTTTGCTATGTATATTATACAAATGTCTTTGCGAAGAAGAAGTTTTGTTATGCAATTTATGTTGTAATCAGAAAACGTAATTTTTTATTTGTAGTTTTATTACCGACCCCATCACTAGTCGGCGTAGTAATTAATATAACATTATATAGCGCACGGTGTAAGATCAAACAGTAATCCTAATTATATTTATACCGTATTTATGAGAAAGAAGAAGACATATAACCCTCACGTTGAAATTAATAATGAACGAGGAATCAGATGATCGGTAAAAAAACCTATACTTTCTGAAAACACGATGGCACCAATAAATTCACAAAGGTCAACATCAAATTGTGGACATATATATTAACGTGTCTGATGTCTGAGCGCCTTTTTTGTGGATATAGTTAAGACAATCACAACTCCTATAGATTATGAAATTCCAGGCGAAGCTTCTTCGCAAAGGGTTTTCCATTTATGGTACTCATTACCACGGACTGCTTTCCCACAGATTACAACCTGGTCGTCTTCAAATCCAATGTCAACAGATTTCCTATCTAGAAGCGTCCCCACAAATATTAGAACTTGGTTTAGGCAATCATTCAATCTCATTAACCCTTATTTCCGAGTGGCATCTGGCCTTGATAAGTAGTGACTACTTTTAGTAAAAACAATTCTTGTATGAAATTATCAATATAGGAATGCTTCCCTTAGTACCCTCGTTCGAAGCTGGGTACGTAAGAAAAATTAGTAAATCATTATGAGTAAATGAGCTCCAACCTCTTTTTCCTTCACAGCAAGGACTCGTCTTTTTACCATAACTGCAAATAATTTTTCTGTCTTACCCGATGTGCTAAACAACACACGGAATTTCGACGAACTGAGTTCATTTCAATCTGTTGAACATATGCGACTGCTTTCATAAACACTACTACATGGTTCTTTCCAAAGACAATGTCAACAAATACTTATATAAACCGTCTTTATAAGTAATCCCATTTTGTTTATTCTATTCATCATTTTCAATCCTCTTATGATATTCTTCATCATTCTAACATGTGTTGGCTCATTAGTAAAAAAATATTTTTTTAAATGTGAGAGCATATAAAAGTTTGTGATTAATACACCTCCTTCAATGCAAATCAAGCTGCACGTTCCTAAAAAGACAAATTAAACAATATGGTTACTAATCTCTCCAATTATTGCCTGTTCTGGAAGTGGCCGAATATTTTATATAAAATTCAAATAGGAAGTCGAACACCTTTTATAAAAACTAAAACAATAATTTTTCGAGAAGTAATGTAATTTTATTATCAACTAGTTTTATATTTCTATTTTTTTTTTGTTAAAAAATCCTTGAACACATGCATAAAGTGTGGATGTCGGTGCGTATGTGAAAGGGTGGGTATGGTGTGGATGTGTGTACGGGTGTGGGTGAGTACGTAATATGTGAACATAGGGTCGAGACGTAGATATGGGCCGACGTGGGAAGGTACGGTGTATGCTGTGAACGTGGGAGCCGGTGTGGATATCTGAGTGTAACAATATATCCCCGTTGTTTTTATCAAAGGTTGGAACTTGAAAAATGATTTTTATGTTTTCTCAAAATATAATTAAACAAAAGTGTTTGAAAGGTTCAGAGACTGATTGTAGATAGGCCAGTATAATAAGCGAAAAGGTCACCAAAAAATGGTAATACAAGTCTTAGTTCATCATGCTTTTGTATAAGGTGTCTATTTCAAAGCATTAAAAATCAACACAAATCGACCCTTGCTTAAAGATCAATATTTTACTCTTTTTATAGATGTTTTGATGATTACCAATTTCAATTTGTTGCACGTACTAATGTGAGTATTTCATTCATAATTTAGACTTTTTTTGTTGGTTTGTGTCTTTACAGCATGTCAACCATCTTTTGCTCATTTAGGCGGATATTTTGTAAACAACAGTTTCTACTTAACACATAAAAGTGCCCTGACAGGTACTACCGCTTCTCCGTGCCAGAGTGGATCTCGGAGTAGTGGTAACTAAGGGTCAGAGTGGACTTGGGAGTAGTGGTAACTAAGGTTCAAAGTCGACCTGGGCGAAGTGGTAACAAAAGGTTGACGTGGGAGTAGTGAAGTAAAGGATGCTCCCAAATTGAAGCCTCGCCATTGAATAAAGTTTTGTGCTATGCCCAAAACAATTAGATGCAAGTAGCCTCACTAATTGATAGGGTTGGTAAATAGGGTAGGTAGTCAGAAAGGTGCAATGGGTTAGGAAAGAAGAATTTCGAAGTGATTGTGTTGGTATAGGCGAATACCTTGCTTATCGTGGGACCCTGACAGACACTACCACTTCTCCGGGTCGGAGTGGACATTGGCGTAAAGGTAAGTAAGGGTTGCAGCACACTCCCCATAACTTCCAAATCGGGGCATAAACACCAAATTCAATTAAAGGTCATATTCAGAACCACAGAATAAATATACTGTTCAACGATCTCCATATCAAAACAATTTCTATTTTTTGTAAGTATTGCTTCTGAAATATGTGAACAACTTTATTCTCCCTTTGCTCTGCCCAGCAGCGATTTCTAATTCAATTTGGGCTGTTACATTGGACATTTTACGATAAACAGGCCGAATTGTATTTTTAAAATACTTGTTTTATAAAAATAAAAAAAAACAAAGGGTAATTTGTTATATTAGGACCCGCGCTAACTTTGACCATGATCCTAAACCTAACCCTAAACCCTAATCCTAACCCTAACCATAACTCTAACGCTGAACATACCCCCACTTTGACCATGAACCTAACCCTAACCCTAACGAGGGGGTCAAAGCACCAAAAACAGTTATCGAGTTTCATCCATGAAAATATTTTCTCACTTTCTTCTTGAAAAATGCAGCAATTCAAGATGACCATCTATTTATAAGATTGATTCCTAATTGATTAACAAAAATCGTATTTAAGAAATACGTCTTGAATTTATTCTTTCGATTTTTATAATTCTAAAATAAAAATAAATAAAAATGAGTGCCAAAAAATCCTAAAAAGGCAAGTACGCAATTCAACTTTTGTAAATTTTAGATCTACAACTTCAATAAATTTCTTATTCTTGATCTTAAATAATTGTTTTATTAGAAGATTCAGAGTTTTTTAGAAATCCCAATATTACTAGAATCCATTTATTTTTCACTTTTTGTTTTCATTGCTATAAGTGGAGTTACTATTATAAAAGTTATTTTATTTTCCACAAATCATTTAAAAACAAAGAATTTAGTCTATCGCAATCAGTACAGTATAGACGTCTAAATATGCAGAAATATTTCAATGAGATTCTAATCGACATATATCACATAAATCAGAGAATAATAAACACTTAAACCAAAATTGTCCTATACTACGATACTTTTATACTTTTAACTGTTGTTAAGCTCACACGTTTCTCGTGGTTCATTCGCAGTTACAAACCAATCAACAAATCCCCCCAAATATTAAAACAATCAAAATTATTGAACTTCAACAAAACTCTTCTAAACATGCATACAACACAGCATTTAAATAAAAAATAAAACGACTTAGCTAGTCCTTTTTGTGTGAGTTCATCCCTTTTTGTTGATATGAACTTTCTTACTTTTCTAACTATTTTCTTGTGTCTTTCTTCTCTGATGTCTCTGTGTAGGTTATGGCTGGAGTTCCTCCTTGTCTTGTGCCCAGTGATTGTTTCCTCCTGATGTCTCGGTGATAAACTCCAATGTCCAAATGATGTGATGTGATGGACAAAGTGTCACCCAAAATCAATTATGTAACTATACACCTAAAATGTATTTGTAACCATGTGTATAGTTGAATTCTTTTGTATGTGCGTGTGTGTTATTAACCTATGGGTTGACTGCTGCGAAAATATTGACATTTACGAAACAAAAAGTACGTTTTTATGAATAGATTATTTTATTCTTTGTTTCGATAAAAGTGGACAGTACAACCATATTAGCTGAACACATCACAATAAACCCATTGATTTGCTTATTGTCTTGCGGGAAATAGAAAATGGAGTCTGGTGGCAGTAAAAAAGCTTCATTTTTTCAAAAGGTCAAAATTATTGAAATATACATTTTTTCACCGTTCGTTTCTATAAATCTTCGTTTTAACATAAGTCTATAGAAATCAACATATGGCAAATATGAATATTTTACAGTGTCTTTAAAATATACATAAGTTACTTGATACATACAAAAAAATAAGGCCTCATAAAATTCAGCAGATATATTGAACATTTTAAAAATTTTAAAGAAAAAAATGTCGTTTGGTGTAGAACAAAGATTTAATGGCAAAATTTGTCATTTAAATATTCGGATTATATCTCCAAATTCATATCAATATTCTAATATGTCTCACTTTTTGTATATATTGTGTATTAATCAATTATTTTGTGTTATAATTTTAGTTGCAATTATGAAATTTTTATAAAATTTGCAAACTCTTCCAAACAGCTCCATGCCTACTACGCTCTCCTTTGACCATCGGGTGTCCACCTAAACATCTCAATATCGTCACTTAAGCGCAGGACCTTGGTACGGTTGTGGACAACTTCTTCAAATCAAAGCGTCCTTGTATCGAGATGATAAACAAATCGAGGCAGGTTCACTACGCTTGCCGTACTCTATACATAACTCTGTCACAGTTTCAGTCTTGAGTCTACTATCCAACCAATAAATCATTGTCTTCGTAAAGATATCGTACACTTGGAGCGTGTTTAACGGTTGGCAACCAAGATGGTGACGGAACTCTCCACGCCTACATACAAAGAGCGGCTTTAAATACTAAATCTCACTTGCACGAATATCGAATTCTGACTTACTATATTATAAACGAGAATTATAAACATTTACCTTTCGGTTCGTATTCAACGGAAGATGTAATGATCTCTTTCGTCTCAACAGAATGGAGCATTCTCTGTCCGTGTATTCCTTCCTGTGGAACACCATACGAGGGGAAGTTGTGACGATGACTAACATATCCATGTTCAAAATAGCCTTGAGAAAACACTTGGAATGTATATATCAGTTAATATCTTCGGTTTTCCTTTTCATATGTCTTATTGCACTTGAATTAGTGAACCCGATAATTTGTAGAAACAACTAGTGTTAATTTAAGGAACACATTCTAATTAATAGAACAACGCTCATTTTGGTGTGCCATATATTTTCTTATGAAAGTGTTGATGGTAATTCTTTAAGAAGACAATATACGAATCAACAATATTCTAAACGCCATCTGGAATCTTCTCTAGACAATCATCATATCTTTAGAGTATTAAACGATAGTGACACCCTCTGTATACTATGTAATCCATACTTGATCCACTTGGTCCGTCGGTTAATGTGCACGCGGCGGGATAGAGAAAAAAACATTAAAAATAATCAGCATTCATGCAATTCTGTGTATGCACTCGACGGTATTGCGTAGCCCTAAAGTTTTGAATAGAAAAACGTGTACACTAGCAGTTGAGAATTTTGTGCTAATTAAAAGCCACGGCGATCTTATGCCGCGACATAATCAATGCAAAGCTATTCATATTTTGTGGTTTTATTTTAAAGTAAATTTTACATGATTAAACTGACTTCTTTATTTTGAGCTAAAATAGAGCGCATTATTTAAAGATTTCTATTTATTTATCTTCAATGAATTCTTTTTTTTTTATTTCACGGAGAATCTGAATATGAACTTAAAATTACGAATTATTGCATTACATTTTCAAATAATTATATTTAAATAAACCAGTACACCTAGGCATTCGGAAATTGCAATTCATTTTAAGTTTCATTTTGATACCAGCAATTTCAGGATTGAGTTGTATATGAGTTGTATATGAACAAACATATTTTAAGTATTTGTTTAGTTTCGTATTCAAATAGGGCCATTGGTTTCCTAATGAGAGTTTTAAGCAATGCATGTGCGTGAAGCTTTTTTAAGTGAGGAAAAGCTTTGCATTGAACCAATCCCACTCTCAAAGCGACTGCAGCCCAGCTTAAAAAGAAAGAGTAGGTAGACATTAAAAAACCAGACACCGCATGTTATGATACTTTTCCTTTTCAGTTAATAAATGGCGTAAAAGAACAACTCTATACGTAATTGTATCGCGCACTAACCATGGAATTTCTATGTCCCGACTTAAAACATATTTAATTTGGCGATATCTAGGTCAAAGGCCAAGCCCATTGTAAAGGTGAAAGTCACACTCATTGAAATTGTTGTATATTTGAATGAGACGACGACAAACGTATAACTTACCTCGTGTGGGGAGCCGGGCACAACGAAAGAAAAGAAAGAGAAGGAGCAATGCGTTTTTATGGGAAGGAAGTACTTCCGGTGGAAACGGATTGTGGGAAGGAGGCTGCACTATAAGAGCAATCAATGTTTGGGTAAGAGCGGCGGGGCAGTTGCCTGAGAAACACGTAGTGCCGTCGTCTAAAGCGATAGAAGGAAGAAGAGAGAGAACGAAGGGAAGAAGAAGAAGGAGAGAAAGATGAATTTATTTTTATTTCGGGTTGCTACCTACTGCCCGAAACTTAAGAACAAGCTATATCCCCGGCTTATCTTTCTTTTTCTTTTTCAGCACGGAAAAATGACAGACTTCTCCCATATCAACGTAGCCGAGTTGGACGCAACTATCAAGGGCATAAACCTGGCATATAGGTGGGGACTGAAAGAGGTGGAGCTACGTACAGATTCAGCGTCCGTGCTGAACTGGGTGCAGGCGGCTGTGACAGAACAGCGGAGAGTAAAGACAAAAGGTGCTTCGGAAATGATCATCATGCGTAGAGTCGGGATCCTACGAGAGTTAATCGCCGAATTTGGATTGAAAGTCAGTGTTTCGTTCATACCTTCCGACAAGAATAGGGCAGACAGCCTAACAAGGGTGAGAAGAGGGTGGATGGAAGCCTTGGACGAAACGACAGAGAGTGCTGATGAAACATACTGCATGACCCGTGAGGAAGTCAAAGACCAGCACTCTATGCACCACATGGGAGTTGACAGGACTTTGCATCTAGCCCGCAAGGTAGATCCCAGTGTTGCGAGGGAGGTCGTGCAGAAAGTAGTCCAGCAATGCGTGCGGTGTCAATCGATAAATCTGACACCGGCGTCACATCATCAGGGAGAGCTCCAGGTGGGCGAAAATTGGAAGAGACTCACCGTTGATGTCACCCACTATCGAGGGGCTCAATATCTAACCATGATTGACTGCGAACCAAGTAGGTTCGCGATTTGGAGGGAGTTGAGGAGAGAGACGACTAGTGAGGTGGCAAGCACAGTGAATACAGTGTTTCTGGAACGTGGACCCGTAGACGAAGTCTTGATGGACAATGGGGCGGCTTTCCGATCAGGAACAGTCAGAGAGATGCTGGAGAGATGGAACATCAGACAATACTTCAGAACCGCGTATAGGCCAGAAGGAAACGGCATAGTGGAAAGGAACCACAAGACCATCAAAGCGTTGGCTGAGAGAGTGGGAACCGCACCAGGATAGGCTCTGTTCTGGTACAACATGACTCCCAGATCAAGGCAGGTGAGGGAGACGGTGCCACAAGAACAGATATATTGATATGTCTGGCGGCATCCAAGCGTTCCGCCACCGGAACAGTTTCGAGCAACCAGGAGCACAGTGCGACTAGAAGATGAAGTGTGGGTAAAGCCGCCTGGTGCGCTATGTACAACACAATGGGCGCGAGGAACAGTAATGTGTCTGTCGATGGCGTGCCGAGACACGTTCTGGACCTAAGACCTGTGGAGAGGCATGAGACGGAGTTGCGAGAGAGGCCAACAGCGACCGATCTGAATGGAGATGTGCGTGAAGGGTCACCACGGAGATCACAGCGAAGCCGGCGATCTCCAGTGTGGACTTCAGACTATGTAATGTAATCAGAGATCAGGGGGTGATGTTGTATATTGTAATGAGACGACGACAAACGTATAACTTACCTCGTGTGGGGAGCCGGGCACAACGAAAGAAAAGAAAGAGAAGGAGCAATGCGTTTTTATGGGAAGGAAGTACTTCCGGCGGAAACGGAAGTGCTTCCGGCGGAAACGGAAGTGCTTCCGGCGGAGACGGATTGTGGGGAGGAGGCTGCACTATAAGAGCAATCAATGTTTGAGTAAGAGCGGCGGAGCAGTTGCCTGAGAAACACGTAGTGCTGTCGTCGATAGAAGGAAGAAGAGAGAGAACGAAGGGAAGAAGAAGGAGAGAAAGAGGAATTTATTTTTATTTCGGGTTGCTACCTACTGCCCGAAACTTAAGAACAGAAATAACCTACGTTCTGTTTATCGTAGATGCTCGCTACTTGGCCCCTATTGTATCCAATGAAGTCCCGCATTATAATGACCATGACCTTGAAAAGTTCGCTCATGCGCGAAATTTTGACGGAATTTCAACTTCCGGTTTTTCCAAATTTGATATATGAATATGATGCTCCTTTTATAAGAATATCCACAATGCAAAACTTCAGCCTTATCAGATAAATAGTTTTGAGACGAACGTTTCCATGACATAACTTCGTAAATACTCCATAATTAAGAAGTAAGGCCTAGATAAAACTTTGACCCATTCTTACGTTGTCAGGTGGAGGTATGCAGTCTCACAACTGACTTAGGCCATTGTTTCATTATAAATAAAAGAAACGCATTTTGTCATGGGTGTATTATGTTTTATTTTAACAAAAAATAAGATTTTAAAGGTTTATATTTATAAACGTTTATGCAGAAATATTTTCTCAATATTAAAAACTTTCTTTTTCTCTATTATCTTTTTTACTCTAAAACGTTGTTTATTAAGTAAAACTGTCTGTAAAAATCGATAATCGTTACATTTAGAATATAACAACATATATTTTTAAAAATCGAATATATGTAATAAGATATGACATTTTTCTATGCACACGCGTTACGTCATTAGTACATGGGGAAGGTCGGTCGATAAATACTCGATTTACTCCACCCAATAACGAGAACATTATCGTACATCTGTGCATTTGACGCACGTGGATTTTCAGGTCACTTGTTACAATGTTATACGGCATAATCACGCTGACACACCGGTTCCCGTTAGATCACCGAAGTTAAGCGACGATTCATCCCGGTCAGTACTAAATGGGTGACCATTTGGGAATATCAGGTGCTGTATGTCGGAGAACTCTATGTTTGTCCAGCCATTGCTCCCAGTCGTCTTGCCACTGGACTCAAGCAATGCCGGTAAAAAGGGGGCGTGGTTTGGGATTGCGCAACCCTTTCTTTACATTCGACTCTCTCGCGTATGCACTCTTACAGGGTTTCCATTGTCTCTCGAGAGGGAACGGAGGCTTTTATCCATTAAAACGGGCCTCTACAAGAAAATGGTTTCCGTGTAATTATTAAGGGTCAGTGTTATTAATTTCAAGGGTCACGTTAAGGGATTAATGCAGAGTGGTACTACCTCTCTGAGATGGCCGTACATGACGTCCTTGACTGGTCTCTATGTACCCAGCACTAACAACTTTTGTGCAGCTAATGGAAATCGCTCCAGACAAGGCATGAGGCCACTTGATGTAAAAAGCTAAGAAATACTACTTCAAGGTAAAAACCTGGCCAATGATTTTTGTCAGAAACATCGCTCATGGAATGTGAGGATTAAAGGACAAAATAAGGGAAGCGAGAATTACGAGGATGGCGAAAGTAAACCGAAAGTTCACTTTCTAGGCTCTCTATAATAAATGACCGCCTATATTTGGAGAAGAGTAAACCCCTTTAGGAGGTAACCCTCTTAATATGCATGGACATAGTGAATATATTGCGGACTTTAAGCTCGATGAAAAATAAATTCGTCTATTTATTACGGGTAGTCGCAGTTGCGGTGGGGGATCATCGACAAACGAATGATTCGGCAGAGAGAACGTGGGATCATCTGGGAAGATTATCCTGCGTGAATACCGGAAGGTTCATTGATCCGGCAAGCGGAGAACTGTAATATATCTATATTAAGGGTGCACATAGATGTGATTAGCCATCGAAAAATTCCAAGGAGATATCCTAAAAGGAACGAGTTTGAACAGAGAAGAAATCTCGACTTGGTTTAACTACTACTACTACTACTACTACTACTACTACTACTACTACTACTACTACTACTACTACTACTACTACTACTACTACTACTAATATTACTACTATTACTACTACTAATAATAATAGATTCTAGAAAAAGATGTCAATAAAGCGACATCTCTCCTATAACACATTAAAGGACCCAAGCTTGAGCATGGCTTTACAGACGCAAAACAATAAGGCGCAAAGAAGCTGTCAAGTCGAGACTTTGTGGGCGCGTATAGTGAACGCATTTGGGAGGTTTGTAAGCAAACACCATCAAATTAGCTGAGATGAAAAAGAAGATTAGAAGAGAATAGCTTTGAAGTAAAGTCAGCTCCTTGAAAACAACTTATATAGTAGAAATCTAATGATAGGGATAATTACTTAGGAAGTATGCCTAGTATGGACTCTTCCTAGGCTAAACAAAAGAAGAAGTCAGGTATTTAGACCAAAAAAATGATATGGAGTATACTGGAATCTTAAGGACGCTTTTTTTCACTAAAATTGCAGAGAATCATTGAACATTATGAGCGAGAGCTTGATGGTAAAGAACTGCGCGAGAACATTGACTTGCAATGGTGATGGAAGTAATCAAAAGAGCACTGGAGAACTATGGATATTTGTTGTCAATCATACTCCATAGAGTTCACATGTTTTTACAAGTGAGAGATCACTAGTAATCACTCCTGCCAGAAATCCTAGTGAGTAAGAACAGAATAGGTCTATAAGAACGATCCCATAATATCACACCTCCTCACCCGTTTACAAATAAGGGATGGCACAAACAAAATAGGAGATGGTTGTGAGGTGCGTATGAAAGACCGAAGAGGGAAAGCACCAATCACAACTCTAACACGGAAGGAATTAGAATCCCGAGGAAGCTTATTGTCACTCAAATTCAAGATAATGCTATTAATTAGACGGTAAACCGCTGTTGCGAGAACGTAAATGATTTGTAAGAGAGATCGAAACGTTAAATATATCTAAAAAAAAACATGACCTAAAATAAGTCACATGAGATCGTTTCGAACTAAGATTTGATCGTATCACTTAATACAGGCATAGAAACCACATACTTCTACACTTAACGTTGAACAAATATTCAAGAGTATAATCACTATGGAAACATAGAGCTTACAGATGTGAAGGCGTAACATAGTAATTGTAATATCAAAATGTAACGGATCTTTTTATATATATATATAAACGTACATCTGTTTTGGTTGTTATCAAAAAGACAATGTTTCAATTTACCTTTTTTCTTTTCACTTGGAAAGAGTAAAAACCTTCCTTTTTGGTTGCAACGAAGAGACGGTTGTTTCTTTTGTTTATCGATTCAGTAATTCAGAGCAGCCAACAGATGCGACACAAACTAACTACTTCGAGCAATTGAAGATCATTTAGATTAATGGTTCGTTTTGTAAATCTTAAAGAAACAAAATGGGATGTCCTTTAATACTGGTAATGACTAAGCAGAATATTCCCTCTCTCTGTCTCTTTCTCTCTCTTTCTCTCTCTCGCTCTTACTATATATATACACACACACAAACACACACACATATATATATATATATATATATATATATATATATATATATATATATATATATATATATATAATTCATGACATGACGCACATTGTCGTCACTCTTCGTGAAAGATAAAATAAAATAACAGAAAATAAATTAGATAAATGAAATAAAAATGACATCAGTGTTTAAACATCTGCTGATCCAAAAGCAATAAATTCAAATATATATATATATATATATATATATATATATATATATATATATATATATATATATATATATATCTAAGGTTAGTGAAAGAGAACCCTAGCAGAGTGCTCGATTATTAAGAACAATAAAAAAAAAGCGTAATCTTTATTAAGGTTTGTCTCTGTAAGACATAAACAGAGGCTGAAGAGAGTCCAATAAAGAGGACTTTTATAGGTTTACTTTGTTAAGAATTGAAACCGATGATGTACCGATGATCGTCTAACTTTCATATATATATATATATATATATATATATATATATATATATATATATATATATATATATATATATATATATATATTTGACAGCATTTTTTCTGTAATACAAGTGTTGTTGAATATGATAGACAACTTATGTCTGGATACCATTGTGTTGATCCTTTCCATTTGCCAAATCAGTGTCTGTGTTTCGATGGGTATTTAAAATCATATACAGGGCTCGCCATATCTAAAACTCTGGTCGAGAGGGGAAGAATTATTAATTAGATAAGGTTAGGAATTATTAATTTACTGTAGTAAATGATATGGATATGGCTAACTCTGTGAACCAGGTTCGCGCCTCCCGACCGTCTGAAATTGTTACTTCCCTGCACTGATGAGAGCAATAAGCTTGAAACGCTAGCGTATGTAGGTATAAATAATTTAATATTTATTTATAAATATTATACTAAGCCCCTTTAAGAAATTAAAGTTGAGCACTCTCGGGGAAGTTAAAAATAGACTGTCAAAAAGCTCTAATGCAAAGTTCCGAATACGTTCGTCGAACACTCTCGACTAGTCTTCTATCTGTGCCCGCTTCCAGGTACATATAGATCTTAATTTCCCTAAATTACGTGACAGTTCCCGTGGGCCGGGTGGATATGGCTTACTCTGTGAACCAGGTTCGCGCCTCCCGACCGTCTGAAATTGTTACTTCCCTGCACTGATGAGAGCAATAAGCTTGAAACGCTAGCGTCTGTAGGTATAAATAATTTAATATTTATTTATAAATATTATATATATATATATATATATATATATATATATAGTTTCCTTTTGTTAGGATTTGATTTGAAACCGACGGTACTAATGATCTTCTAATCTTCTGTATTACAAACATTAATATATATATATATATATATATATATATATATATATATATATATATATATATATATATATATATACGTGTGCGTGTGTGCGTGTGTGCGTGTGTTTGGGAGACGATTGTATAACCGTTAAGTGCACATTGAATATATTTAAATATGAAATATATGTGTCTGTATTGGGCAGCATTTCATCATCCAAACATATCTGGCTAAATAATTTGGATAAATTATGTTAGAATATATTCCGTCTGGTCCTGTCAAACTGCTAGTTAAGTGTTCAGGATTCCACTGGCATATATATATTTACCATAGTTGTAGAACCTAGTACTTATCAGGCAGTTTGAAGAAATCAGATGGAAGATGCACAGACATAATTTGTTCGTATTTATTTAACCAGATATGTTTGGACAAAAAATGTTGCACACACACACACACACACACACACACACACACACACACACACACACACACACACACACACACACACACACACACACACACACACACACACACACACACACACACACACACACACACACACACACACACACACACACACACACATATATATATATTATGCAACGTTCCGCTCGAGCGTCGAACACAACCGACACAAGACACTTGCCTCCGCCTCTCGTGTCTGTGGCGATTTCTCGCGTCCGTGTGGGCATAGGCGTTAGGCTCGTAGTTCGTTCGAGCCCATGCGACAGCCTGAAACGACGTCGTCTGTCGGTATAAAGACACTTTAATATTTAAAAAATATTTATAGTATATATATATATATATATATATATATATCTGTGTGCATTTCACACATTAAGAGCTCAGATGTATGTGTACCTTGCTTATCACAATATATTCTCATAAAATCTTTACTCATATATCAAAATCTTTAGTGTAAATACTGAATATATACATACATATATGATTTGATATCAGTTTCTAGGCCAAAAAATTTTACACGTGTTCCCGGAGCAAAATTCACAACATACTCGAACAAAATGTGTGTATGTATGTTTACATATGTATGTATGTAAATGTACGTATTACTTTATCTATTTATATATAAATATGTAAATACATGTGCATGTGTATTTGTGTGCATATATATATATATGTGTGTATGTTTTATTTTTTGTTATGTGAGTTTGTATGTATATATGCATGCTGTTGATATAGATGTCTGAAGTTGTGGATGAGTATAATGTATATATATATATTGTGGTGTACGTATGTGTGTGTGTTTGTATATGTATCTATATGGTTGTGTGTATATATTGCTTCTATATACACGTGTTTTTTTTATAAATTACATAAATTCTCATAAATTAAATTTTTTACAAATAATTACTTAAAAATATATTGTCTTAACTGTCATCACTATCTAAATAGTAATTACTTTAGTTCTAACTTAAATTTAACTTAACATTTTAATTTTATCTATGTGTTTTTTTAAATTATAAAAAAACCTTTTAAATTCTTTAAATCTTTAATTTTTGACTAGATAAGATTATTCAGTTTTGGTTTTGACATAATTATCTCCCTTCAACCATTATCATTGATGTATACTTCATTATCTACCCTTGGTTTAGAATTCTTTAATTTGCAGAAATATGGAAGGAATTGTTGGTATTAAGCTCCATTTAATTTTTTTTAAATATTTTAAATTGAATTTTGATTGTTTTAATGTTTTTTAATATCCAGTTGTTGCCTGTATTGCTTTTATATCAATTTAATGATTCTGTTGTTCGTTTTAAAAAGTCGTTTTTTTTTACCTGTGATAACGGAGGGTTCACATGATAACATGTATTTTGTTCAAGACTTTACCAATATGGAAGTAATTGTTTGTATTTTGAAGTTCAATTTAATTAAATAAAATTTGTAAAATTATTTTTAATTGAATTTTGATTGTTTTAATGTTTTTGGGTATCCAGTTTTAGCTTGTATTGCTTTTACCAATTTAGTCCAAAACCCCTTTTTACCTGAATCCGTTATCTGGATGTTGTTAAATTTCGTCTGGTTTTCATCTGTTAAAACGAGGTGTTCACATCATAACTTGTATTTTGTTTAAGTATGTTGTGATTTTTTCTCCAGAAACACGTGAAAGATATGTTTGCTCATAAACTGACATCACATCACAGTATGATATAATTGTGATCGATAATTGTATTCATTTATAGCTCTATTTCAATTGAAAAAATTAAATGACTTTTTAAGAGTTTGGATATTGAATATTGAGCTTTATTTTGCTTTCGCAAGGAATCGATCTGAACTATATAAAAGAATTGTTTTTTTAATATTTTTAAGAGGATCCATATAAATCAATTAATTAATGCACGGGGTACGTTTGCTGTATACATGTTAACATTAATAAAAAAAATGTTACATGAGCCTCTGCTTTTTGGTGGGATCCTAGATTTCAACCGAGACAGCCTTTAAATTAACGCGGCTTTCCCATTTGCCCGTTTGTTTTTAAACAGATATTAGAAACCTATAAAAATGGAACAGTATTTTCTCTAGTATAACAGAACGTGACACCTCTATTAATTCTATCGCCCTGTCCCCTTGCCAGTTTACAAGATTATGTAATACCAGTTTGTGACATTTTTTTTATTTATTCTCTAACTCCCTCAGCAGTGTTTCCATGGATTTTTCATAGAAATCTTTGTTACCATTTATGTTAAAAGTCGTTTTAAATTCAACACATGAAGTGCCCACTAAGCAAACACGAATAACCGGGATTATAAAAGCGCACATCTGATCATTTTTCGATTGTATCTGAAACGTGACAAGCCGACTGATTATAAAAATATGTGGACGCATCTATAATGCTATTTAATACAAGTGTAACAGATCGATGAAGCGGCAAATTATGGAAATGCGTGGATGTATGCCACTTAAACGAGACAGACCAACCGATAGACAAAGCGATGGTTCAAGATGCGGAAATTAATCGGCTTAAACAGTGTGAAAATCATAATTCATCGGATTAATCCAAATGACTAAAAATATTTTAAATAACATGAAAATATGAAATGTACATATGCTTTGTAGGTTGGAACAAAGAAATAACAAAGAACAAAGAATTAACCGTTTTTTCCTTCTTGTTTAGACAGAACAAAATCATTCCGTTTCGGTCGCCACGAAGGAAAGGTTTGTTTCTTTTTTGTCTATCGAGTCGGTAATTCCGAGTCCAAAATCCCCGAGCGTCGAACAGGTGCCACACAAACGAACCATTTTGAGCAATCTTTTAATCTTCAAGAAATGACCGGCATTTAGGAATGAGATGTTCTGTCTGACTAGTAATTGCGAAACTAAAATTCTCTCCCGTTTTCTCTCCCTCTCCCTTCTTCCCTTTCTCTTATATATATATATATATATATATATATATATATATATATATATATATATATATATATATATATATATATATATATATATATATATATATATATATATATATATTATATATATATATATATATAGTAAGCTATGAAAATATATTAAGCTACACAGAGGCTACCGCGTTTCATCCCCGGGGGAATCTTCAGGCTAAAAGATCCCCCTCTGGGATAAACGCGGTAGCCTCTGTGTAGCTTAATTACCATAAATATATTTTCATAGCTTACTACCTAGCTTTACGTATCGACCACTGTTGAAGTAAATACTGAAAATTGATACATAAAAATTATATCTCCTTATAAAATTTCATGTGGATACATGACATACTAATATTATATATATATATATATATATATATATATATATATATATATATAATTCATGGTATGCACACATTCTTCTTGAAAAGTGAATAGCAAATAATAACAAATAAAATAAAAATGAGAACAGAAATCGATGTAACATATGTGATAATATATATATATATATATATATATATATATATATATATATATATATATATATATTATCGCATTATATTACTGTCGATATGATTATTACAGTTAATTATTCTATTATTAATGTGGTTATACAATAAATATTATTACCATTTGTGGATAATTATTAATTTTACTGTTACTTTTATTATTATTATTAGCATCATCATGATTATTATTATTATTATTATTATTATTATTATTATTATTATTATTATTATTATTATTATTGCCGCCACTAGGTTTTTTATTATTAATTATAGTATTATCTTCCCATTTGTACCGTTATTCCACCATTACTCATTCCTTTATTATGATTATAAATACTACTATTATTACATTTACGGTTAATATTATTATTATTGGTATTATTATCATTGTTATTATTGTCGTTATTACTATTTTTTCATGATATCATCACTTAACATTAGTAATTTGTTTGTTTATTTTGGTTAATTTTACTTTATTATCCTAATGTTGTCAAATTAATAATAAAATATAAAAGTAAAAATAGGCTAAAGAATTATAAAAAATATAAACAAAATAAAAAGAAAAAAATCAACACAAGTCACTTAACAACACCCACCTAGAAGAATCAAGGCGATACAGAAAACTGCATCTTCCTCCTCACTCTTATATCGCACATAATATTTGACACGCTAAAGTACCCCTTAATTCATATCCAAACATTAATTTTCCGTTAAAATGTGCTACAGATATTTGAACTTTTTCTCCCTCCCCTCCAAAACATGAGTTTATATCATATTTGATTTTCTGACGGTTTCAAATCTGAATTTCGTTTTCTCTTCTTTTCATTCTTTTCAAATATGACCTAAGGGAAGAATCAGATTTTTATTCTGTCTGATGAGATCTCAGTTTCTAACAGATGTCGATCAATAACATCGACATGCTAGTGTCGCAGATTATTTACCTGCTTGTATACATAATAATAATAATAATAATAATAATAATAATAATAATAATAATAATAATAATATATATATATATATATATATATATATATATATATATATATAAACTCTATTTGATATTGAGCTCTAGCTCGGTTTAAATTCTTTGGATTTTTGATACTATGGATGTTTACTTTACCTGAATTACTATATATATATATATATATATATATATATATATATATATATATATATATATATATATATATATATATATATATATATATATATATATATATATATATATATACTAGCACAAACTCCCCGCTCTTCGGGCAGCAATTACGTAGACAGTAGTTTTCTTTACAGAAGAAAGAATAATTTTTATTTGATATTTTGATAATTTTCAGGAAAACAACAAAAATATGACTGTCGTAGTGATATATTCCAAATTTACTGTTCATGAAAAAATAGTCAAATTCTATTTATTAGAAAAAAAAAATTAATTGATATGGTCCTTAATATATTCAAAGCCGAGGAATTTGATTTTGTTTCAGAATAAAAATGAAAATAAATTCCCCATTTTCTAATGGTTATATAATGAAATGAACAAATAAAAGAGTGGAAAGTCGATTAATCAAATAAACAAGTTCATATTACTGAGTTTTTCAAACTGGTTACTTTGTGCCTTTTACCTATATTATAAAAGATAAAAAAAGGCTCATTGAAAAATTTATATATATATATATATATATATATATATATATGTACTTATAAATATTTTTTATCTAGAACGTATATGTTTCATCTTTACGGGAATCGTCAGTGTAGAGAAGAATTCACATCAGTCGCTGGACTTGAACCCCGGAACACAAGTTATATTTCAAACTCAAATTCGAACTCTTAGCTCACACAGCCGTTGTTAACAACTCGATAAATTAGCGAGAGATTAATTTTATTTAAAGGCAGCTGTGATGAAGTGTTCTACCATTGAAAGGAACAGTGCATTGACGCCACAATAGTGTTAATATTACTCACTACAGAGACTAGCCTACATTTGGGGGTGACAAATAATTAATTATAAATATTTGTTTTATCTACATACGTGTACGTTTCATCCTTATGGGAATGATGAGTGTAGAGAGTACACCTGTAACCGAACTCAAACACTGGAACACGAGTTATATTTCAAACTCATATATATATATATATATATATATATATATATATATATATATATATATATATATATATATATATATATATATTATAATAGTTCACCCCAAACAAGACAGTACGCCACTGTAGACGTAAGGGCTTCTGAGAAAAAGGGTGAGAGTTATTTTTTCTTTTTTTTATGGGGTGGGTCAACATAAATTGGGAGCTGCATGTCAATACCGTCACGAACAAAGGGAGCACGGAGGCAGTTCCAGAGTCTAGCAGCACGAGGACAGAAGCTTTTGGAGTAGAAGGCTCTTCGGCATCTGGGGACCTCCACAGTGAACGGATAGGATTTGGCAGATTGTCGGGTTGGTCTAGTGAATTTGCGTCGTGGAGGCACCAGTGCAGCAAGCTCATCAGAGCACAATCCATTGAAGTACTTGTAAAACAGACACAAGGAAGCAACATTGCGGCGGTGGAATAGGGGCTGAAGCTTGGTGGATAGTGAGGACCTATTAAGTTTGCGACTCTTTTTTGTCTAAGAGGGAGAGACTAGTGAATGATGCACCAGCTCATACTCCATGCATGGGCGGATGGTGGCTTTGTAGAGATATAGGATAATGTCAGGTGTGAGAAGTTTACTAGCACGGTAGAGGGAGCCCACCTCCTTTGCAGCAGTCCTAGCAATGTCTTCAATGTATTTTATCTGTGAAAGTATATATATATATATATATATATATATATATATATATATATATATATATATATATATATATATATATATATATATATTTATTACCTACAGATATGGATGTTTCATGCTAACGCAATCTTCAGTGCAGGATCAAATCGCCACTGATTTGTATTGAAGAGCGCTCTCCCGTCGGCCACAACGAATAAGCTAATAATTGAAGAGGAATTTAACTTTGTAAATAGCGAGTCGGCATTTACACGAGAAGTGAAAGTCATCAACAAACTGTGTTTGGATCTTGCATGAAGCTATTTGTACTGCTTGTTATTAAACTCACTCAGAGTGCCCGATATATATTTGAATCTTTCGAGAGTACCGAATATTTTTTCTGAACCAGAGAAACGAGCTCATATCAAAATACAATAAAAAAAATACAGACGCAAAAATGTGTGGACGTATGTAAAAATACTATTCCAAACGTAAACAAGACAAGCCAACCGACGGACAAAGCCTTTTATTAACGATGCTTGGACGCATCGAAATAAGGATACGTCTATTCAATCTGCGCGTTTGTTTACACACAT
>OY744543.1:700000-850000 GCA_963556195.1 Sepiola atlantica | reverse complement strand
GTAAGTAAGTGTAGTCTTGGCTTTGGAAAATTGGCATTATTTTGAATTTTCCTCCGCTGCATGAGTGCACATGTTGGGAGACGAATAATTTACGGTTTTCTTTGATTTAATGTTGCTTTTATGTAAAGATACTCTATTATTAAATGTTTTCGTCGCACCTATATAAGCTTCATTACATGTTGTACATTCTAGCACATAGACAACGTTCTTGGAGGTGCAGTTAAGGTCTTTCTTATTGTGAATGTTTGTGTTGGGTTTTTAAATGTGTATGAGTTCCCCTCCATTATTATGTCACAGACCCCACATCTTTCCTTGTTGCATTTTGTGACCCCTTGTATTGTGTGTTGGTTGAGTTTAGATGAGGTTAAAATTTGTTTGAGGTTTTTCGGTTGGCGTTTGCTTTTTATTATTTTTGTTGTTTTTAATATGTCGTTTAGTTTGTTGTTATGGTTGAGTAGGGTTAGGTTTCTTGTTATTTCTGTGAATAATTCTGGATTGTTTTTGTTGTGTGTAGAGATGTATGCCAATATTTGTTCTTTGTTTCGTTTTTTGGGGGATTCGTAATTGTTCCAATGGAATGTTTTCTGCTAGTTCTATACCTTTATGTATTATTTGTAGCGGGTATCCTCTTCTTTTTAAAGTTTTCCGTAGTTCCTCCAGTCGGACAATCCGGAGGTCTTTGTCACTGACTATAGTACAGATCCTGCGTGCTAGGGAGTAGGGTATAGATTTTAGGCAGCTTTTGGGGTGATGGCTTCTAAAATGGAGAAATTGTTGGGTGTCTGTGGGTTTGTGGTAGATGTCTGTGATTATGTGAGTGTTTTTAATTTGAATCAATACATCTAAGAAGGGTAGTTCTGTTTGACTGTGTTCAATGGTTAATTTAATCTTGGGGTGTAGGTTCTGTAGTATGCTGTGTAATTTATTGATGTCCCCCCATGTGGGTTCCCAGAGGATAAAACAATCATCCAGGTATCTTTTCCAAGATTTTATGAAGAGAGTTTGAATATTCTGTCCATATATTTCTTCTATCTTTTCATATAAGATCTTCTCTAGGTAGGCTAGTGTTAGGGTGGCATATGTTGGTGCCATTTTGGTTCCCATTGCTGTACCTAGAATCTGGATGTAGTTTTTGTTATTAAACTCAAAGGAGTTGTTGTTGAGAATAATGTCTATGCTGTCGAGGATGAATTGTTTGGTGAATCTGTGGTGTAGTATTTGTGGGTGTTTGTCCATCCAGTGTGATATTGCGTGTTTACCTAAGTCATGGGAAATGTTGCTATATAAGCTGCTGACGTCAAATGTAACTAATTTAGTCTCGGGATTTACTATTTGTGGTAAGGAGCCTAGGAAGTGTATGCCGTCTCTTATGTAGCTTTTGACTTGATCGGTGAATGGTTGTAGTAATATGTCAAATATATATATATATAAGATAAAATTCGATAATATAATTGTTATCGGTAACATTAAACTTTGAAAATTAATACACACACACACACACATATATATATATATATATATAAATAAATATATATACATATAATATATATATATATATATATATATATATATATATATATATATATATATAAAGAAGTAAGGCTACCAACATTTGTAAAAAGCTTTTTTCAACATTTATTTATTATTTCGTTATTTTATCATTTTTTATATAACGCGTTTCAGCGGTGGTCCGCTCTCATCAGATATGCAAATCCATTTGAAGAAATGTCTTTCGATTTGAAAAAGTGTTGTTTCATTTCAGAAAATGTGTTATTGTTTGCCGTTTTTGCGCATGTGTGGGTTTGCGGGTGTGTGTGTACGTGTTTTGATATTTTTATATCTTTTATTTTCATTTTTTATTTATTTATTGGTTCTGCTTCACTTGGTCAAAGTCGTGTGTGTTTATTAAGTACGTGTTATTTTGACCTTTATTTTATCGGTCATCTCCGTTTCTGGAGTGCTTGGATTTTTTTTTAAATTTATTATTTTTTAATGCCCTGTCGCCAAATTGGATGTTGTGCCCACGCGCGTATGGGTGTCTGTGTGTTCGTGTGTGTGTGTGCGTGCGGTTAGTTCTGAATCTTGTACATAGGTGAGCGACACACGTACACCCCCCCACACACACAAACACGCACACACACATATATATATGCATACACACAGGCGTATGGTTAGATAGATGGTAGAGAAAAGTTGATAGAAGTGCGGCTCGTATGGTGTGTAGTTTGAGTTACGATCTGTTCAATGCTGGATTGAATTTAAATATAAAGTCTTTTTCTTGTGTTATCTTGGCTTTGGAAAATTGGCATTATTTTAAATTTTCCTTCCGCTGCATGAGTGCACATGTTGTGAGACGAATAATTTGCGGTTTTCTTTGATTTTAATGTTGTTTTTATGTAAAGATACTCTATTATTAAATGTTTTGGTGGCACTTATGTAAGATTCGTTACATATTGTACATTCTAGCACATAGACAACGTTCTTGGATGTGCAGTTAAGGTCTTTCTTATTGTAAATGTTTGTGTTGGGTTTTTAAATGTGTATGAGTTCCCCTCTATTATTATGTCACAGATCCCACATCTTTCCTTGTTGCATTTTGTGACCCCTTGTATTGTGTGTTGGTTGAGTTTGGATTAGCTGTAAACTTGTTTGAGGTTTTTTGGTTGACGTTTATTTTTTATTATTTTCGTTGTTTTTTTAATACGTTTTTTAGTTTGTTGTTTGTTGCTCATAGGGTTAGGTTTCTTGTTATTTCTTACTAGCAAAACATAGGCACGTTAATAAACACTCACACTTTCATGCATATTCATTTACAAACACATAGATGCCGGTGCTATCTGAAGCAAACAGACAAACACTTTTCTTTCACTAGAACGTTTACTTTTTACGGTATTTTTTCTGAAACATACGATCGAAGAAAACAACTTTCGGATTATTTGTTGTGTGCTTTTTCCTCGCTTGCGAAAGATAACGAAAGTTAAAAAGATTTTAAAATATTTAATCAGTGCTAGCAAAATACACAATGTCGTAAATTGAACATTTGATGTGTATAAAGCCGTAAGTATAAACACAGCGATTGTTCGTTTATGCAGACGGGCATAGGTTGCTCGTAAAACTATCAGCGGCAGTTAATAATCGTGATGCCGACATTATTAACAGTAAAACCCGTGATATTTACCCCGCGCACGCATGTGTGCTTTTTGTGTGTGTCTAAACGTATTAATCGCTTGTGTTGCGGGTGAGGACTGGTTTATTATCTTTAAAACATACACGTCTTTGGACTCTTTTCTTTATTCTATATATATACTGGAGCTTCGATTGATATCTAGTTGTGTTATCACAGGTGTTGCCTCCGCCATATGATGAAAAATAAAGGTGATAACTAAATTAATAAAAGAATATATAATGAAGATGTGTGAGGTCCATGTTTTTGGGTAATACTGTAATAATACTGATAATACTGATAATTGCATCAATTTTCGACAATATCCATATTTGGGTTGGATCAATTCAAAAGTTTTGAATTTGTCTGTGAAGTTTCAGTTTGAGCATTTTCGTTTAAGTTTGAACTAACATTTAAGTTTTTAAACAATCAAATTGAATAACCGCATATTCTTTGCTCCATTCAGACATAAGTCTGTTATCACAGGTGTTGCCTCTGCGATTTTATGAAAATAACTTCGTTTTTAAACAAGCAAATTGAATGTACGCGTATTTGTGGCGACATGGGTGTGTAAAAATAGTGTGAAAACGGAAATTTCCATAAAGACTAGTTAAGTAAATCAAGGTAATCTTCCGGTAAGTTAGAGGTTAGACTGACGTGTACCGGCAGTTACGGCATGGGAGGAATTACGTCACAGATAAGCGAGTTCGAGCCCATCACTTGGGTGAACAGACGCCGGTTTTCGAGACTGTCCAACTACCAACGCGTGGGTATATCGCGATGTACTTGCTGTGAATTGCTGTGAAACGTAAATCAGTTATTTATTGTTCTTTTTTAATTGATTCCATTATTTTAGCCACAAAGAGAAAAAAAAAGAAGAAAAGATCAGTGAGATCTCTTCAACACTAAAATCAGGTATATAATTAGACGTTAGAAGCCATTGAGAAACTACTTACAAGAGTCTCAGTTGTTTTCCATGAACAGTCTCAGCTGTTTTCTATGAATGAGACGATTACGAATCATTTAGAACTCTCCACATAGTGCAACATGTTAAGAATGGCCGTTCTGTTATTCAAATGAATAGCGCCAACATATGACTTGCTTTTCGTGTTACCTCGTCGAAATCATTCATCCTTTTTCATAAACATGTCTGAACACACGTAGCTGAAATATATGTATAATAGATATATATATACTAAAATATAGTAAGGGAGAGACATTTTTAACATCATTATTTCTATTCGAAATCCAGCTATTAATTCCACCTTATATAAGTATTAATGTATGTAATGAAACTTAATGAAAGTAAATACTTTGTATTAAACGAGCAGTCCCATTGCATATATATATATATATATATATATATATATATATATATATATATATATATATATATATATATATATATATATATATATATGTGTGTGTGTGTGTGTGTGTGTGTGTGTGTGTGTGTGTGTGTGTACTAATTCAACACTCAAAGTTCTCCAAATATAGGATTATTTGATAACATAAAGTCAGCTATAGCTCTATAATGCGTGACAAAGTTTTAATTATTTTACACTGGAAAATGATGTTAAAGGAAAAAAACCGTTTAATGTGTATTTTTGAAACGTATTTTTTATGTATTTTAAACGTACTTAAAAACGTACATCTGTAAATATTTTGAAATACTTTAAAATTCTTGAAAACGATATCCTTGGTTTTAGTCGAAACAATTGTTTGCCTTGATTAAAAACTGTTTTTCCCTGTGAACATCTATCCTTCATCATCTTTTTCCAGGGTAAAATAATTAAAATTGAGGGTAATCCGACGTAATGGGAAATGAAAAACGAAACACCAAAAGATGTTTTTTTTTGTTGTTTTTTATTGTATTCATCAACGTTTCGTCTTTATTTGTAAGACTTTCTCAGGGTGATAATGTTAAGAAAAATGTCATGCAAGTACATAGAAATATTGGGTTTACATGATGGGTTAATGAGAAGTAGTAGCCACTACTGGGAGCGCAGGACCAAGGTCCAGGCCACCGACTTCTCTCAGCCCGGACCTTAGTCATGCGCTCCCAGTAGTAGCTACTACTTATTCTCATTAACCCATCATGTCAACCCAATATTTCTATGTACTTGCAACCACATTTTTCTTAAAATTATCATCCTGAGAAAGTCTTACAAATAAAGACGAAACGTTGATTTCCTTTTTCATTTCCCATATATATATATATATATATATATATATATATATATATATATATATATATATATATATATATATATATATAAGGGTGTTAATAAGAAGTGTCCCTACCACATTGACAACTGCCCCTGATGTAGGCAGAAATTTCCACGATCGTGGCGATCTTAGGGGTCGGGTTTAGAGTTCATATTTGAGTATTCTGAGGTCGTGAAGTAATTAGTAGAAGCTGAGAGGCAAATGTTGATTTAGCATAGAAACAACATGTCGGGTTTTGATTCCTTAAAATATATGTCAACTACTGAAAGGTTGGAACGTCGCCCCCTAATGTTGGAACAGGAGACCTGGTAGTAGGGATCTAAGTTTGAAGTTGGGGTTCTGAGTTTACGCTTATGTTTTTTGTATCATGTTGGGATTGGCAGATTTGTGGAATGAGGAAAAAGACGTAGCAGTTACCGGTAATAGGACATCGAGTGGCCCCTAGCAGTAACTATTGCATAGTTCAGACTTCATTCACCAAATGGCAATACAACAGCCCCAGTATTTTACACCTGCTGATAGAACAGTCTCCTTGGGAGTTACTACAAGGTTCAGGTCCTTAGACTATCAGGCGGATAACGTTTTTGATTTTTTATTTGCTACTGGTTTTCATCTGAGCTTTTTTCATTTTGTAGAGGTAATTCAATACGAATTTGTTCGTTATTTTTACCGTGTTTTAATCTTGATTCAGTCGCTGTTGTTTTTATTAATGAGGAAGTTTTTCTGTGATGGGATGATATTCTTGCTTATCTTTTTATTGTGTATTAAAATTGTTTTTTTTTTATGTATTAATTCTGATTATTTTTGGAAACGTCCCTCTGTGGTGGAATTGTTTCGAAGTATAATTTTGGTTTTTATAATTTTCTATTTGTTTTTATTTGTATTATACAAAGTATTTGTGTTATTATTGTTGCGTTTAATTAATTATTTGGTTTGTATTTTGTTTATTATCATTGGTTGCTTTGTGTTTTGTTTTTAGCATCAGAATCGATTATTCGAACAATAGTTGTGATTTATTTGTTTAGTAGAACTTCTATTTATGGAGTTTTATTCTAGCGACTTTTTGTGTAGACATCTTCTTTCGGTGTGTTACTAAAGCTGGTGGTGATTTTGGGAATTATATTTTTATTTTTTAAATCCCGATAATGTTGTGGCGCTGGACTTTCTTTTATGGTTGAATGAGAGGATGCTTATGTATAGTCTATGTTAATACGTTACTTCTGTTTCTCCTATGTATTCATTGTTTGGAATTATTGAAATTTCATCTAATTGAATTGTAACTTAAGAAAATATTAAATTATTACGTTTTTTTAAAGATATAGCATATAATATCTTCGCCGCCATCATATCTTAAATAACGTAAGAAGACATCCATATAAACCAACAGAATATAAACGGACAAATGAAAAGTTATCAACAGAGTAAGTACTGATGTAATTCGACTACCACCTTCACCACCACCACCACCACCACCACTACCGGAATGTGTGGCACAAGCCGCAACGTGAGAAAAGAAAAACACGCACACCAGAAGATGCATATTCCGGGCCCACAAAAATAGTCTGAGCAGCTCAGTCTGCATTACCCGGTAGGAGCGCTTCAGGTGATTGACCATAACCCAACATTTTTTCAAAGGGAAAGAAGTCTAGCCTTAGACGGTACACTTTCGAGGACTACCCAAAAAAACATACCTCACCCAAAAGATCAATGTCATCGCAATCATAGTGGTCCACACTATCGAACTGAATATCGAAGACGTATCCTCGATTTGTCTGTGGCGTCGAACGCGATTATCCGGAATTTACCTCCCAATCGCTTTTGGAATTCGGGTGTTTATTTTGACAGATTGTGAGGTGCGAGTTGAATTGAAATATAAACATTTGTTGTTTAAATTTGGTCGCCCTGTGTTCTCTCTCCCTTGGTGACGACTGACGAGGAACCAAGGTACATAAAGAAAAAAGTGTAGGAGTAAGTTAATGTCGAAAGAATCTAACAATAAATATAAGCAATGAAAAATCTTTTTTGTGCTTTCGAGTCTTCATTTGTGACTAATACCTGCGGGAGAAAGTGTGTCTCAAAAGTATACCAACGTTACAGCCGTTCATGTGTGCCGCTCTTAAAGATTTTAAGGACCAGAACGTTATACGGGATTCTAAAGGTTCTTTAGATTTTATAATATTCTGCTATTTTCATCGTAATATGCGCAGAATAAATGAACGCATTTAAAGAATATCCGTTCATTTCCAAGAAAATCATTATCGTTGTTGCTTTGTTATGACTAACGAGATTTTGTATTTTCTAATATAATTTTATTTTTCAATTTGATGTTTGTAATCAAATAACAGAAATGTAACCAGAATAACTCCACTACCCCGTCCTGCGCCAGTTAATAAGAACTCAACGTGGTGGATATATTTATTAGCAAGAGTTGACACCAAGCCAGTCATTAAAACAATTGCAAACTAATAAATCAACTTAGACATTGCAATAAGCATCGTTCTGGTTTGAATGAAGGTTTAGCAGACATGTCAGACATTTACGTAATTGTTCAAATTTTTCATTCTTTTTTATTCTGATCAAAATAAGTTATGTCTGTATTATTTGAATGATTCTCACCATTATTCTCGTCTTGCTCAACATAACCTCCGGCCGTTTTCGGGCGCATCATTTCGAACTTGGGAATCTTTATGTCGAATTCGTGACATGGTAGATGTGTTAATTAAGGTTTTTCTTAGTTATTATTATTGCCTGGATAAAAGATTGGAATTTCAACCTTCGGAAGACTATCACTTAGAACTGATTGTAAATGAACGCATTTATCCATTGCACCACGTGCCCATGCGGACAATTTTAGTATAGAGCTTTAAACCTAGTACTATTTAGATGTGTAGTATTACTAAAACTAATGTCTAGAACACTTATTTTAATTTTGATCAAAACCCATTACATGATTTTTATTCTATGAAATATTGATTCTATGAAATCATTTTTATTTTTATTATAAATAAAATCTCAAATTTAAGGAAAAGGAAATCCGTGGAATCTTTGTTTCTAATGATTACAGCGTAAATTGAATGCAAATCTGATATATTAGATGTAATAGCAGAGATTGTGCTCTCTAAGAATCAGACATTTAGGGAATATTTATTAATTGATGGTTTACACCCATTGTTACAATTTCAGAAAAATCGGAGGTATCTGAATTTCACGAAGAGCTTTCTTCTCTTTTTTAGCTTCTTTGTATAAAATTAACCTAAATATAGCCAACATTTGAATCACTTACTCATAGCACCTGTGTTCCAGAATTTATAATGATCGGTTAATTAGTTTAGAAGTGAATCCTGCACATATAAACAATGAAAATACCGGTCCCATGTAGGTAAAATTTATTTCTCGAACATGAACAGTTTTGCACGACTTTTATATCCCCTTACGAAGATAACGAATGAAATTCAATGCAAATCTGATATATTGGAATTTTCAAATTGGAGGTTGTACCCATATTATGCCCTTTAAAAACCCTTTAAAATACCCAAATAAACAGATATTTGAGGAATATATTGTAATAATTTCATAAATTTCATAACAAAATAATAATAACAATATTTTAAACATGAAAATCGATGTTAGAAAATACTACATAAGAGAAATCGTCCAATTAAAAACGCGGTACAAAGTCATTATCGAACTGGGAGCTCAAACGAGGCAGACGTTCGCTTATAGTCGAATGGAAAATATGACGTTTACTAAATTCTATAAGTGAAATAGCAACTAACTGTAAGCACAGAATAAAGTTTTACTTTAGAACAGCTAAATATGAAAAATAAATAAATAGAAAAGCTGTAACTAAAAGATGAATCTAAAATGGCTACACGTAATAAAACAAATAGAACAGTTAAATTATTTTTATTTTAGTTCTCACGTGTCACGGTAAGGTTATTGGTAATCTGACCAACTTAAAAGTGGTGAGCGCCAAAACCCTCTCAAACAAAGTGATGCCAGGCTCTTTGCCTGAAAGTCGTTTGGCTATTGGAAAATAAGAATATTAGCATGTAAGGAGGCAATAAAACACACGAATATGATTGTTTAGTAAACTAGAGAAAAAAAAACAGGATAAAAAAAAACTTAAACCATACTTCCATCCATTTAGCTTGATAAATCACTTCAGAAATGAAACATGAAAATTTCTGTATAGCTTACTTGCCATAAATATATTTTAATAATACAACTGAGCTCTACTCACGTATTGTTACTGTTAAAATAAATACTAGATAAATATATGCGCCATATATATATTGTCTTATTATATCATATATATATATATATATATATATATATATATATATATATATATATATATATATATATATATATATATATATATATTCATTTATTCATTGCTGGAATTGTTGATAAAATTGAAAATATAAGCCATTAACAATGCAAGATTAATTAACTTTTTTTTACATTAATGTTATTAATTTCGGAATAAATAAATATATATATATGTAATAATATATAAATATTGAAATATTATCTACATAGTATACGTTTCATCTGTGTAATCATCGAAGCCAGTCGCACGAGTAAACCCCCGCGGGAACATATATATATATATATATATATATATATATATATATATATATATATATATATATATATATATATATATATATATTTAATTTAAGTAATATGTTTTGGAATATGTTTGAGGAAGCTGGTTCTATACAGAGATCGCAACTGAAACATGTATGCACATATGTAACCAAAAATGTTTGTATAAAGAAAAATTTATACTATATATATATATATATATATATATATATATATATATATATATGTATGGCCGGGAGTCTTTTGAATCTCATAAAACGACGCACACAATTCCGTGGATAATACATAAATATATTGGATACATTTCATATTATTATTCAGTAATATATATATACATATTATATATATATATATATATATATATATATATATTTATATTACATTTTATATTATTATTCAGTAATAATGTCAGTATGTATTCGATCTGATTGTAATCGATACTAAAATTGTTATTCGTTATATGTATTATAAATTACTTGACTGACATCGACCACCAAGTATTCGCCTCGATGGCCTTGTAATAACTTTCTGACATGTCAATGCCAACAATGAAATATGATTTCCTAAGTTTGTCTACGAATATGATTGTGTGTATGCGCACATGTTTGTGTTATAATGGGTTATATATATATATATATATATATATATATATATATATATATATATATATATATATATATATATATATATATATGGGAAGAGAAGGGTGAAGGTAATCCGACGTGATGGTAAAACATCAAAGAGGCAGGCCAATACACCGCTGGCATGGGCAACCCCCTTAGCGGCGTATTGGCCTGCCTCTTTTTAGAATTCTTAGAATCCGGTCCTTTCAAATATAGACTACCCCCTAACATCGAATACTTTAGATACATAGATGATATTTTAATTTTCCTCCCCACAGACATACAAATCATTCATGTTAAAGATAAATTCAACACAGTAGAACCCTCCATAAAATTCACCCATGAGACTGAAATAAACGGCTCTATTCCCTTCCTTGATACTCTTATAATTAAGTCCAACAACAAACTAGAATTTAAGGTACACCGCAAAAACACCCACAAAAATGACTACATACATTTCTACTCCCACCATCATAGCAAGATCAAAACAGGTATAATTATAGGCTTCTTCCTACGCGCCCTTAGAATATGTAGCCTCCCACACATAGATGAAGAAATGAAGTACATTTTTAATTCCCTAAAAACATTGCAATACCCCACACATTTCATATTGCCAAGAAAAAAGCCTTCCAAATATTCTCCAGAAACACCACACAAAAAAATCAAACCCCTAACATCTCTCTCATAGACAGACCCCTTCTCCTACCCACGCATTCCAATAACACATCCATATGCAACACGCTCAACAAACTAGGCATTCCAACAGTACAAACCACTTCTCAATCCATAAAACAAACTTTAAACACATCTAGACATTTCCAAAAAACACCCACATCCCATGCCGGCTTATACACTGTCCCTTGCAATGATTGCCATCAATTCTACGTGGGAGAAACACAACGTGAATTAAAGAAACGATTAAATGAACATAAAAGGGACATAAAAAAACAACAACCCTCTTAGTGCACTTTTCTCCCATGTTCTAGAACATGGTCATGCATTCAAATTTGAACAAGCCAAAATCACTAAATACATCCACAACAAATCTCGGCGAAGATTATTGGAAACTGCCCTCATCACCTCCTCCACCACAATCAAGCAACGAAATGGTTTCTTTAACCTATCACCCTTAATAAGCAAGATCATCCTCACAGAACAAAGACTTTTGCCTGATCATGGTTAACTTTTATTTTCATCTCTAACCTTTATGACACTCTTCCATTCACCCACACCCTTCCTTCTTCTCCCTGAATCTTCATTTTCTCCTTACTTTTTCCGTTTTTTCCCTCACATTTTTAATACTGCAGTCCAAATAACCTTTCTCATGTTCCAAATATTTCAAATATTCCTCACCTACCCTTTCAATCACCGCCCTCCTCCACCCATTCCAATCCCTCACTCATTGCTATCATTTTCCAAATATTTCAAATATTTCACACCCTATCACAACAAATCCTCCCTCTCCCCCTCTCAGCTATTTGCTCCCATACCTCTTCTTAAATTCCCTCATTTTCTCAAAACGCTCTCTAAGACCATAACTTTCGCCCATCCACCAAAATCACAGCCCCCCTCCCTCTCTACCCATCCCCCTTTCCCTGCATACAACCCCACACACAAACATTCCAACTTACTCTTCCCCTTCAATCTTGACCGCAGCCATCTGGTCAAACACCTCCATCCCCCTCTTTCCTCCAATCTCTCTCTGCCATCCACTTTACCCCTGCTCATCCCCCACCTCTTTCTCTTACCGCCAGCCACAGTAGTCCTTGCTCCTTCCATCCTTCCCTTTTTTCCCACTCATTTTCTTCATTCATTTTTATTCTCTAACAAGTACGGACGTCCACCAAGACGTGGCCATTATTTTCATTTTATTTTATTTTTCCTTCCAACATGTCTACCCTACATGTATTTGTACTTGCATGACATCTTTTCTCTATATCATCATCCTGATGAAGTCTTATAAATAAAGACGAAACGTTGATGTACACATAAAAAACATCCATTTTTTGGTTTCCCTTTTTCATTTTACCATATATATATATATATATATATATATATATATATATATATATATATATATATATATGTGTGTGTGTGTGTGTGTGTGTGTGTGCGTGCGTGCGTGTGTGTGCGTTTGTGTGTGCGTGTGTCCCTGCATGTATATTGTATATTAATGTGTGTTTTAGTGTTTCTGTTATGTGAAGAGACATCGTTCATTACCTTGGTTGTCTGAAGACAGAATATTTCCAGCTACGGATTTCTAATTTAAAAGTTTATGGCCCCTACCCATAAATTACTCCTTTACCTCGTTATTCTTTTTATTATTATTCTATTTTTAGGTTTTATAGATTGAATTTTTATTAGATCATTGGTTCTGAAAAGCCGATTAGTTGGAGGCATTGTCATGCATATAGCTATTATATATATATATATATATATATATATATATATATATATATATATATATATATATGTGATTTTATGAAGGCTTACCAAAGCATTCCTTTCAAGACACCAATGATCACCATTAAAGATATTTTTTCTTACAATATATATATATATATATTCATACAGACCTTGCAATGTTAAAAGAAGATCCTCGGTAGTTTCTGTCATTTTGAGTCGATATTATCAATAATTAGTAATAGTATACATCATCGTAAGCTATTGACAATTCGTATTTTCCCTTTCCGGGTGGAGGTGTAATTTTTAATTTTTAAAATTTCTAAATTTTAGTTTCTAGATTTTTATTTTTCATTCTCAGACGTGGGAAATAAAGAGAAGGCGAGTAGAGGTACACACACACACACACACACACACACACACACACACACACACACACACACACACACACACACACACACACACACACACACACACACACACGCATACACACACACACACACACACATATATATATATATATATATATATAGTAAGCTATGAAAATATATTTATGGCAATTAAGCTTCACAGAGGCTCCCGCGTTTCATTCCCGGGGCAATCTTTAGGCTCAAATTGCATGGAGTTATGTTTGCCGGGTGTTTTTATATACAGGGCTAGTTAACCAATCGGATTCTTTGTTGTTCTCTCAGCCAATCGTTTTGTTTTCTATAGATTGCCCTATATCACGTGGTTCCTTGTATTTCTATTTTAGGTTTTGATTTTTAAATTGTTAAGTTTTTGTTTAGTTTTGTTTTTGTTTTTTCACTTATAAATTTATTTCTGTGTAAGCAGCTGTTTGCTATGTCATTTCTATAGTTTAATAGATTTCGGGGATCTTTAAAGTTTAGGATTTCAATTTTTTTTATTCAGGCATAATCTACACGGGTCGTCTAAATTTCTACATGTACTGGCCTGTCGTATTATTTTCCATTCAATTATTGGTGAGCGTCCATTTTCTTTGAGCTCCCGATAGTGGTTTGCTAGTGCCGTTTTAATTCGACGTTCTCTGTTTTTGTGCTTTTGTGGTCATAATATCTGGCTTTTAAATCTAGGGAGGTCATACCCACGTATTATTTCTTGTTATTTGGTCTTTCCTTGGCAAATATTGTTGCTTGGTATACAATACTTTTGGTTAGGCATTTATTTTGTAGTGGACAAAGTGCATGTTACATTTTTTCTCTTCATTGCTAACTTTTTCATTTCTGTCTTTTTTTCTTATGGGGGGTTTCTTATTGCTGCTGAATTGAACTCTTTCCCTGATGAGCTGCATATCTGAGGTGAATGACTGTGTTTTTCTTTCGACTCTGCTGCGAAACGCGCGTAGGATGTATAGATGTATAGAAAGCATTGAATTTTGAAAAAATAAAAATAAAAATACAATATTATGAAGAGTTTGTTTGCCTGTAAAACAAGGAGAAATGATTATATATGTAGTAAAAAGACTGGATGAACATAAGAACACTATGGTTTTGGTCGGTCAACCAATTATGAAGACTAAGAAAATATGAATGAACAGTTAAAAGGTTTGGATTTAGTCATTGGAATTAACTATAATATATATATATATATATATATATATATATATATATATATATATATATATATATATATATATATATTTAGCGGGTTTTAGCGGGTTTTCTAATTAAACAACGAATTTGGATTTGACTTGAGTTGCACGTGTTGGGATTTCGGAACTTTGATTGGACTTTTTGTATTATTTTGATTGATTTATTTATCATTAACATTGAATATGGACACATTTCGCGACTGGATAACTTTGCCGACCCCTTCAATTTCACGTATTTGGACTGCTGTTTGTATCTTGGAGTAATGTCCTTCCTGATTATGCTTCTCAACTTGTATGACCTGGATGGACTGTATGGATTCAACAAAAGTATGTTTTTGGATTGATATGTTTGATGTTATGTATTTTTATATATTTGTGTATATAATTTTATATATTTTCAAAGCGTAATTTTATTGCCTGTAGTAGTATAACTGCGGTAATGGTCCTCTGAAGAGAAGAATTATCTTTGAAAACTCATGAGCTAAGGACTTAAGGATGCTTTGCATGAACTTTGAATTCTAATAAAATTTGATTGACACCTTATTTTATTACTTCATTTTATATTATAATATTAATGCTCTGTCCGGTATATTGAGCTTCAGTTTTTTATCCGGATGTTTCACTAATTATAAGATATTAGTTGACGCTTATATCTTTTGTTGGATTGCTTCATATATATATGTATAATGCGACTTCATTGAGCTTGCCATTTAGAACATGTTCGAATATAAAAAAATATACATTTTATTTATTTGAAAACAATACGTTACATACTTCAGAGTCTTACGGTGGTTTTATTCAGATAGCTTGACAACAGCGACTCATGAAATAAAAACACATCGAATAATGGAGTTTCCTGGCAGTATTGACATCGTGCCCCGTCATACCCTTCCCCCTTTACTACCTCTCCCCAACCAAAAGCAGAGACGAAGCTGTTGACCTATCCCCACACAAGCCTTACTTTATTAGTAACAAATAATACTGCCACCAGAGTCAAATTTATAACCATTACGTTTCAACTATAGCCTCACTTTTATATTAATAATTGTTCCTTTTTCATATTTTCATATTTTCAATTTGCCGTAATTATAATTTAACACAACCTCTCAGATTATAAGACCTGAACTAACTAGATCATCATTCCCGACATGCTTAATCGGTGTAGGTAGGAGATGGTTGACATTCACCCGGGTTCCAGGATTGTAACTAGATACACCTCTGGGGGCTTGGGCGAGTGGTAAACACATCTGTCGATATTCTCCCTTACCCCTTAAAGAGCAATAGAACGGCGTGAGCGGTTTCTCCTATTAGTCAGAAACCACACCAGCCATAACAACACGTCTGATGACTCTCGTCCTGATGAAAAGAAATAAGCTTAAACGTGAAATGACTGAAATTTTTACTTATATATATATATATATATATATATATATATATATATATATATATATATATATATATATATATATATTCCTACCAAATTATAGTATTACTGTCTGTTGTAATATTTCCTTTTGTGATTATGGACTATTCCAATATTTATTTTATTCGTGTCTGTATTTATTATTTTCGACTGTTAATAATAAACAGAGAGAGGGGAGATAAAAAGAGAGAGAGATTCATAAACGGCGTATAGAATAAGTACATGGGTTTACATCAGATACATTGCGAGTGAGTGAAATTGATAGATAAATAATTACTTGAGTTATTTGAGGACTACGGTTCATTAGAAATATTAAAATCAATGTTATCATTGCAAATATATCTGAATGTGAAAACTGAGGTATACCTTAACATGTAGTTTGTGTAGTGAAAATATATAGGAGAAAAAGCCTTAGGGAAACAAACTTTGATATACAAGCATTCGTGAAAGAATAGATAGATAAATATCGGTTAATGTTTCCTTGTCAAAGCAGTAAATAAAGAATGATTTAGCAAATGATAATAGCGTAAACTATATACATAATTGCAAAATTTAATAGACTTTTTGAGGTAGTTCAAGATTTTTTTAATGTCTCTGATCAATGAAAATCTTATTTCAACGAAAAAGAAAATGCATTAATGACCACCTTTGCGATTAAAAGTTGGATGATGTCCTAAATTTTGTGTCAACATTTTGTAAACGTTTTTTAAATTTTCTTTCACGTTACTTGGTGTCAATAGCCGTGAACGTATCCACCGTTAGACGACTAGTAGCGTTAGTCGATGATATTTAGAGCAAGTTTAAGGAAATAAGATAGAACAAATTTAGTTTAGCAATTAATAGATTAAACTTTTCAGCTTAGCCGTTAACGGAGTAAACATTTGAATTTAGTAGTTAATGAAGTAAGCATTTAAATTTATCAGTGTATGGACAAAACCTTTCGGTTTAGCAGTTAAACAGGTAAGAGACGAAATATTTCAGTTTTGAGGTTAACAATTAAAATATTAACGGAGTAACCATTTCAGTTATGTAGTTGGCGGTGTAAACATTTACTTAAGTCATTAACGAAGTAAACATTTCTTTTAAGAAGTTAACGGAATAAACATATCAGTTTAGCAGATAACCGAGTAATAATTTTTGGTTAAACAGTTAAATTTAGAAGTTAACAGACTAAATATTTCAATGTAGCTGTAAACAGGGAAACAATTTCATTTTAACTGTTAACATACTAAACATTTTAGGTAAGCAGTTAAAGGTGAAAACATATAAGTTTATCAGTTAACAGAGTAAACATTTCAGTTAATGAAGTAAACATTTCAGTTAAATAGTTAACGGAGTAAACATTTCAGTTAATGAAGTAAACATTTCAGTTAAATAGTTAACGGAGTAAACATTTCAGTTAATGAAGTAAACATTCGAGTTTGTCAAACAAAAAAAAACAATCACAACATGAATCGTAATGATATAAAGATTTTTAAAAGGACTAAATAAAACAAGAAAAAACTGCCAAATACCGAAAATTTGCTGTCGTTGTCTCTGTCCAAAATTGTGATTATCCGACGTGAGATTCAGTTTAAAGTTGTTGAGTCGCTTTATCTAAACTGGTCGCATCGCTCTAAGTATTTGATTTTTATTTCAATTAAGTGTGCTGATAGGGAATTTCTAGATGTCTGCAACACATTAGATAAAATAGTGAATGGACTTTAAATTTAAACAACCCACGCGCCAGGATTTTTATTTGAGTCAACTTTTCGTTCAACGCGTTAGGGTTAGGGTTAGGGTGAGATTGTATGTAAAAATAAGTCAATTACGAATTAGTTATTCTTCTTCGTTCAGGAACGTCTGGTCTTGTGAAATTAACACAACAAAGTCTCCAAAGAGACAATTTAAAATTGGTAAGATGAAACATGATCATGCATAAATAGTTTACCGAATTACAATTTGTTGAGACATCGATTTGAATTCGTTCTTTGTGATATTGGATCTCACAGCAATTAATGTGTGCACATTTCCTATTCTTTTATTATCGAACCTCCACGACGATCAGCCCAGTGCCAACAGACCATACAACCAGACAAACACAGAATAGACAATGAAAAGAACAAAAACTCAAACTTATTATACCTCGTGAAAGAATATGGCATGGCTGAAATAGTTTTATTTTATAGAAAGATATGTTAAGATCGGCAGAAGTAGCTTGGGGAAGTGATGAATTATTGTAAGGGGAGAGGGTATAAAACCCAAATAAATATACGAGTTCAGCGAAGTAAGAATGAAAGAAAGAGAATGACTAGGAGGAGAAGGACGAAGAAAAAGAATATTGACAATGAGAATTAAAGGGGAGAATCGAATTTTGGGAGAGAAGGAGAGAAAGTAGGCAAAATAATGTAAATAATAATAATAATAATAATAATAATAATAATAATAATAATAATAATAATAATAAGAAGAAGAAGAAGAAGAAGAAGAAGAAGAAGATTAAAAGGAGGAAGAAGGTTGGTGATTATTAAGAGGAAAAAGAAGAGGGGGAGAAGAAGAGAATGAGTAGTAGTAGGAGAAGAAGAAGATTGGAGATAGTTAAGAAAAACAGAAAGAAAAGAAGTTTGGGAGAGAAGGAGATAAATATGGAATAATAATAATAATAATAATAATAATAATAATAATAATAATAATAATAATAATAATAATGAGAAGAAGAAGAAGAAGAAGAAGAAGAAGAAGAAGAAGAAGAAGAAGAAGAAGAAGAAGAAGAAAAAAGGAAGAAGAAGAAGAAGAAAACGAAGAAGAAGAAAATAGAGTAAGAAGAAAAGTAAGACGAGGAGAATGAGAAGGACTTGACAAAGAAGAAAGAAGAAGAAAAGGAAGAAGAAAAAGGATAGAAAATGCAAAAAAAGATATCTTATACATAACGAAATTCATACTTGCCGCAGAATTAATTTAAATAATTTTAAATTCTTAAACGATGACAAACACTTATCAAAAATTGTCAGGCTAGCACTTAATGACAAGCCTACAGAAAAAAATGATATCTGCTGGAGTTTTCTTTCAGAAACGAAGAGACAGACTGGCTAAGTATCTTGAAATTGAGCCATATCTTCGTACGAATTATCAAACGATACACATTTTAAACTGAGATAAAAATAATCTTTCGGGCAATATTAAATACGAGCTTTAAATTATGAAAGCAAAGACGGATCCATTCAAAATATGCTTAGCGATAGAAATGTAATTTCAACATAGACCGACGCCGCTTCTATAAATACAATTCCAGATAGAAGCGCGAGAGACCGAGAAAACTGATATTTCAAATCTAAGTGTAACAGTCCGACCTCTATGCTATTTCAATCTGAAACTTTACAGATCTCGGAATTTCAATCTTAAGCATTGACAGACGGACCAACCGATGCATATAAAATAATAAACGATGGAAATGCTATTTAAATATGCATTTAAAACTTAAGGATTGTCAGAGCAACTAACAGATGTATATGAAACAATTATCGACGAAAATTCTATTTAAAAACGAAGTGTAACAATCTGATCAAAATAACAGATTGACCAACAGATGCATATAAAATAATTATCGAAGAAAATTCTATTTATAAACGAAGCGTAACAGTCTGTATAAATGTTTTTTCAATTTCGTGATACTTTATTTGCTGGGTACATAACACACATTATTCTAACCAACACAACAGCGTCGTATTTGGAGGCTACCCACATCAACCAAAGTTTGGCAGATTTAATCACACAACAGATGGGTTGGACGGCACACATGCAGTGGGTGAAGCATTCCACATCATTTAACAAGTAGCTGATCCGTGTCCCAGCATTTCCCGGGAAAGTACATAAATTCTAGAAAGCCCATACCCAACTTTGAACGATCCAGCACGAACACAGACCCCACAATGTTAAAAGCAGATACCCAGAACTTACCTGTGTAATCGTTTCGTAGTTTCGATTTTGTTGCGCCCCCTCCATTTATAGGGTAGGGTGGAGCATAATGTGTCAGTTGGGCCAGTTTTCTTCTAACTCACAATTCTGCATATGCTTTATTTCGTTGGTTTACCAGCTTAAAAAAATGCTACTGCTTAACTGCTGCACCTCAATTACTACCCTGTTTCAAATTCGTGAAAACCACTGATAACATGTATATTTTTAACTAATCGATCACCAATCGAGAATTAACGCTAATGAGGTGGATTGCCAGCTGAATGCTGAAGAATATTTATAAGACGATTGAAAATGATAAATGAAATCAACAAAATTTGATTACAAGTATTCAATTTGAAGACGACTATGTTGTTGACTGCAAACAAGCAGTCCCGTGGTAATGTGTTCTAATAATGCGGATGTCCTTAGAAAGAAACTATGTTCATGGAAATTCCGTTTGATGTTGTTATTCACATGGAGAAAGTTATTTTCAATAAGGGTAGAAGAGGAGTTCTTGCTGTAAATCTCTCCTAAGGAAGAACCAGCGATTGAAGCTCAATTGAGCACCTAACATAGAAATGAAAATGGAGTAGAGAAATACTAGCAACGTCTCTTCTGTGAGAAAGCGGCTATAGAGAACAGGAGATTACATCCCCCACTAGATTGGGAATTTTATTTTTGACTTAAAGAGAGGCACCTCCTTTGAACGTATCTGATTTTTATATCAGTACAGGATTGCATCAGGTGTCAGGCACTTTCTGGTGCGGTAGAGTGATCCTATCATTTTCCCAGCCACCTTACCAACAGCTAACGAACATAGCTAATCTATATTAATCTTCGGTCATCCAATAGTTACGCTTATTTCTTTGGTGACGGGCGAACGGTTGCAAACTGTCTTTAAGAAAAGACACACTGTCTCTTTATCTCTCGTTATTTTATTTGCGAACATGTTTTCCTTTTGTATTCCCTCTAGCAATCTCGATTTTTCATGTAACCCGAAACGCATGTAATTTCCGTAGTTGGACTTTATTGACAGAGAAAGCCACTAAGCGACGACAAATTGCATGCTCGCCTCTTCTCTCAAACGTCAAGTGTTAAAAGAAAACGTACATCTTGTTACATGATTTAAGTTTATAAGGGAATTCGACAAAGAGGATTCAAACAGCGACACCATATAAAGCTCAAAACCTCATTTATAAATGAACAAAGGAAGCATTTCACTTATTAGTAAGTGGTATTCCACTGGAGGTTGAGTGACAACAAGTCTTCACAGATTTCCAACACTCTCTGTTTTTTTTGATAACCATTGCAGGCGTTAACCATTGATTTTTCGCTGGCAACAACCGTTTATATTTTCTCGTATTTGAGTGGAAATAAGCCTTCCCGATGTTCCAGTAATCTCCACACCCTTCCACTGGAGGCATGGATAATGCTCTCCTTCCTCGGTCTTTTCATCTTACTTGTCTCTTCACGGCCATGTTGTGTGGTAACAGATGTGTATGTATGTGTGTGAGTTTTTGTTTGCTTTTTTTAGGGGGAGGGAGTCAGCTTATAAGATTTATGGCAGTTGTAGTTATTTCTATTTCAACTAACCTGTGGTTGGTTTTAATGCGTAGTTTATGTTGTTTGGTTTCCGCCTTCGAGGATTTCCCTGTTTGAAACATTGCATTTTATGGTCTTAGCCTTTCATTTGACTCCAATATTGTCTAGTCTTTTCCTAGTGTTCTTACCATTATTGGCATTACTATAGTTGTCATGTTCCTAGTGCTCCTACAATTATTGGTATTATAGTGGGTTTTTTCATGTTCCAGATTCCACCAGTTCTCTGGCAAGTTCCATCTTTTTTTTGTCACCTTGATCTTCACCCTGTAAACTGCTGGGACGGCAAAATCTATGATTTGACAAGTTTCTTCCTGTTAATTGACTATTATCACGTTATGTCTCCTTGCTTGTATTAGTTTTCGGTTTGTACCTTTATATGTCATGATTTGCTGTTGTTCATGGCTGCAACCAATAATGCAGCTGTTACGCTTGTTCGCTTCCACTTATGTCTCTGGTTTTGATTCATGTTGCTCCGCAGAGTTTTGACCATATTTTCGGGACGCTAGCTTGTATCACTCCTCTGATGACGATTGGTGTTGTCGAATCATCTTCGTTTACAGGGTCGTACCTCTCCCACGTTATGTCAATTCATCAAAAAGTTCGGACTGTGGCCGATCAAAGAATTGGTCGTAAACTTAGGAATTAGAATACATAAAAATGCAGCAAGCAAGGTATCGATAATTCGAACAATTATTCTTTATTAAAAAAAGAAAGAATATATATTTTCGCTGGTTAGGGGAATATCCCTCTGTGCTTCTTGACTGCTTTTGGTTCCAACGTTGACTCTCTAAGTTTACTAGACAGTCGGTGGTTAAAGTTCATGGATGGACGAGGCGAAAAGCGTTTTTCTCCTCCGGGCAGAGCAAAGCAATTCTCTCGGCAAGACCAACACGACAGTTTCCTCTCTGAAACCCAAATTCTAAAACTCCAAACTATAATACTAACTTTGACAGAATACATTCGTGATTGTCGCGCCTTATATTACGTGGCAAGGAAACTTGGCGCTGTCCGCATAAGTTATACTTACACAGTAAGCAATTAATTAGTTACTTACTCGTTGGAATCCGTATCTCAGGCGGGGTTTCCCTTGACAATCATTTATTTTCCTCTCCCAGCTGATCGGCCGCAACCTATGCAGCATTCCGCCGTGGACGAATCTCTACGCGTTTACATTCTACGCGTGGCTTAGATTATTTCTGTACGGAACTTTACTTCGAATATGTGTCATGTCACTCCTCAAACATTATAGTCAGCTAGTGGGGTAACCTTCTGAACTTCTCTTCGTGCGCTACCGTTATCAAAACGAAACAGCTTGATCTCGGGAAATTAAAAACAATACTTCTAATCTTTTTATACTGTAGTTCTTTGAGTACAATACGCATCAAAAACCAGGCCATTCTCTAAATTATCATCTCGCTAACGTCAACCTAGTCGGTAAATGTCGGTATATCCCCGACTGTATTAGGAACACCGACGCTCCAGTATCAATAAAAGCCTAGTTCTAAGTATCCCTATCGAGACGGCACAGGTAAGCTCGTTCTCCTCTGTCAACAGGAAAAACACTTGTGCTCTTTTTCTACTTGTCCCCTGTCTCTCTGTTCCGCTATCCGTGGGGCATTCCTCCTGTCCGAAAACTTATTCTTTTCTTCTGAATAGCCGATTGCAATTCATAGAGTCCCCTGGGTTTTACTTTGACTACCCATACTAAATTCCAAATTCCTCTCTGGATCTCTTTCAGAGTTCCGCAATTCTCGCCAATCACCAAATCGTGATCGCTCAGTCTGTGTCTCTACTGCTTACTCACAAATCAATACAATAGAAAGAGAAACAATACAATATGTTTCAGAACTCTTCTTAATGATTTTACTATTGTTGCTATTACATTCGTATCTGTATATTTGTATGTGTCTCTATCGGCATCTATCTATTTATCTATCTATTTATCTCTCTCTCTCCCCCCCTCTCTCTCTCTCTCTCTCTCTCTCTCTCTCTCTCTCTCTCTCTCTCTCTCTCTCTATATATATATATATATATATATATATATATATATATATATATATATATATATATGAGAAAGGAAGGATGAAGGTAACATCCTTTTTGTTTTTTTCTTTTTCATTTCTCATATATATATATATATATATATATATATATATATATATATATAACTTCTTTGTAATATAGTAGGGAAAATCCCAGCAGAGTGCTCGATTAATTAAGAATGAAAGTTAAAAATTAAGAACGTGATATTTATTTGTTTTAAAGATGAAAATACACCTTTTACCATCAAATGGAAGGTAATTGAGATAAAACCATTATTCTCTCCAGCCATAAATAGATGCCCTCTGTGTAGCGTTGAAAAATACCATATATTAAGGGCCATCATTGACCCAAATACAGTCTGTTTGAAAATTCGAGATGAAATCTTTAAGGGATGCATCAACAGGAGACACGCACTACTCATAAACTGGACTTACCGATACACATAAAAGCATAGCTACTCCTCCCTCCGCCAAATACATAACCCCATAATTGCCCCATTAAATACCGACTTCCACTCCAGAAAATCTTTCCAACTATAACCTCTCAAAATATAAATAAAATTGAAAAAATACGAACAAATACCTTAATCAACCCATATCCGCACTTCTTTTCAAGGGCAATAATTTCAACCTTCCGAAAAATATTTCTCCAGTCATTATTATTACTTCCATAAGTCTCCACTATTTCTCGATCATAATGCTAATCTCCCATATCTCCCAAACAGATCCAATCTTTTATTTTTTATTTTTTATATCTCTTTAAATTTCCTCCGACCCCCTTTTTCAAACACTCTAAGCAAATACCAAACGAGAGTGACACGTGACTTCACATTTCCGAAACAGATGACAACAGAAGCTGAAGAGAGTCCGATGGCTGAGTCCGTCAGTGCTTGAAACCGACGGTACGAATGTTGTACTTATTTTCTGTACCAAAATAAATATATATATATATATATATATATATATATATATATATATATATATATATATATATATATATATATATAAATGTCAGCTCCAGCCCTAATAGGGTAAGTTTCTGCAGGCATAGTTGTTAGAGTGACAATGAAAAGGAGAATTATTGAAAAACCTTCAGAAACAGAAGAATTCTTGGTAATGAGCTTTGATTGTTTTAGACGTTTCTTTTTAATTTTTTAATTTTCAGTTTTAGTGAAAACGCACACCAGACTAGAATTGAAAAACATGACTCTGGAATTGCAATAGCAAATGATGAGAACGCAAATCTCGCAGACACAAATGACGCTAGCTACCTCTCTTCGAACAATCTGATCGTTCAGATCACAATGTCGTTCCTTTGTCAAACGTCTTCGAGCGTCACTTTTGAAATCTGACAGTTCAAGATTCGCAGTCACCGTCTCTTTGCAACAGGCACACGCTTGCTGTAACCGCCCATCACCGTCATCACATCATTTTATTAGACTCCTATTTTCTTTTGACTCTAGTGACTCGTTCCAGACGAAAGTGGGACAGGGGAGTGTTGCCGACTATCCTGTATTTTAAGCGTCAGTTGAATTTCGTTAAGTACGTTTAAAGGCGTTTTATTTTTCTTTATTACTCCAGTCTAAAACTTACTCTTTACTCTTTATTTGTACATAACTGCATATGGATAGCCACAGGCTTGCATAGCTACACACATATATGGATATATACATACACATACAAACTAATTCATCTAAATACCATTAACAAACGCAATCAAACTTATATTCATATATATATATATATATATATATATATATATATATATATATATATATATATATATATATATATATATATATATATATATATATATTGTGTGTGTATTTAGGCAGAATTTTTCATTAATACAAATGTTGTTAAAAAACAACGGAACTCTTCTGTTTTGTTAGTCCTTTTTTTATTTTTTCAATTCGTCGAATGATTTTTTTATGTTGACATCGAATGAATTAATAAATGAACCGTATGTTACACGAACGTTTTCGACTCCTTCAAACACCTGATGATGATTCCAGAAGGAGTCGAAAACGTCATGAATTATCTGGCTGATCAAGAAGTAGAGGTAATGGACTGGCCTGCTCAGAGTCCTGACATGAACCTTATAGAAAACTTATAGAAGACTCTAAGACAGAATGTTATGGTAAAGAATCCGGTAAACATCGAAGACTTGTGGATGAAACTGAAAGATGAATGGGCCAAGATAACTGTGGCCCAATGTCAAGATTTAGTTAAATCATGCAGTCGTAGATGCGCAGCAGTTATTGAAAACAAAGGTGGAAGTAACAATCTCCTTTGCCTTTTTAATGTGATTTAGGTAAAAACGATATTTTGTTCCTTTATTTTGGACACTTGAAATCTGTAAAATGGTGGATAACTTTAAAAATATTATTTTAATTCATCTGAAAATATCGGTACAAGTCCAACTACATAATGTGTATATTCAGTGAAATTTTCATAGAAATTAATATATAATTTTGTTGGGATTCAGAAGAATTAATTTTTGTTCCTTAATTTTGGCCGGTACTATATATATATATATATATATATATATTAAAACGCAAGACTATAATTAATATAAATAATTACAATTTGTAAACGACGAATTCAAACGCAGCTCCCTCTTTGTATTTTAACTTTTACAGACACCGGTAATCTCTTACGATCTGCAAACAACACCTTAAATGAAAATAAAAATACAAAGCTACAAATGAATAAATAAAGAAAAAACACTTAAATAATTTAAAACACAAATCTATAAATAATAAATGAAATAAAACTCAATTCCCAACCAATATATTTTTCCAGAAAATGTACCGTTTGTATCGATATAACGTCATTTCTCATCGTGGTTTGATCTCATTCAGTACGCTGAGTATTGATTTTTTATAAATGTAAAATTCAGCCCATCTGGATAAAACCGCGGTACGTTTCTGAAACATATTGTTTTCAAATAAATTATATTAGCTCTGACTTCTCTGCGATCGATAACTTTATTGATTTCTTTTCAATATAACCTGACACCCACCCACACACACACACACACACACACACACACACATATATATATATATAAATATATATATATATATATATATATATATATATATATATATATGTGTGTGTGTGTGTGTGTGCGTAAATCCCGACGCAACTATATTCTTTAATTGTACCAAATAATCCATAAATAGATGGAAGAGCTCGAAACAAATATCAGATGAAGGCAATTCAATTTTCAAGATATTTTTAGTGCGATATGCGAATATTTCGATAAAATAACGGTGAAAATATATGAAAATAAATTATTCACCTTTCTGAAAACCTTTTTAAAACACCATAGCGGGAATAGCGGGAGAAAAAGTACAAGGAAAAGCCAATAATGTCGATAAAATATAAAATCAGTATTGTTCAAAATAAAATCACGAATTTTTATATGGCTAATATTTCTTCTGCCCGTTTTTCTTTGAATGATTTTAAGCCGTTGACAAGATTTTGCATAGAAAAGTAAGTTTGATTTTCGTGCGAAAATTATGTTTATAATATTGGTATTTTATTGTTTTTATTATATCTATATTTTGAAAAAGACATTAACATTCTGTTAATACGTTCTTTGAATTTTTTCTTCAAATCGTGGAATTGCGAACTAATATCACAAAGAATTGAAATGCTGTACCCAGAAATTATAAACAGTTAGCTAATAAATACTACCAACAAATATTGTCACGATTTTGTTTGTTTGAGTCCTTCAAATATTAATCACTTTAACGATTAACGTCTTATATTAACTGAAACCGCATTGTATTCCAAATCAAACCGTCAACGTGTAGAACTATAATCTTTTGTTTAAATCTATTTAAATACGTTTATAATTTCCTAATAAAAGAGAAATACGGTTATCATTATTGTGAGACGAAATTCTCTCGTACTGATATAAATTCATCTTTTTAATAACGGTTTTTCTACGTGTATTACTTCGAAAGAAAATCTTCCAAAATGTCTGCCTTTGACAGAATAATTTGTTTGATGAAAATATTATGTTCAGTACAAAATAAAAGATGACAGTTATTTTAGACATTTAATTAAAATAAAAACGGGTTTAACCATTTTTCGTAATTCCTTAACCCTTAAAACGATTGAAGTTGTTTTTGACGGCAATAACAACTACAGATATCAATGAAAAATACATCTACTCATTCAGACAGAATGGAACAATGTATCATCGTGGATATAATAAAGGTTCAAAATTCTCTCACGTTCCCGAGCCTGACATAAAGATTTCGAAGTCCGTCTAACCGGTTCCTAAGTTTTAAAATATTCAACTGAAGAAGGTCGGATGGTGCATCGATCGAAATAACAACCAAGATGTAAATAGTAGTCCGAATAACACAAATAATATTAAACATTCAGTTCAATCGATTTAGAAATGTAGCGAATAGAGTCACAGAATCATTTCTTATTGGTAAAACAAATTTCATAAAATTGACAATTACACATTTAATAGTTTATTTAGCCGTTTTATTTACATTACAAGCGTGTTAAATTCATCAAACAAAGAGCGCGCGCGCGCGAGAGAGAGAGAGAGAGAGAGAGAGAGAGAGAAAATCGGACCTTTTACTTTAATTAAACTGTTGAATAGGTCGAGACGAATCGAAATCCTGAAACGAGAGCATGTAAGTCGCTGCTACTGATCCCTTTGAGTCGACGACTGGACTGGAAGTAAATCAACAGTCCAGCAGCAGAAACTGACATTCCCTCGTTCTAGTATGCTCATCCGTCCTCGAAACAAATTGCTCTTTTCAGGAAATTTACTTCCTACTTACGTTTATGTCAACAAATCTGCCCTTTTCAGGGCAACTCACCAACTAAAGTTGCATTTCGTCTTCCCAGAACGACTTGCCCTTCAGTTTTCTGGGTCATTTTTCCAACCCCATCGTCGTCCACGTTCGTCCGATCAACAACGCGTGGGAATGAACATCGTGTCGCCAGACATTGCGAGCGATTATTTAACTCTGTCGACGTCTACCTTCGACCAGCAACATTAGTGATCTAACCCTGAGTGAACATGTTTATCGAGCCGATATTCTCGAATATCAGCAACTTCGACACACGACCAGCAACAGTGGAGATAACTTACATTGCTAATATAGTACAAATATCCGCTCTGGGACGAGTTTTCTGCTAGTTGATATGAAGTGAAAATTAACCGCTATAAAACTAATTGATCAGAAAAAGAAGACAAACTCTCCCCCCTCGTTCTGTTTTAATAATAATAAATAGAATATTTTTGTGTATATATTAAAAGTAAAAGAAATCCCTTTTCTCTCATTTTATTATTATCAGATATTATTGAGATTAAGCCTCTCCTCCTTTGCTTATAAATATAAATTTGCATGCGTTATTATTCTTTCCTTTCTTTTTATAACTATCATATCAAGCTTCTAATTCTTTTTATAACTGATCAGACTCCTAATCCATTGCTCATGAAATTTGCATATGTGATTATTGAAGCGAGCCGAAAATCCGTATGTTCACTTTTATTTTATAGATAAACAAATAAATCGCAGATATAATTCTATCGGATTGCTGCTATATTGTTGTTTTCTCTCTAGCTCTCAGCAGGAATGATTCTTTCTGTCTTCATTTCAGCCGCCCTCCGTGTTTGCCACACCCATTTATTTCACTCCCCATAACCGTCAGCTCTTCCAATCAAACTATCAAGAGCCATAATAATTTAAAATCATAGCAATAAATACGATGTACAAAAATCAATATTTGTCAAATTCTCGTAATATCTGGCATGAAAACAAAAGTACTTAACATAATGGTGAATTTTCAAATGCCTTAATATATCTCTTTGGTTATACAAAGTGTATACACAAACATCGGTTTATATATATATATATATATATATATATATATATATATATATATATATATATATACTAGATGTAACTGTGATCCGGTGGGTCACAAATACTACCACCAATTGTTTTACTTTGATTTAATTCGAAAATTCATAAACTGTGTTGCATAACTAATTGCCCGATAGATGACACCTGGGTATCTATAACGGACGCATAAATGTATATAGCATATAAATTATATATATATATATATATATATATATATATATATATATATATATATATATATATATATATATATATATATATATATTAATCAGGACGCGTAGAATCTTTATTAAAATTCACTTCTGAACATTTTCATAGTTAGTTCATAAAACTTCAATACATATTCACGCACTCCCTACTTGACGGGTATCCACATTCGTGTCTCACCATGGCCAAATGGGCTTAATTTATAAACCATCTTTTCTGTTCATTTCTGCTTCTTATCAGCGTAGATATTGGTAAGAGAAAAAGAAAATTAAGACAATGAAGGAAACACAAGACGAGAAGGAAAGGCAGTAAATTAGCAGACAATAACTCATTTCGCCACAGTTCTACTCAAATATTTAATAATGTTACATGTGGGTGTAGCTGTGTTGTTTTGGAATATTGTTCTGATGCTTTTGGTAAGTGACACTTTGTGTTATTGTGAAAATTATTATTATTGTTAGTATTGTTGATGTTATTGATGTAATATTTAGTGTAGACACCTTACCTAGTTTTGAATTACGGTTAGTACTGAGAGATGTTCAAGGATGAAGCTGTCTGGCAGAGTTAGAGTCAAATCAGATGAATGTGGGAGAATTATATAGAACATGGGAACTTGATTTAGAATTAAATTATATCAGAAGGTGAAGAAAGGATTTTTAATTCAATAAATTAGTGATAAGGGAGGAGTTAATGTGAAGGCACAAAATAATGCGGGCTAGTAGATCAAAACAAATTCGTTTACTCACCACTCGCCGTGATTGTATGCGAGATTCGAAATAAAATTCCACCTGTTTAAAGAATAAAAGTTCGATCACGGCTAAATATTATTCAGCTGTTTTTGTCGAGTTTCATTTCAGCTTTTTCAGCAGTTCAGAACTCGCCACACCCATCATCTTGACAACAATAACAAACGGAACGAGAAGAAGTCGAAGTATGGAGACCCGAATCGATAAAGACCACATCACATTATCCGTATTAAATATAGTTATTATTGTCAATATAAATATTGTTATTGGTATTTGATGGGCATGTAAGTTACAGACTGAGGTTTATTTGTATCAAATATAGTTGTATTGCAGAAAGAATTGTAAACTGTATTCACAAATTCCATGGATGGCATTTTAACTTACTCACAGCTGATATATTTACATACAATTACAAATAATGAGAAAATACTTTCAAGCTTAAATAGTTTTTGCATGTATCTAAGCATTATAATCTTATTATCCAATGTATTACCCGATTAAGCTGTACTATGTAAATAACGTAGAACTCGTCCGTTAATTGACTATTTTGCATACATTTTGAACCAGTGCCATATTTGCTAGGCGCACCTGTCAAATGCACGTGTGCGATGTAAGACATGTAAATACCTAGGTAATATGAAGCAGGGCGATGGCTTACGAATCCATTTAGAATAGATTGGCTTCGATCCTTATAGGATACCGCAGACAAAGGGAAAGCTGACAAATATGAAAGAATTAAAGACAAGACAGAAACAAAATAACATAGGATAAAAAGAATGAAAGGAAAAAAGAAAGAAAGAAAGAGAAAGAAGAATATAGGAAGAAAGAAAGAAGAATATAAGAAGGAAGGAAGAAAGAAAGAAAGAAAGAAGAATATAGGAAGAAAGAAAGAAAGAAGAATATAGGAAAACAGAAAGAATGAAGAATATAGAAAGAAAGAAAGAAAGAAGTGAGAAAAGAAAAAAAGATGATTAAGCAATTTTAATAGAACATTTTATTTAAAATTGCTAATTAAGTTAAAAAGATATTAAACATTTGTAAGCTTATCATTTAACATTATTTTCTTTAGAAAAACCTGATATCTCTTTATTAATAAAATGTGTCTGTGTATGTATGTTTTCGCCTCTACGTGACTTTCGCATTATCATTTACTATTAATAAATTATTTTTGAAACCAAAAAGTTATATAATTACTAAAATATTTATTTTTAAATCCCATTTAAACGTATTTTAATTACAAAATTAAATTCATCACAATGCATTTCTTTTTTATTCAGCATCAAGTCATCTATTTTAATCGTTCGTTTATAGTTAAAATTCGAAAGTTAAAATGAATTTTGAAGCATTCCAACTGTCGAATAAAACATTCCCATGTAAAAAAAACATTTTGGAAGCTATTTTACAGACAATAATTTTAGATATAGCGAACAAAATAAAATTCAGACGTGGCAATAATACTCCATGCACGTCTCCCAGGACCAGAAAGCCTCACTTCCCGACCTATTATTCACAACACTGCCCGAGGCTGGTGTGACAGATTCTCATAGCCTACTTGGAAATGCGAATCACCTTATAATAATAGTTGATATCACCATAAATCGTCGACCACGGCAGGGATGCACTTTAGAGTATAACTTTTTCTCTCCCTGCTGAACAGTGTAAAAAAGGATATTGAATGGGTCAAAGCAGGCATGGAAGCATGTGTCCTAACACAGAAATTCCATAACAAGCCTCATCCTCCCCCGCTGGTTCACTTCGATCTGTGCAACTGCTAATGCACACAGTATCTTGCCGATTACACCGCTATAAGTCAGCTTAAAACAGACAAAACTTTGTGGCATCAAGAAACCACTAGAAGAGAATAATAGCCACCGCTAAGAGTATGCACATTAGAACTACTTTTCTCGAGTGTCTTGAACTACTGCAGATATCATAACAGTCATATACTGCATACTGTATGAGTTAACAAAAGCTAGGGCGGTAATAATACTAGATATTTCTAAGACCTTTGACAAGCTCTGGTCTTCTATGCAAAATTAACTCAGATCTTTCTCGGCTATCAGAAATATCCAGATCGTTGTCAATGGCCGTACAGCCAAACAACACTATACGAATATATCTCATGGACTGACGATACTTAGACCTATATTCTTCCTAATTCTGATAAACGACCTCTCTGATGCTATTCCTGGCAGGATAGAGCATCGAATGTCCACACCTCCAAGACAATTGCTTATGAAATAAGCCCCTCTATAGTATGAGGCCAAAAATGAATGGTTAAGTTTAATGCTACCAAGAAAAGTTATTTTTCAACAACTATAACGGAAACTTTCTAACCACTAATTGTCATGCTTAATATCACCCTTCTCGAGAGTCTAACGTTCAAAGTCCCGGCTTGACATTCCCAGGCACCATAGCGTGAAATAAGTACATAGAACATACTACCAAAGAAGGTAAGTCCCCTCTACCGGGATGAAAACTTCTCACACTTGCCAGCATCCTATATTTCATATAAAAAGCCCTGCATACAGTATGGTTGTCACATCTAGGCTGGTACACCAACCACTAGTCTCTCCCCACTTTGACACGGTGCCAGAAAATTGTAAACGCATAGATCACGCACTGTTTGCCAAGCTCCAGTCCTTGCCGCATCGCAGCAGCGTTGCATCCCTGTGTGTTTTATTCCTATGCTTGTTTTACAAGTATTTCCATGGAATATTCTTCGATGAACTTACTGCACTGGTACACGCTTAAATTAAATAGCCTCGATCCACGCGACTAACAGCAAAATCCCACCCTTTAAATGCCGATGATTTTCTACTCTTTTTTTTCAGACTGTTTAGCTTTGGAAGTAATTCCCTGCCCCCTGTTTCTCCGACCATACATACATGCAGCAATTTAAATGTAATCTGAACGAAAATCTTGTAGCCTAACACCGCACACGGGTTGCCTCCTATAAATCTGGTTCCTATCACAGTAGCTCGTTACTCTTCAGTGGTAATATCCCTTGTTTGGGACAAACAACATATTTAAAAACCTTATGTTAACAAAATTACTTATCGCTTTATAGTAATTTAGTTTAATAAATAAAAGTGACCAAACCTCTACTGTAATACTTAAATTGAATTTCTTAAATCTTATAGACCAAATTTGAATTAAAAAGACTCCCGGACAACGCCGGGTAGTTACAGCTAGTTATATAACAAAACCGGCATCTTTTGCTGAGGCTATTATCAATAAATGTAGAAAAGCAAGAGATTTTATCTTTGTCTACGATTTGATTTGTATTTTGTCTACAGTTTGAGTTTCAGGCCGATGTTTTGGCTGATTTTACTTTTTTGATCGTAAATGTTTGTCAAGTGAAGCGAAAAATCAGAAACGGTAATGACAAAAAAAAATCAACATTGAAAATCGCAGAAACTTTCTTAGTTTTTTTTGCACCGAGAATTTTCTCAGCATTCTTAGTTACTTTTTAAAAAGATTTTTCGAAAGGAGGAAAGAATAAAATTTGACATTCGGAAATAAATATGAGCGGATGTGAATTAAGAAATCAAGTGGAAGAGGAAGAAAAGAGTAAAAAATATAAAAGAATTGAAGAAAAGATGAAAACAAGTTAACGGAGGATAGAAATAATGAATGAAATAATGAAAGAACGACGGGAGAAATGGAGAAAAGGAGTAAATGAAAAAGGATGAGTGATGGAAAAAAGGAAAGGTGTAGGGAAGAGAAGGAGGGGGAAGAGATGGCAATAACCGAAAAGGATGTTTTTGAAACGTTCATATCTTCCCTTTATAAAATCTAGAGACTAACCTTTACTAAGCAGACAACAAGAAACCGCAACTCACCGTTTATACGAGGTAACTTCTCATACAAATTACCTAAGAAACGTACAAAATATCAATCTCCTCATAAGTACTCCCATCACATAAAAACCCTGCATAACTGATAAAATAAACGCAAATACATACATATGGAAAACAAAGTCGTTCTGAGTTCAGATATTAAATAATTATACACAAATGTATCTATAATAAAACAGCTTAAGACTACTCAAAATACGTTTCACAAAAATAAAAATAAATGAAGAGAATGAATAAGAAAAGGCGGAGAATATATTCCTTTAAGGTTCTGTAAGAATTTTCTCGTATGGAGAATTTGTTTTCAGAAATGTAGACGAGTTAGATATATAGAATAATCGTGTTCACACCCCAGTTGTCATTAGATCAACAAAGTTAAACGACGTTGAGACTAGTAAGTGACTATTTGGGAATACAAGGCGCTGTATGTGGGAGGAATTCACGCCTTCCTGCAAACCTCTAACCTCGTCGAAATTGGTCTGCGGCCTGACAAATACAAAATAGAGTCTATCTTCTGTTATTTATCACTCTCACTGTGTAAAACAGGATGTTGTTGATGCAACGTATTTAGCTGATGATGAGACTAGGATTCTGAGTAAGTAATTTTGACTTATTTATCCTACGTTTTATAACGTTATTAAATATGGCGGCCGCTCATTACGAAACTTGTCATACCACTGGCAATACTGACTCCATTTCCATAAAACAGTCAGTGTTTCTACAAATTTTACTGCGGAAAACATGAGATAAAGAAAACAAATAAAAAGTTAATGGAAAATACTTAAAATCACTACTTTCCCTTCATCGTGTCTTAAACGCATTTGACTTATATTATTTGAAGCATGTATTGTTATATTAAGTTATCAACACCAAATTTCCTCTCCCTAGACCGGAAGTTGGCTGTCTTACGGCACCCGAGACGTCCGCTCTAGAGTATATATGCGGAAGAAAAACCTATTAGACTCACACTTGCGACATCACATTCACACGAACCTATTTCGCCCCTCAATATCAAACTGTAGCAATATTCAGATGCGTTTGTGTAAAAGTAACGTAAAACCGACCAATCTGAGAAATCTCACCTTATTGTATTAGACGTCATTTTGCTGCTCAATTTCACAAATTGGAAACAATTATTTTCCCCTTTCTTCAATCTTAACGATTCGAACGAACAAGACGTGCTGAGCATTGCTAATCATTCCAGCCGTAAAGCTATAATAAATTGTCAAAGTAGTCCAATTTGTTTTGTGTTCTACTTATTGGTTATTATGTCACTAAAGTCCTATACATATTAAAGTCCTATACATATTAAAGTGGTATTAAAGTGATGACCGAGGGTATACCTATAAACTTTATCTAATCCACATCTTATTTTATGAGCTATGTAAGTATATGTATGTACGTTTTCTGATACAGGGGAATACTTGATATCTAAATAAATAGTTAGAAATACAACTTACACGATAAAATGGATCAACATCATTTTATCATTCGATCATTCGAACTAGTGTCTTCATCTTTGATGTTATTCTCACAACGTTTCGGCCGATGTAACTTTCAGGTGTATCGTGTTCCGTTCGAAATTCCGTATCGATTCCCGAGTTCGACAGAAAAATTCCTGAGTTGGACAAAATACACTTGAAGAAGGTCGGATGTTAAAGAAAACACAGAAAATAGGAACGAGTATTCTTAAGAAACGCCCATTCAAATTGCACGTTTATCAATAAAAATTTTATTTCAAACTTAAGAGTAACAGAGCCAGAAAAATGCTATTTCAAAAATGCTATTTCAAAGTTAAGCGTGACAGACAAACATTTGACAGACCGACCATTCAAAGTTAAATTTAACGGACAGACGAAAATACTATTTCAATTAACGACCGACCAAAATGTTATGTCAAGCTGAAGGAAAAATGAATATGTTAAGGGTAAAATATTTTAAAATAAGCTTAACAGACGGACTCATATAAAGTTTAGCATGGCAGACCGACGAAAGATACTATTTTAATAATATTAAGCCTTAAAGAACGACGAAAGTGTAATTTTAAACTTAAGCGTGACCGACCGACTGACAAGCAGAAGTCGTGATTAGTTAATTGGACGTTTCGAACCGTCACTGACGAGCAGACGGACAGAGACTCTATCGAGGTGCAAAGACGCACCATAAAATGTATAAATTTTGTAAATTGAAAACAGAAATAAGTGAAATGTTTATCGCCGAGCAAAGGAAAGTAAGTTAAGTCAGGAGATAAAATGTCGTCAGCTTTTATAACTTTTCGTATTTGTTTTTACAGATTTGCATAAAAATGTAAATTTTTCAATGAACAAGAAGCAGACATATGTTTCGGTAAAACATTATTAAAAAAAATACTCAACATCTACAAAAACAGAATAAAAAGTCACAAACAGGAAAAATTACAGGCAGACAAAATAGTGAAAAATTGTAGAATCAATGTGGCAACTGAAAAAATAATTGTGAGATTTAGATATTTTCCCCCATTTTTACCGGCAACGGGGATTTCTTTCATAGCAGCTAGAATAAGGAATCTGCAATAGTTCCGACAGACTAAAGTCTTACTGGATAACATCATACCCTCTTTTGTCAGGATGAGTTTAGGTCTGGCTCGGTTTTAAGAGGCGCATTCTCCCAAGCATTATAGCTTCCTTTTACTGAGGTATTCTATGCAGATAATTATCTAGTTAATAGTCGAGGATCTGGCCATGACGATCACTTCCACAGAAGCATCTTCCGGCCCTTCTCTGTCGGGCTTAAGTATTTGTTCTGGGTGGTTCTTTTTGGAGAAAGGTCGGTTTATGGCCAATCGTCTGAGGGGAATATCGACGAGGTTGCTCAGACATTTTTTGCAGGTCTAGAGTGCGCTACATCTTGTGTGCGGTCCTACCATCTCCACCTTCCGGCCTTGTACCACATCTTTCAGTGGTGGTAGGGGGATAAATACCTTCTTTATGCTGAGGCGCCGCTACCGGGGAATGCTGGCGGATCTGTTCCTGGCCATTTCTATGTTAGCAAGAGTGCACCTCTCGTTCAGGCCTTGTGCCACATCTTTGTTGCAGTGGGGAATAAGTAAATATCAACTCGGAACAAAGTGTATTCCGAAAAAGTTTATAGAGTCTATACAGTTAGGACTTAATGTAGTTTTCATGCAACTGAAAATGGATTAAGAACTTAATTCGCGAATCAGTCTAAAACGGTTATTCAATGTGAAACGTGGGCAAGTGACGGAAGGGGGGGGGCAGAATCTATGAAATTTTACTGCGGCCGCCTGTTTTACATCGACATGTAAAATTTAGTTTTCTGTTACACGAACCGAAATAGGAATCACATGATTTACGTGATTCAAATAGGAAACAAATGTACATGGCTAAAATAGTTATCAAATTATGTAAAGAATCTTACAATTTATGTGACTAAAATAAGAATCTACCTGACAGAAGTAAAAATTTAATTTACATGACTAATAATTTCTGTAACTGAAATAGCAACAACATTTTTATAACGTAGTATTAGAATTGATAATTATGAAACCGCAGTAAAGTTTTAAGCTAAGTCTGATATATTATTATTATTATTATTATTATTATTATTATTATTATTATTATTATTATTATTATTATTATTATTATTATCATTATCATTATTGTTATTATTTGTACTCACTAGGAGTTCTCACCCATATCATCGGCAGTGATTGCTCAGTGGTATTTCCTGGAGTCTGAATGACAACAAGCCTCCCCAGATTTCCAGTATTCTTCACCTCTTTTCGATAACGATGCGCTATCGCAACAGCCTCTTACCATTGATTTCCCGCTGGTAAGGACAATTGGTCTTCTCTGAGATTTGGGTGGCAATAAGCCCCCCAAGGTACCAGAATTCTCCGCAATTTTCCAGTGGAGGTCTGGTTTGTGCTGTCCCTCCTCGGTCTTCTCATCCTCCGCGACCCTCTACAAATATTTTGTCTGGTATCAGCCTAGGCCGACACCATTTTAAAATAATTTTCATTTTAATTAATTTAAATTGGGGGGGGGGGTAGGGAGAGAAAGGGGGGAGCTTATAGTGTTTCTTGTAATTTCTGTTCCTTAGGTCATTTTTGTGTAGTGATAGCTGAGGCCGGTGTAATTTATTGGGGGGGGGGGGAGATTATGAAGTGATGTTTCTTGCAATTTCTGTTCCTTGGCTCGTGTTGTGGTGTTCTTCGTGTGGTTTTGTTTTCTCCCTGTTGTAAATTCCTTGTGACTGGTTACCCTTTGTAGATTATGCGGGTTGGTTTCCGCATCCGAGGATTTTTCTTAAGATTGCAGCTGTTTTGATCATTGCCATCTTTTGTATGGTTTCGATGGTCCCTTTGATTCCAATTTCTCACAGTCTTTTCTCCAGTTTTTTTGGGGGGGGATTGTTTCTAGTGCTCCTACGATTATTGATATTTATTCGTGCTCCATATTCCTTTCAGTTCTCTGGCTAGTTCTGTGTATTTAATTCGTTTTTCCGTGTATTTGATCTTCACTCTGTGGTTTGCTGGAACGGCGAAGTCTACGATTTTACAAGATTATGTCGATTATAATAACATAAGATCGCCTTGCTTGTATGAGTTTATCTGTTTGTATATCCATATCCCAGAGGGTTTTGTGTTTTTAGTTTTCCAGTACTGTTTCTGGTTTTATGTTTGTACCATTTGTCTGCGTATTCGAAATTCAATTGTTTGCACAGTTCCCAGTGTATTAATTTCCCAACACAGTCATATCTGTTCTTGTATTCTTTTTGGACAAGTTTGCCACATTCACTTATTATATGATTTACTGTTTCGTCTCTTTGTCCAAACAGTTTACATTTACTGTTTTCCTTGGTTTTATCTATTTTAGCTTTAATATAGTTTGTCCTAATCGCATTGTTCTGTACAGCCATCAGTAAAAGATTCGGTCTCTCTGTTCAAGTTTCCTTTTCTTAGCCATGTCCACCTATTTTCGTTGGTTTCTTCTCTTGTGGGTCTTATGAAGCGTCCATGTAGTTGTTTTTCTTCCCACTTTTCTTTTCTTGTCAGTTTGTGTCCAGTTTCGATGCTTCTTGCGGTGTCCGTTGGGACGGTGTCTCTTGCTGCGATGATCAGCCTTTCTGTGTTTTGGTTTATGTATTTCTCCAGCTCTTTTTTAGTGTCGTCCACACAGTCCTCTATACTAACCAGTTATCTTAACCCTTCGTTTCTCTTCACGTAGAGTCTGTCTGTATTGTCTTTTGGATGTAGTGCGTTATGCATAGTCATTAATTTTCTAGTCCTCTGGTCAAGGTATCTGAGTTCTTCTTTAGTTCAGCTTATGAATGGTCCAGAATATCTTATTAGTGATACTGCCCGGGTATTTATTCCTTTGATTAGGTTTCTGCTATATAATTTTGTTTCTAAGAGCTTTCTTGTTCTCAGGTATTCTTTTCCAATCTTCTTTCATTTCTGTTGATTTGATTGTGTCTGCTTCCTAAACTCCCAAATATTTATAGCTATCTGCTCTTGGTTGAGTAGTTCCATGCCCTCGGTCGTCTCCAGCTTTCCTTTTTTGATCTCGAGCAATGCACTCGTTTCCATTCCGAATTCCATTTGAATGTCCTGACTGAAGATTCTGGTCGTATTTATCAGCTTTTCCAGTTTCTTTTTGTGTTTTTCAAATAGCTTCAGGTCGCCCATGTACATGAGATGGTTTATTGGTTGTTATTGTTATTATTATTATTATTATTATTATTATTATTATTATTATTATTATTATTATTATTATTATTATTATTATTATTAGGATAGGTAATGCCGTGTAATTGCAGTAAAGTATAAGGCTTGGTATAATTTATTAGAATTGGTTATGATCTACGGTAATGCTTATGTCTCTCTATATCTCTCTTTACCTCTCTCTTTATATATCTCGCTTTTTCCCCCTCTTTATATATATAATAAATATATATTATATATATATTATTTGTATCTCTCTCCCTCTTATGTATACATATATATAGATGGCTCACCATTTATATATATCCATTTCACCCTTTTATACCTCTCTCTCTCTCTTTCACACACACTCTTTAAACCTCTCTTACACTCACTCCTTATACCCCCCCCCCCATCTATCTATTTCTTTCTGTATATTTATTATCCTTGCTCAACACACTTCTCCCTATGGATTCTTCTCCCTCTCTTTTTCATTCATTCAAGAGAAAGATAATGTCCGCTCAATTTAAAAAATACGACAAATTCGAAATAAAAGAGAGTCACTTTTTCATGCATTAACATTTCTTAACCACCCCTGCACGAATCTAGTCACTATATAACCTGCTCGGATCCGCAACGAATCCGAGACTGTAAAGTTTGTGCGTGTATCTTGTGTTGTTTCTGAAATTATAAAGACAGAAACACTGAGAAAAACTCCGACTTTGCTTGATTATCTAATAAGAAAATGAATTTTCTTGGTTAGGGTTAGGTTAGGCTTACGATTAGGGTTAGGGTTAGAATGAATTGTCTTGGTTTAGACACGTCTATTTTAAACTCCTTCTGTCTTCAATTGTCATATATGTTTTTTTTATTTATGAAAACACAACAGAAGAAAACATGACATTACACTGATCTATTTTTAAAACTTAGTTTACTCCAAACAAGGCAAGTTGCCACTGTAGACGTAAGGAGCAACTGAGAATTAGGGTAAAATATTAGGGAGTCATCCTAAATGGGAGCTGTGCAGCAAGATGCTTGTTTACATTACTTTTAAATTTCTGCATATCGGTTCAGTCGGGAAAACGGGGAACAGAGAGGGAGTTCCAAAAGCCGGCAGCACTAGAAAATAAGCTATTGGAGTAGAAAGTTCTTCGCATCTGGGGACCTCCACAGTTAATAGAGATGATTTTAGCTGATTGTCGAGTTCGCCTAGCGTATTTATGTCGTGGGGGCACAAGAGCAGCAAGTTTATCGGAGGACATTGAAGTACTTGTAAAACAAGCACAAGGATTCAACATTGCGGCGATGGGACAGTGGCTGGAGCTTGGTGGATAGTGAGGGACTTATTAGATTAGCGACTCTTTTTTGGAACTTGTGTAAGAGGGAGAGACTGGTGGATGGTGCACCAACCAGCCCAGATGTTACAACAATAGTCCATGCATGTGCGGATGGTGGCTTTGTAGAGATATAGGATACTGAGAAGTTATCTAACACGGTAGAGGAAGCCTACTTTCTTTGCAGCATGCTTGCCAATGTCTTTTATCTATTTGTTCCAATTCATGTTACCTGTGAATGTTAGGTAGAAGAGCTTTCAGGTAGGGTGTTATTTACCATGGCAATCGGTGGTTGAAGAGATTTCTTGTAGTTGTTGAAGGAAAAGACTGGTCACTTTCTAAGGATTCAGCCACTGCCTCGGATACATAGCGTCCGTTTTGTTCACATGACGTCAGCAAATATACCCATCTAAGACAATGTCATCAGGGATGTCGTTTACGAAAATCAGGAACAATACAGGTCTAACGATCTATCTCCGGAGTACACCTGCATTTATGTCATGTTGTTTGGATGAACGACCATCGAGGACAAAAGACATTTAGCATTAATGAGGCGCCGGACTACTGCTAGATTGTAATGATTAAGGATTCCAAGATTTTAGCGAAGAACGGAAGTAAAGTGATGGGGCGATAATTCTGAGGGTCAGTTCTATCTCCACAATTCTTGAAGACTGGTACCACAGAGGCAATTTTCCAGCTATCAGGGAAGAAGATTCAGCAAGACAATTGTTATAGTGTTTAGAGAGGACAGGGGACAGTTCAGCAGACAATCTTTTATTACTATTACTGGTATAAGATCAAGCCCACATGCTTTGGAGGTGTCAAGGTTTTTATGAGATAGAGTGATGACCAAGTTATCAAGTGTGGCTTCAGGGGGAAATTTGTGAGAAAGTTGTTTGCGGAGTCCGAAGTACAGTTTAAGGCGAAACGCTAGGCAAATCGTTCAGCCTTGTAAGTTGCCGTGCAAACGACATCATTGTGGTTGGATAGTGGGAGATTGTCTAAAGTTTAAGCCTTCAACAAAGAAATTGGATGGGCAAATCATTAAACAACCGTCGACAAATAAAACGCTATGGTGGGCGGGGCTTGGCCTCAGTGACAATGTCGTCCAAAATATTTTGATTATCGGGCCTCTGAGAAGAATCAATCATCAGATTTGTGTGTGGGCATCTTAGTCCTACCAGACCCGTCATCATCGCCGTCACAAACAATAAAGATTATATTTTCATAAGAATCATGTGTTGTCATTTTTATTAAAGCACAGCAGTAATACCGCGATCTGTCATAAGGTCAAGATGACGAGAGTCTATGGAATGAAACCTGTGTGTTAATTGGCTGTCAGCATGAATTGAACAAAGAGGACATAAGCAAAAAAACGTTTCAATTTTTGTCATTGTTTTTTTTTATGAGAACACCATAAGGATGACATTCAATATGACTTCGTTGTAACGTGTGATCCTGAGAAATCAAAAGGAAAGTATGAAACACTTGTATCAATGCAATTAGGACAAATAATCGACGTCTTTTACAGTTGTTTGCATTGTGTGAGCAATCTTTCAATTAAAAATAATCACAATTTTAAAACTAATTTCTAATAGTATACACAGCTGTTCCATAATCGTACGCTGATTACACGTTGAGAAAAGACAACAATCTTAACATCTAATGTTTCTGAAATTGAAGATGTTTTTTTTTCATATTTTAGATCAGAAAGATGTCTATAATTCTGAATCTCCTTTCTTATGATAAATGATGAAATTAATTGGTATGTCATTAAATCATATAAAACGATCACACGTATTACTCATTTACAAGAACGGAAGGAATTCGACCAATCTGCTCGTGTAGTGATACCAATGCTATCTAAAACCTAATTGTAACAAAATGAGGAACAGACATTGACAAACATATATATATATATAAAAAGAAGTTGAGCCACCAATATTTATGAATTTAAAAAAATGTTGTTTATTATTTAATATTTTTATATTTTACAGTTTTAAATTTTTGTTACACGTGTTTCGCTAACGTTAAGTTTGTGTTTCTATTCTAATCCAAAAGTTTTTTTTAGATCATCCGAGAATTTTTACGCACACGAATCTGCAATAGGTAATCATCTGGTTTGTACAAATATTTGTTCGAATCAGTATTCCGATGACTGTTTTTTGTGTTTTACGTAGTGCTAGTATCTCCATATCCTTGAGGCGTTAGTTATTACTAATGTTCAACGTAGTATGTGTAGACGGAAGGTGTTGAAACACTAGTTGGAAATCTTTAACGATCCGAATCGTTTTTTATCTCTTTCTCTCTCTCAACTGATTCCTCCAAATGAAATAATATTTCTCCTCATTTCTCATTTGATTTCCTTAGTTTTTAATTTATCATTCTGACGTTTCCTCTTAGAGGGTCAAACAAAAAAGCCTTAAAGAAAATTTGTAGCAATTTTTACTTACTTTCTCCACTCCATTTCATTGATAAAACAAATAATGTTTCCTCTTAAAATTACTCTATCATTTTGTTGTTCTAGAAATGTGCTTATATATATTTATATTATTAGCTTACAAAATACAGTCGCGTGTTAGTGATAACACCTCATCAGAGCTCAAATTTATTATAATAAAAGAAATTCGGACAATGGGTGGATAAGAAAACAGGCCAGAACTCAGAAATCAGAAAAAAACAGAAAAAATAACAACATAGGGGGTTACAAGCTACACCTTCAAATCCACGACTAAACAAAGTCGTTTAGCTCGTGTATATACAGCTTGGAAGTTCATATGAAGCAATATTTATGTTATTTAAGCTTATGCTGTCGGGCAATATATGAACTCCAACCCTTCCAATTAGCGTTAGTAAACAATTAATTTTCAATTAATTGGTTATTGGCGAATTGCTTGCAAGTGAGGGTAACGAGTATAATAGACAGACGCAACCGAAATTGAGTTCTTTGGAAGTAAATCTTAAAACCATGCATGGAGGAAAGATGGAGATGCCTTCAGACTAAATTTCCAGCAGTGAAATTTGCTGTTATCAGAAATCGATTGTAGAATAAATGTCACAGTATTTTCGAAACAAATTTAATGATACATGTTTAAATATATTCCGATTAGATATTCCAAATCGATATGATCCTAAGTACACTGTAAAATATACAAATAAATGGTTTGCTTAAAATAATTTAAATATTTCGAAATCACGAAAACAGTCACTTGATTCTCACTCGAGACTCTGTGAAAACTCAAATCTCTGGATGTGAAAACGATATATAAAGAAGAATGGAACACAATACAAATTAAAATTTGCTAATAATTAAGTGAAATCTAGAAGTAGCCGTTGTTTTGTAGACAAATGCTTAAAAGTATTCAATGAATATTATATATATTCTCTTTGTAATATACAAATACTTTTCACTCATAAAAATCGATAAATGTGATTTATTTCTATTAAATCAATAATTTTCTGTTTTATCTGCATCTGTGTACAGTCTTTTTTATATGCAAATTCTGTTAATCGATTGATTAAATATACAATTTAAAAATATTATATGTGTACGAATATTTATTTTCGCGCAATATCATAAACCGAATTACGAGATTTGTATACGTATTTTTTATCTATCTCGGATGCCGTAAAGTCATTTTAGGTTTTTATTTTTATTTGTTTGCACGTTTTTAAACTTAAGTAGACAATTTATTCTATTCTATTAAATTTAAAATGAGTTATTTTCTTTAGTGATTTTTATTTAGATTCATATTTAAAAGTTTCATATTAGTGGTCGTTTTGACTGGAAATAAGTAATTTTTAAAACACATAGAAGCTGAGCTCTCTTTACCGAGATAGAAAACTTCTCACATCTGCTATAAAGCCACCATTCGCCCATGCATAGACTATTATTGCTACATCTAGGCTGGTGAACCAATCTCTCCCTCTTGGACAGGATTCAAAAAGAGTATCTAACCCAATAAATCCCGCACTGTCTACCAATTTCTAGCCACTGTCCCATCGCCGCAATTTTGAACCCCTGTGTTTGTTCTACACGTACTTAGACAGAACGTGTCTCGACGAACTTACTGCATTTGTGCCCCCTCAAACGTGGATTCCCTCGATAAACCCGTCCCTTCACTGTAGAGGTCTCGAGGTTCCCAAAAACCTTTAACTTCAATGGCTGCTTTCTTCGATCGCTTGATTTTGGAATTCCCTAACTGTTCAATGTGAACACACATCTTGCGACACAATTCTCCACTTAAGATTGCTCCTATAAAACTGGTCCCTTATTCACAGTAGCAATATGCCTTTTTTCGGGTGAATAAAAGTAAAAAAATAAATACGTTATTATATTTCAATATAATGTAAATTGGCTAGTTATCATAAGATTGTGATTCGTCAGCTGAAATGATATTATGGTCTTACTTTGAATATACGAGGTGATAACTTTATATGCTAAGATGAGAAAAACAGCAATCGAGGACGAAAGAAAGGGCAAGAGAGAGGGAGAATTAGAGAGAGGGAAGAGAGAAAGAAAAACGGACAAAATCATAATAAAACGATCAATGATTCGTTCGATGTAATTGCTAATCGCTTACCACTTCTTCCTTCGGGGGACTCTCTCCACAGTTGTGAGTGGGCAGTGGGTGTAGGAATATCCTCTGAAAAAGGAAACATAGCAATAACTAACGATGGCTGACAAAAACAAAAAATTTAAAGTACCTTAACGATCATAAATAACAATTGGCCGTTATTAAAATAAAAAAAAAAGCATAAAGGCGTCATCGCTGAATTTGGAATAGCGTTTCTGAACGACAACGACAATTTTCAAATCAATGAATATTCGATTTTCATTGGTCGTTGTTTTGCGTTCTGATTTATCAACCATTGGCGTTCATCACCTTCGAACAAACTAGACAGCCATTTTCAAATGCGTGTCGCACTCAACCAAGAATATATATATTCTTTCAGATGCGCCCATCTGCACGTTTGACGACGATGATTTTATTTAAAACTTAAACGTGACAGACAGAAAAACATAGTCCCATATACAGATAAGTAAATACATCTAAAATATTATTTCAAATTTAAGCGTGACGTATCAATGAAACATTATTCAGAACTTAAGTATAACAAACATACCAAATAGAGACGGACAGACCATTTTATAAAGATGATTCTAAGTATCTAAAATGAGATTCGTCTATTCAATGTACGTTAACGTAAAAAAGAGAAAAAAGCTGCAATTATATCAAATATGAGTTGATGAACGTTTGTGTCCCGAGGCCTCTTTTCGTTTATATTTTAATAACACAAAATACATACTAAAATATAATTTAGTTCTGGCATTTACTTCACTCATCTCCTTGTTAATTGCTTTTGTATTTCTCTCGCTCTGTCTCACTTTATACTGATTCAACGACTCTAAAATATTTAATAATGCCTCTGTGTGTATTTAGAGAAAGAGTGATTCTCGTTTTCAACGTCGTCACTTATCTGTATACGCGCGTATAAATTAGATGGCATAACGATGAGTCGTGTTTCTTATATATTAGAATAATAAGTACAAAACAATAAAGTGGTCGACCATAGTCGGAGGGGATCCGAAGATTCCCTTTTTATTAGCTACTACACCGAGTTGTAAGGAAGTGCACTACTCCTTAGTTCTGGGATTTACTATTAATGAGATATAATTTTTCTATATTAACCGATATTTCAAGCGTTTTCATTAGATAACTTTACTTACGCTTGAGCTGCACTTTCTAATGTTGGGGACATTACATACCATTTTTGAGTCTTTGGGTTGAAAGGATTAAAGCCAGATCTCGCTGTCTATTAGAGAATACTCTATCTATTATGCAAAATGTGCCGGTCAAAAAACACCAGAATAATAAAGTATACAGATACTTCTATTTCTATTATTATTATTATTATTATTATTGTTATTGTTATTGTTATTGTTATTATTATTATTATTATTATTATTATTATTATTATTATTATTATTATTATTATTATTATTATTATTATTATTATTATAATAATAATAATAATAATAATAATAATAATAATAATAATAATAATAAAGAAAGCCCTAAAAAAATGGCAAACTGGAGAGCACCAGGCTACGATGGAATACATGCATACTGGTTTAAAAAATTCACAACCCTGCATGAAAGAATAGCGCAGAAACTGAGCGGATGTATCCGCAAAACAGACGTACCAGAATGGATGACGGAAGGAAGAACAACACTAATACAAAAAGACCCCAAAAAGGGAACGACCCCCAGCAACTACAGACCGATAACATGTCTACCAATAATGTGGAAAATTCTCACAGCACAACTGAGAGAACAAATCTACCAATCTCTGGACAATCGTGGACTGCTCCCCGAGGAACAAAAAGGATGCCGGAAAGGACAAAGAGGGGCACAATCAAAAGACCCTGAAGGAGGTGAAGAGCAGACAAAAGAACATAACCATGGCATGGATTGACTACAAGAAAGCCTACGACAGAATCCCCCAAACATGGATAATTGAATGCTTAAAGATATACAAGATACCAGACAGGATTATTAATCTCATCCAGAAAGCGATGGAAACATGGAGACTAAAACTGACAGCCGGAGGACAATACCTATCCGAGATAAAAATACAGAGAGGCATTTTTCAAGGAGACTCTCTATCACCACTACTGTTTATAATAGCCATGATGCCACTCAACTACATACTCAGAAAGTGTGATGCCGGATACAGGTTTACGGATACAGAACAAAGAATAAACCACCTGATGTACATGGATGACCTTAAACTGTTTGCAAAAAACAAAAAAGAACTGGAAAAGCTGATAAACACAACCAGGATATTCAGCCAGGATATCCAAATGGAGTTTGGAATAGAAAAATGTGCACTGCTAGAGATCAAAAAAGGAAAACTGGAGACGACAGAAGGTATAGAACTCCCCAACCAAGAGGAGATGAGGGCGCTAGGAGAACAAGATAGCTACAAATACCTGGGAGTTCTGGAAGCAGACACAATCAAATATACAGAAATGAAAGAGAAGATTGGAAAAAAATATCTAAGAAGAACAAGGAAACTCCTAGAAACTAAACTATATAGCAGAAACCTAGTAAAAGGGATAAACACATGGGCTGTATCACTAATAAGATACTCTGGACCATTCATAGGCTGGACCAAAGAAGAACTCAGGCACCTTGACCAAAGAACTAGAAAACTAATGACTATGCACAATGCATTGCACCCAAAAGACGACACGGACAGACTCTACGTGAAAAGAAAAGAAGGAGGTAGAGGACTGGTAAGTATAGAAGACTGTGTGGAAGACACCAAAAAAGAGCTGGAGAAATATGTCACCCAGAACACGGAAAGACTGATCACCACAGCAAGAGACACCAGCCCAACAAACAACCCCGGAAGTACTGAACCCAGAAACAAAAAGACAAGAAAGGAAAAGTGGGAAGAAAAACAACTACATGGACGCTTTATAAGACTCACAAGCGATGAAGCCAATGAAAACAGCTGGGCATGGCTAAGAAAAGGACACCTGAATAGAGAAACGGAAACTCTGCTGACGGCCGCAGAGAACAATGCGATTAGGACAAACTTTATTAAAGCAAAGATAGATAAAACCCAGGAAAACAGCAAATGCCGATTGTGTGGACAAAGAGACGAAACGATAAATCATATAATAAATGAATGCAGCAAGCTAGCCCAAAAGGAATACAAGAACAGACATGACAGCGTGGGGAAAGAAGTACACCGGAAAATGTGCAAACAACTGAATTTCGAATATGCAAAAAAACGATACAAACACAAACCAGAAACTGTACTAGAAAACAAAAAACACAAAATCATATGGGATATGAATATACAAACAGACAAACCCATAACAGCAAGGAGACCGGATATGATAATAATCAACAAGAAAGAAAAATCCTGCAAAATCGTAGACTTTGCCGTTCCAGCGGACCACAGAGTGAAGATCAAAGAGACGGAAAAAAGAAGCAAATATACTGAACTTGCCAGAGAACTGAAAGGAATATGGAACATGAAGAAAGTCAGTATATAACACCAATAATCGCAGGAGCACTAGAAATAGTCCCCAAAAACATGGAGAAAAGACTAGGAGAAATAGGAATCAAAGAGATAACTGAGACCATACAAAAGACAGTAATGATCAAAACAGCTACAATCCTGAGAAATGTCCTCGAATGCGGAAACCAACCCACATAAGCAACAAATGGAGAACTAACACATGGAAGCATAAGACAACAGAACCGGGGAAAATACAACCGCACGATAGAGGCGCAAGCATAGGCTGACACCACGAAAATTATGGACAAAGGGTCGAGGAGGGAAAGCGCAAACCAGACCTCCACTGAAAGAGCGCGGACAGCTCTGGGACCTTGGGGAGGCTTGTTGCCACTCGGGCCCCAGAGGGGACCAATGGCCCTTATCAGCGGGAAATCGGTGGTAGGTGGCTGTTGCGATAACGCAAGGTCATCAGCGATGATGAACGAAAAGAGGTGGAGCATACTGGAAGTCTGAGGAGACTTGTTGTCACTCAGACTCCAGGGAACACCACAGGTTGTTGGCAGTGGGCGATCACTGACGATGACCAGTGTGATAACTCCTAGTGAGTAAATAATAATAATAATAATAATAATAATAATAATAATAATAATAATAGTAATAATAATAATAATGATAATGATAATAATAATAATAATAATAATAATAATAATAATAATAATAATAATAATAATGAGGAGAAGAAGAAGAAGAAGAAGAAGAAGAAGAAGAAGAAGAAGAAGAAGAAGAAGAAGAAGAAGAAGAAGGCGAAGAAGAATATGGAAATAAAGGTAATTATTATTTTTTATTATGCAAGAATTACAATTATACTTTTTGAAAAGGAAAATTAGATTAAAGTAGAAGTATAACAATAAACTAAATACTGTTCAGACAATATTTTTGTTTTGGTGAGATATAAAGAATCCCCCAGTGATTTATAACAAAAATTTCCAGTTTAATACAAGGTTTATTTATAAATTAAATGGGTAAACGTTAAATTTTTTATTTATAATTTTCTGATTTTAAGGCTATATTTGCGAAACTCTTTAAAAAAGTGCACGACGATTTTGGCGATACATAATTTGAGAACCGACTCAGTTAACGAGTTTATCAATAAGCCTGAACGACGCGTATTATTTTGCTGTTGAACGGTGCACTCAACTCCCGGTGGGAAAAATGCCTATAGCATGTAATCATGCACCTTTTTTAGTTCTTTGGTAAATGTCGCTCGGCTTTAATAACATATTTCCGTGCAAATCAAGCAGATGAAATATAAAAAAATTAAAAAGAAAAGAAAATATTAGTCCTTAATTAGAAACGATGAAAACATAAATATTCATATCTACTCACTTTTTGTTGGTGATCAATGAAACGCATTAACAAACATGGATGATCATGTTCCTGACATCTTTTATTAAGGCCGTTCGGTGCACCTTTAACATCATATGGGCTTTCATCTGTGCTTAAGCATCGACCATTAGCGTCAATCGGAAATAACCAAACATGAAATTGAAATGCACTCAAATGTGCCCCCTTTCGGACCACATTTGTTCAAGAATTCGGTGAAATTAGAAATCGCCGCTAAATAATTTTGCAGAAGATTATTACATTTTTAATTGTATAATTGTACTTGTTTCAAATTTATTCTGTGAAGTAAAGAAATTTTGGAGTAGATTATTACATTTTCAGCCTCAATTGTATAATTGTACTTAATTCTAGTTGATTCGTTGTTTTGTTTTACGGCATATAAACCGTAGTTGGGTAATTTTATAACGCAGCCGTACATATGTTATTGTATACGATTGGTTTGCAAACAAATGGTCTCTAAACGATAGATTGCATGGAGTCATGTCACGTACAAATAACTCAGAGTCAGAGGGGATCTGGGAGTATTGATAACTACAAATAGATTCTACATTCCTTAAAGGTACAAAATTGGCGCCATATAAGTAAATACAATGTTGTATCATACCAGGACAGTTGGGGGAGTTTGAGTAGTTACTTAATAGGTTTAGGAGATATGGTAAAATGTAGAAAAGATTGTAAAAGATGGAATTTATGGTGGTGGAGTGGGATTAGTGTCGTTGTCAGAACAAATCCCCTTTAATCCATAGATTAGGAGTAAAATGGGGTTGAAAGTAACGGTAACTAAGAGGTTACTTCACACTATACAAAGCTCCGAAATTGTTGAAGTATGGTCACAATCAAGACGGGAGCTAAAATAGTTGATCGGGTTCGAAAATATGGTAGGAAGAAAAAGGTAAAAACGGCTAGAAAAAAAGGATTTCGGGGTTGTAGGGTGAGTTGGCGGAAAACATCTTTTCAGATGCAGTTCACTGTCGTTTCTGGGATAAATTCTATATAGATGGGTGAATCACAAGTATTCACACGTCAAAGTCAGATGAAACCTGGGAGTAATAATAACTATAGAGTTTCTCCACACTGTGACTTCAACACTAAGGTAATAACCAGACTGCTCCGTTTATATTGGAGATTGTTTCTGAACGTACATATCCTTATAATGAGAGAATATGCCTGAATACATCAGAATACAACATGATAAACCTTTCTCGCGTGTAATGCATTAAAATACAGCAAAAATACATTCATGACGTCAACGAAGACAATAAAGACAGACAACAAAATATCGAAAACACTTTAACCCTAACTTAAATCTACGAGTCAAACAATGTAAGAGTTAATTTCAAGAAGAAAACAAACGTAAACAAACGGTGATCATAGAAAAAGACTCTCCGTTTAGACGATGTTTGGGGAACCAGGTAAAATAAAAGCAGTAGAATTTCTTCGAAGAAGACACGATAAACGTGACAGATGTGAACATTATTTATATATGTTGTGTGTATTCACAGTATTTCGACTGACAACGAAGATATCCAAAAAACGGAACCGATCGAAATTCTGTAAATGAAAGGATGAAATTGAGCGAAGGATGAGTGGCTAAATATAAAATGTAAAAAAAGTCAAGAATATAAAGAAATAAAAGTTTGTTTGTTGAAAAGAAAAGAATTCGACAAATGGCGTCAGACAAGAATCCGGTGTCGAAAAACAAATCTTTCTTTTTTCTTTTTTAACAAGTGACAAATGAAGTCAACTGGACACAATTTGATATAAATGTCAGTTTCACATCACTTCAGCTTTTGTTTTGTTGCAAACAAACATTATTGAGTTAGCTAGCTATATCATTTTTTCTTTTCATTTTCTTACTTTATATATGCATATATAACAAGTAATGTACGAACATATATTTATGGCAATATATATGTATATATATATATATATATATTGATTGGCCATACGACTACAACCCTCTCCCAGCGTCTCACGTACCACCTAAGCGATACCAGTGTTATTCAACAACATATCATCTCACACAAAAATCTATACTAATAAAAATACTAACAACTAATACTAAAATCATCCATAAAATTAATTGTACATGCAGACTTAAAATCCTCGAAGCCCTATACATTCATAAACTGCAACCCAACATTAATAAAATATCATTCAATACTGGCACGAACACTCTATCCGTATTCCAGAATTAAGATAAAAAACTATAAGAAGGCTGACAGCAGAAAGACAAACGATAAGACACAACCGAGAGATAGAAACATTTCATTGGCTAAAGAACAGAGCTTCTTATACAATGTATATTACTGTGTGTCCTTATATACAATGTATATTACTGTGTGTCCTTGAAATTATCTCGTACTAAAGGTGTGAGTTTTCTCTTACCTGGCGATTGGTCAGGGGTGCGCTGCTTTCTTATGACAAACTTTCAAAACTAAAACTCTTTTTGCCTGCGCTGTGCGGATCGTGAAGAAGAAACAGCCGAACACGATTTCTTCAATTGCAGTTTTGGAAGTATGCCAACAAGGTAACGGCTCCATCGTCCCCAAGCAGTTGGTACCCCTAAATCTAACATATATAGTGTACAATGTGAAGCATTTGTGACCCAGGGAAAAACGAATGGTGTTTATGACGTTCCTAGCCGTAGCTATACTAGTAGTGTGGACCTCACGCTTAGACATATGAAGTTGAGGGGAGACATATTGAGTGTGTGTGGGAGGTGGGGGTGGGTAATCGCGTTCTGATTACGATCTAATTTCGCACTTTAAACATCAACTTAAAGTCAAAATCAGATATGATAGGAAGAGATTGCACTTTTCACTATTTAAAAGGTGGGGACTACCCACCGATAGCTTATGTGTATTTGGACGAACCAAGTTTGAGTTTGTGTTCCCTGTCTAGGCATGGTGAACGTCTACCTGAGGTCTTATCAGACTCCATCCCAGTTAGCAAAGTCTCTTAGATATTGGGACAAATAAGCCTTACCCCTTTTTTCGGTATTAGGGATCATCCGATATTAGCATTTCTCATTTTTCTTGTGTCCCTTCTCCCTCCAAAATGGTATCTATATTGGAAGACACCACACAATCTATGTCCCTTAAGCTCACCCAGATTTTCTCTTATTTATCCCCCAATAATCCCCATTTTCACTTAGAAACTGTTTTGCTTTGTTTTTGCTCTTGAAATAACACGACAAACAGGGAGCATTTCATATCTAGATAGATTTAGGAGAGTTTGACCACCATACTTAGCATTATATTTTTCAGCAATCTGATGAATTTGAACATCTATTTTTTGTAAATAAAAAACGTTAAACCATTGGGGACACGTTTTACTCGTAGAGATAATTTGGTATTTTTGTTACTGAATAGTTTAGATAATAGACCAAAAGGACGACAGCCGACCACCACCCCAACCCACACAATTTTGACCTTGTGCCACATCTTATTTCATAAAGAAAATTATTATACTGTGAAATTCTTTGTAAAATTTTAAAGATAAATAAGGAATAGAATATTGAATCGATAAAACCGATTGGAACTTTTAAAATTTTTATGTGAGCAACACATTGAAAAATATACAAATACATTTGTCACATGCAATGCTATTTAGGTCTGAAGACGGAAATATGACCGACTTAATTATATATATATATATATATATATATATATATATATATATATATATTATATTCAATATTATTTGTTTATTTGTAGACAAGCTTGTTTCGTTTTTTTAAGACTCATCAGTAAAGATTCAAATTACTGGCCTAATTACCCAACTGGTTCACACTTACAAACCTGCGTCTTGTAACCAAATTGCTGGTAATTACATATAACGTGAGATGGAACTATATATGTATTTCAAATTTCCGTTTTCATGGTAATATAGGAGTGATAAACGAAAACAACTTTCGCATTCATTCATTTATAGACGACCCATGACCCGTTGAGTCAACGTTTGTATATTTTGCATTTTTTTATTCCCTTCTTTTTTACCTTTCTTTATTCTCATTCTCATTTTATTTAAATCAGACTCATTGCTCCTCTCCTCCAGATTACTACTACTCCTACTACTATTACTACTATTACTCTTAAAACTACTACCGCCCTTTATTCTCTTCCTCAAAATATATCCATCGAACACGCTCTTCCTTTTTCTCAAACACTAAATGTGCAAACAACTAGCCAAGCAGAATGTTCAGAGTTTTACTAGCATATAGATACAGCATTTCCATTTTCATAATCTACTATTTTGATATTGGTTTAATCTATTTGCATCTGTTTGCAAAATCATAGTCCAAATCATAGTCCTCCCGATTGTTACATTCGCTCCATTGGAAAATATTATTTTACGAAAATAAAAGTAAAATACAAAACATTTGACGACTTTAAATATTGCTTTCTTTTAGTCAAATAGAGAGGATAAAAATAAATGGTTTTGGCGTATTAAAACATGATTATTAGTTTATGAAATATTGAAATATGTCATATTTTGCGATCAAATTATCGATAAAAGATGAAACTTGATAGAATGTAATTGTTTTACAGTTCGATGTTGTACAATGTTACACAATCCAAAATAATATCATCACTGACAAAGTGTTTCATGAAAAACGAGATAAATACGATGTAGATAATTTGATAGAGACAGATAAGCAGACATAAAGAGATGCAGACGATACATATGAACGTGGACAGACTGGGTAAATATTTGGATAACAAGAACAACCATGAGATAGCATACCTCCGCCTTACAACGTAAGAATAATCCAAAGTCTTATATTACTTCTACATGTTTTATATTCCCGAAATGATGGGATGAAATGTATTTTTCTTGGCTTCGACTTACGACATATTTCGACCAAATAACTCATATATATATATCCTTACTGTTGAACACTGTTATTTTGGCCTACTATAGATGCCCACTTTCCTTATATAGAGTGTATTTCTCATCTCGCCTGTAGCCATTTACGTTAGCCTCATCGGTTTCGAGGTTCGAATCGTGTGACTGGCGTGATGGTTCCACGAGGATGAAACGTATGTTGATAATTTGTCATTATATATATATATATATATATATATATATATATATATATATATATATATATATATATATATATATAAATAATAATAATAAAACAATATTCTTTTATATTACAGTATAATTAAAGATTCCTTTAAACTATGGTGTTTCAAAGAAATAAATCCTACCATCAGAAAAAAAGATACATTTCTTAACATTATTAATTTAAAAAAAAATTACAGTCGTTTATGAATTCTAAAAGTAAAACAAAAAAATTCATGTATGAAGAAGCAGAAATTATGTGTAATAAGTAATCTCCAGATACATTATAAGGTGTTAATACGTCATCCATTGGAATATTATACGAAAATATAAGAGTATTGGAATGCAGAAAAACAGGTATAAATAGTCAACATTCAATATATTTGAAGATGAATATATATAAATGCATTATGCCTCAAAGTGTCTTCCTTGGCATTATCATAAAGTTGATAATAAAAAAAATAGAAAAGTAGAAAAGAAGAAAAACGAAAAAACAAACGTTGAAGAGAGACGCTTGGAAATTAAAAAATTATCAAAAGATTTTTAAAATATTTAAACAAAACTTTAAAACGACGTTGCAGAATTAAAGTTTAGGAAGTCAACGCATTGAATTTAAAATATAAGTAAAATATAAATATAAACACTTATGGGTGTGTGCCTCATCAAATGATTTAACTATCCTTTCAGTGCACCACATCTTAGTCGTAATACGCAAGATACATGCCACATATTTTGATGGGTTTCATACGACTATAGCAAAAACTGGATGAATTTCGTTTTAGCGGTTCAGGTTCGGTGAGTGAGGGGTCCATTGACGTTCACAACAATGAAACAATCACCTCAGTAAACGGCGATAAAACAAAAAATGTTAGACATTTATATAATTGAAACTCGGTGGTCAAGTCAAGCATAGAGAGAAGTCTATTTGTACTAAATTAAATATGGTTGGATTTCAGAATTAAATTATCTTTATGCCAGACGTATTCGCAGGTCAACATGCATGCGGAACGACATTTAAAGCATACATGTCGACTGGAGACTATTTGTTTGATAAAACAATTAAATCCAGTTTTCAAAAAGTCAAGATTACGTGATGCTAATGGAATTGAATATTTTAAAGTGAGTTGTTTTCGATTCACAGAACGCTCGGTTCTAAGGTATAAAGGCACGCTATGTTAATTGTTCGGAGTATTTAAATATATATATATATATATATATATATATATATATATATATATATATATATATATATATATATATATATAGTGGTGATTTCAGAGACTCTAAGGATGGAAGCACATCCAATGTACAATTTTTATGATTTGAGAACCTTTTTTGAATTCAGAGAGGAAAGATCCGATATTGGAATACAAATGTTGGTTGATCCCCTACTGAACGAAACGGAACTGTAAAATTGTATCGAAAGGCTTTGTTTTGAAAAAAAATGTTTCGTAAGATAAATGAATGTAACAAAATCTTGTTTATATATATATATATATATATATATATGCATATATATATAAATACATGCCTATATATAATATATATATAAATATATCAAGAGCAGGATGTAGTATATATATATTCCTTTAATTTAAGCAATATATATATATATATTATAAGAGAGAGTTTTGTTATTTATTCAAGACATTAGGCCGATATATAATCTTATTCCTGTGTGCAAAGTCAGACTTAAGACATGATGAAGTGGGGAGTGACCTTTGAAGTCTACGAAACATTTATCGAACAGAAATGAAAAATAATTTGCTAAGTGCAAATATTATTTATTTTGTTATTGTTTACTAACTTTTAAACAACTGCATCTGAGATTAATTGTTTGGTTTCTCGCTTTTTATAGTGATAATCAATTGATATTAGCTCTTGTGGCAGCTTGGCTTGTTAATGTGTTCGATAAGGTTTTATTGTATCAGTCGGCAATTCATCAGCTAAAAAAACTCTGTTAAAGGCGTACTTCCTTTGTGGGAGGCAAAGTTAACGGACAGGAAATAAAATGCATTTATCTGTGAAGTGAGAAAATCAATTCTCTTTGATTTCATCTACACGGAAAGAAAGCAGAAAAGAACGTTACGTCTTTGGTATGAATCGATTAGCCAAGCACATTTGATTACATGTCAAAGCAGGGGAAATAAAAATATACCAAGTAATTATTCGACTAATCGAAGGAACTATTTGCTTGAGGAAATGTAGATTGTTCGACTTATACAAGTTCGAGTTATATGATGCGAATCCTTACAAGCATTAATTGTTGTATTCAGTGGACATTAAGGACAACAAGAACTTGCTTCTCTACAACCATTGCAAATAACATTTGTTCTTTCTCTGTGTACCTAACGAAACGGAATTTCATGGAACATCGTTTCTTTCTAAAACCTTCCCATCTGTGTAATACGATATCACAAGACTGCTTCTCTGCAGACTACAATATGGTCGTCCTTCAGTTCATCGAACTGTCCTCATAATAATCAAATGCTGTCTATTTCGTCAATCATTTTTAATCCTCCTCTGTCAGCATCTAAAGAACAATCTCATTAACCCGTATCCTCGAATTGTTTTGGCCTTTGTAAGTGGTGTATAAAAAACAAAAAACATCATGTACATATGAGAAAATTTCTACTTTTTCTAAAATTGTTAGTTACGTATGTTGCTCCCTAATTTAAAATCTGATAGATCTTCGCTGAACACTGCTCTGCTCCCACTACTTAGAAAGAAGGGAGACAATCGTAAAATTGAAAGAAAATATAATTTTCATTTTCTCTGTATGAAAAATTAAGTTTAAACAAGCATTTGAGTATATAAATAATCAACTGGTATTGTAACGTATTACTCTCATTGTAATTTACGGCGGCGATATGTAAAAGTCTTTAAACTCCCTTAAATTGTAATGCGTGACGTTAGTTCTCATAATTATGTGTCACCGAGCAAATATTTTCGTCGAAAATGTCACCTTACAAAAGCCTGAAAGTAAATAATTACCTTTCTTTACAATTGACTCCCATCTTACTTAGCAAAAAATTAAGACTAAAAAAACATTGGAAGGATTTTACATTGCTTACTTTTATTGTTTGTATGGCATTATATTCATCGTTTATTTATGTACCGTGGGCTCCTTGTGGGCATCCACCAGTGAGTGAACGCACAGGACAGTCTTCAGAGTGGGTAACAATCTTCGCTCTGACGGTTTTGATGTCCGATCGTATTTTTTAAACGCGCATTTCTTATTCCAAACATCAGCTAACAAACGCTGATGTTTTCAATCAAATCTAATCTTACTATCTGTCAAAATATCAACCGAATTCCAAAAGCGCATTTAAACCCACATTCCAATCTCAACCTATATTTTATCAGCTCACTGATTGAACAGTGAAGACAATAACAAGGACCGAGAGAAGACAGAATATGATAGACGCATAAAAAACGACTGAAGTTTACAACTAAAATGGCAGACTTGGTTGTTGGAAGGCTGATACATTGGACAATCAATACCTGGTTTTCACATTTTCAGTCATGATTTGTTGAAGAGGGAACATTAATATTATTCTTAAGACAGTGTATCCAAAAAATATCCAGGTAAATTGTGCTTGTTGTATGCAAACTATTTTATATTCTCTTGAATGTGAATAGATGGTAGCATTTTCCAAGTTCCAAATCTTTCGACGCCAATCTTTTTTGAAAGGTGATTCTTTGATTACAGAATTTATTCTTACAGCTGTAAAAAGTAAAAACAATCAACTTCAAAATCTATTGCCGGTAGATAATCAGAAATTACTGCTGAAAAATTATGTCTATTTGATGACCTCCCTTAGAGAAATGTATTATAATATAATTCATTTAAAGTGCTTAGTAAAAGAATATGAACACTTTTCTGATGGGAATAAGATTTTACTCTATTCACACTCTTGAAAAAAATCAATGCTATTTATTGTCTTCGAAGTTAAAAAAAACTAATATTTCCAATATCGAAATGAGCAGAGTATAAACTTCTGTAATATTTAGTGAAATTTACCATCAATATTTGCGATTAATGTTGTTTCGCTACGATTTTATTGTGAAATTTACCATAAAAATATATTATGACTAAAACTGACTTGTTTTCATTCGGATATATTGCATCAATTGTTGGTCGATAAAGGATGGGAATAGTTTTTTATTATCTTTAAGTATCTAATAAAATAAAACCGCGCCGAAACGATGAATGTCTTCTTTTATTGGATTTACATCAGTTATGTAATGCTTTCCAATTGACAATTTAACGGAAGTCTGCCCTTATCTAATATTTCTTGAACGCAATAAACATTACTCAAACAATTGCATATATTCATATACACACATATATAAAGTTATCTTGTCGACTTTTCACAGATTGTCATTGATAGTGATTAATTTGATCAATCAATATTTGATTCTGACAATCCAATATTTCGTTTTTCCGCTTTGACAATATTCTTTCTTTACGAAACTGTATTTTACTGCTGTTTCTTTTAAATAACCCTTAGTCCGGTTCGGAACTTTTTTTTAAACATGGGGCATTTTTTTGTGAATCATCGTCAGATGCGTACGTTTTTTACAGAAATAAAATTCTACACAACTGTTTTTGAAATATATTTCCTATGTTTAAAACAAAGATTAAACTATTTTTAAAAAACTATTTCTAAATCATTTTGATTATGATATTATATTTCTAAAACTAAATTAACACGTTATTTTAAGTAAATTCTATAAGCGGCCTTCGATGTCAAATTTGTATGTACTTTTTGTTTAGAGTTCTCTTGTTATTTATTTTATTATTTTACTATCTTCCTATACATAAAGAGAGAAAGATAAAGAAAGACACAGGGTGTGTGCGCGATACACACACACACATACACACACACACACACACACACACACACACACACACACACATATATATATATATATATATAATATTTTAATAAATAAATACTAATTATTTTTTACGTACTGACACTAGTGTTTCTTGCTTTTAGTGTTTCTTGCTTTGACAAGATACGGTAGCGGACGTTAGTTGATTGACCTAAGACTATAATATTGTTTGTTATTTTATAAATGCTCTACTTAGTATTGAGAACTCTTGAAGAAAATGGTTTTATGTTGACTTTATTAACATATTTGAACTTGATCAATTAATATATATATATATATATATATATATATATATATATATATATATAAATATATATATATATATATATATATATATATATATAAAGACATAGGCTGTGAGCGACATATACATATAGAAATATTGTATGTGAATCGATATTTCAATAGTTAAAGAAACGTTAAAACAACATTTCAGTGATGAATACAAAACAGGTACATTTATTTATATAGTGGTAAATTAAATCAAAATGTAATTTGAGTAAGAAAATCAGCATTTGATTGATATCCCTTGCTTACAAAATGTATGGCTGGGCGTCAATTATATCATCTCTTATGAATATGTTTTGTGATGAAAACTGTTGATTATTTTATCGGTTCGAACCGTTTGAGAAAAATATGAGCACTTTTAAATCGAGATTATCCAGAAACGTAACGAAATTTGAGTATCTCCTACAACCGTATAAATCAATATTAGTTTTGGTGAGATTTGCCATCGACTTTTGCCATTAATGGCGTTTCGCTAAATATTTTATGTATTGAAATTGATAATCGATAAATATATATTACGAAATAAAACTAAATACTTTTTCTGTTTTTATTGCGATAAATTTCCGAAATTCTTGATCAATAAAGGATGTAAATAGTTTTCCATTTTTTTAAGTATCTAATAAAATAAAAGTTCGGTGAACTTATCAAAATTTTGTCTTCTCTTATAAAGTTTACATCAGTTATGTAAAGTTCCCCATTTGACAATTTAACGTAAGACCAGCTTTATCTCATATTCGTAGGAAACATTAGGTGCAATACAGACACCCACAAACAGACATATCTCTCTCTCTCTATATATATATATATATATATATATATATATATAAAAAGTTTTTTTTTATTTATACAAACATTTGGCTACATATTAAGACACGTTTCAACTGAAGCGTTTACAAGCTCAGTATCATGAGGCCGAAGAAATGGTTTACTATTATTATGCTTTATTAACTCATAATATTAATTTTACTAAGAAATGTTATTCTAAAGCCATAATTCATATATTACATAAAAAACTCTATTCTTCCCCACTTTTGTGTAGGTGCGTGTAATTATTATGTGGATGGCTATTTGACGAGAAAATGGTGTGGCGTGTGATTTCATTCGACATTCCCCCTCGATAACATGTCAGCATGTCAGCAGATAACTGCTGACCTAATCAAGAAGTTAAAAATCTAAAAAAAGTTTAACGTCAATAATTCAGAAATAGGTAAGCTTCAGAATAATTTAATAGAAACGACCAGTTACATGGGAATTAGAAAGAAGCATATATATTACCTTGTAGTAGGGTCAAGAAGAAGTATTTGAAGTTTATTTTGAACACGTGTAACATGTTCAAACGTTTATTACGAAGTTCACGTTTCAGTAAGTAGAAATGTATAAACTCTTACCCTGCCGAACTATTATCAGAAATAAATACTAATCGAAATGAATTATATTCGTGCTAGTGAAGGAAAACTAACGAGAAAAATAGGCTAACTCAAATGAAAGAGCGATAATTTCAGACAGATTACTATTTACGTCTCACATTGAAAATCCGACTGACTTTTGTCCTAATTTATTGAGACTAAATAAATATTAAAATGAACAAACTTGTTTATTGGTAAAAAATTAAACATGGAATTTAAAACCGCCAGAGGGTTTAAATGATAGCACATCATCATTAGCTAAGCAGATATAACCAAACCAGAAGATAACAACCAATCATATGAATTAAAGTGGTCAATTACAGGTAAGGAAAACCAAGACGCATCGGGAAAATTTACGAAATGTAGTCTATGTATTCCGGAATACATTCAAATTATATATCATTTAAGGATAATCTCATAAATAGAAAATCAGAAACAATCCAACATTTATCTACTCGAAATATCGGCAAAAATAAATCTAGAACCATAATTTGAACAAAATGTCAGTATTCTGTGAAAACTCTACCAATGTTTTGATAATTCAGCGGCGATTTAGTCGTTATTTTGTAATAAGGATACATTTGTTTAATGCGACATATTATTTTAGTTTTGTCAGAAAAATTATAAATTAATAATTGCTCTGAAATTACATATTAGAATCTTAGAACTGTCTTATATACATTGAGATTGAGATTAAAGCACTTCAATTTGACAACAAAACCAATATATATATATATATATATATACTTTCCTAATTTATTACTCGCAGCGACCATGCGCATTCAAGTTCTATTCTATTTAAAACAAGACATTTTCAACAATAGTCCACAACACCGGACGTGACACTTCACCAACACCAGGAAGTAAATTATGGAAAAAAAAAGGTTATACCGTTGTTTGTCTTGGCTCTGATGAAGCTTGTTTTTGTCAAGCGAAATATTAGCCAAAAAAAAAAAATCAAGATGAAGAAAAAAACAAAAAAACGGAAGGTATTTCGAAATATTTTATTAAATGTTTCGAAATATTTTTCTTTTTCTTTTGATTTAATTACTCGCATCTAATACATGGTTTTTGAAGGCTTGTTAGCCTCTATATTTATATTAACTTACATAAGATGCTTTATAAAATGAACTTTCCTAATTTATTACTCGCAGCGACCATGCGCATTCAAGTTCTATTCTATTTAAAACAAGACATTTTCAACAATAGTCCACAACACCGGACGTGACACTTCACCAACACCAGGAAGTAAATTATGGAAAAAAAAAAAGGTTATACCTTTGTTTGTCTTGGCTCTGATGAAGCTTGTTTTTGTCAAGCGAAATATTAGCCAAAAAAAAAAAATCAAGATGAAGAAAAAAACAAAAAAACGGAAGGTATTTCGAAATATTTTATTAAATGTTTCGAAATATTTTTCTTTTTCTTTTGATTTAATTACTCGCATCTAATACATGGTTTTTGAAGGCTTGTTAGCCTCTATATTTATATTAACTTACATAAGATGCTTTATAAAATGAACTTTCCTAATTTATTACTCGCAGCGACCATGCGCATTCAAGTTCTATTCTATTTAAAACAAGACATTTTCAACAATAGTCCACAACACCGGACGTGACACTTCACCAACACCAGGAAGTAAATTATGGAAAAAAAAAAGGTTATACCTTTGTTTGTCTTGGCTCTGATGAAGCTTGTTTTTGTCAAGCGAAATATTAGCCAAAAAAAAAAAATCAAGATGAAGAAAAAAAACAAAAAAACGGAAGGTATTTTATTAAATGTTTCGAAATATTTTTCTTTTTCTTTTGATGTAATTACTCGCATCTAATACATGGTTTTTGAAGGCTTGTTAGCCTCTATATTTATATTATATATATATATATATATATATATATATATATATATATATATATATATATATATATATATATATATATATATATATATATATATTCATTTAATACGTAATCCATGGATGTATTTCTGACTCACAGCCGTCATCAGTATGGCTAATTTGGACAATATCAAACCTTCGATATTAATGTCTATAGTATTACGTTTTACCTCCGGACTATGACACTTTGCCTGGATTTTTTCACCTAAATATTTAATGATTTTTTAAGTAATTGTTGATTATAGTCCGGGGGTAAAACGTCAGACTATAGACATCAATATCGAAGGTTCGATCCTTGTTCAAGTTAGCTATGCTGATGACGGCTGTGAAGCAGAAACACGTGTCCATGAATTACTCTTATGTACGTATAAACTAATATATATACATATATATTAACGAGAAATAGGTCGTATAAAGTTAAAGGTGACTAATAATGCAATCTTCTGTATCTTTATCATGTAAGAAGTGAAACAATAGATATAATAGTATATTACAAAAAGCAACAAAAGCTACAATCAGCGAGCCCTTTCTTACCCATTACGTTACGGAGTAAATGAAATCTTTATGCTTATATTACACACGAACGCACAGCTACGTACACATATTCACGCACAGACACACATACATGTATAATCTATTTGTTTTACGACTCGAATGGTTTCCATTACACTTCCTGCGTTTTGAGGGCGGTTTATCAATGTTTTATACTACACAATCTTTCAAATAATGATAAAAGCGTTTCAGGTTTTTATTTCGCTAATATTGAATATTTGTCTCGGATTAACGGAAGTTGACGCAAATCTCAAGAAGATAATTAACTGTTGGCAGGCACGTTTACATTCAATTTAAATACGATGGAAAACAAAGTAAAAAAAGAAAATCATGAATTCGATGTCTACGTAATTAGTCAATATTGATGATTGATACATGCTATAATCTAATAACTGACAATTATATATATATATATATATATATATATATATATATATATATATATATATATATATGAGGGTGAGAGAGCCTGAAACGACGTCATCTGTAGGCGAAAAACACTTTAATATTAAATAAATAGTTAAAAAAGCCCATTTGAAGATGTAATACTTTTAAAAGTAGAGCACTGTTTAAAATTGAAAAGTTTGTTGTCATTTGGGATAAGCTAGTTCCGCTCAAGCGTCGAACACTGTAGACAGCAATGGCACTTTCCACGATTTATCGCGGTCGCGTTGTCCTGGGCGTTTGTTTCTTGATTCTAGCTTGAATTTAGCGTTCGAACCCATGCGACCGCTTGCAACCACCACACACCTATACTGATAAGAGAGCCCGAAACAACGTCGTCTGTAAGTGATATTAAATAAATATTTATAATATATATATATATATATATATATATATATATATATATATATATGTGTGTGTGTGCGTATGCGTGTGTATGTGTGTGTGTGCGCGCTACTACCGAGCATCGTACACACACACACCTGATTACACTAAATAAAGCTGAAGGAAACGCCCACAATTCTGTATTTTAGAAAAAGTTTTGTTTAAAAGGACATTTCGTATTCCTGTACGTAGACAAATAAGAAATTAATTACAAATCAAGAATATATAAACATTTATATATTTTTTACCAAGTATATATGGTCTTTGTTTATTATTGACGTGTTACACCGGAAACTATTGTCGATTAGTTGCCACTATTCGAGGAAACACCTTGAACCTGCGAGCATGACATCCGATAAAACTTCTTGGATTTTGAGGAAATACATTTAATTAATTAATTATTATTTATCTTTGTTGAATTTATTAATTAATTGTTAAACTAATATTATCGATTTCCTCAACGAATATCAGCAATTTTCGTTATGAGTCTACCTCATTCACAGAATTTCTACGGATTAAAAACTCCCACACCCAAATAATCAGGGTAAATCTATATCCTTTTTTATGAGAGTTGCCATCGATATTTGCCATTAATCGCGTTTCTCTGAATCCTTCATTGAGATTGACCATCAATAAATATATTTGAATCATGAATAAGAACGGAATCGTTTTTCTGTGTTTATTGCGATTCATCTTCGAAACATTTGATCGGTGAAGCAGCGCAATAGTTTTCTTTTCTTTCGAAAATACAATTGATCAATGAATGAATAAAAAAAACTAAATCGTTTTTATTCCGATAAATTGCATAAACTGTTGATCGATAAAGGATGGAAATAGTTCTCTCTATTTTAAGTATCTAATAAAATAAAACGTCAGCAACATTGTCAAAATTATGTCTTCTCTTATTCCAATTGACAATTTTAACAAAAGACACTCCTTATCTAATGTGACTAGAAAACATAATACACATTACACCCACTTGTATATATTATTTATTTGATAATTTATTTTATAATTATATATATGTACACCTGTTCCCGTTAGATCACCAAAGTTAAGCGATGTTGAGTCTGGTCAGTACTAAAATGGGCGATAAAGTGCTGTATGTGCTCTCCGCTTATCTAGGCATTGTTTCCAGTAGTCCTGGATATTTCCACTTGAATCAGGGGCACCTACGTCTTCCAGCAGGACTCCGATCCTGCACACAGAAGTAAACAGGCGTGGCTGCTCAATAATGTTCCTCATCACTAGTTGCCGGATTTGTGGCCGCCCTCTTCACCCGACTACTATCTTGACTATTTCTTCTGTTGCGTGATCGAGTTCATAATTCATATAATTGATCATAAATGATTTCTTCGAATACGAATTCAACTTTAACTAAAAAAAAATTGTTTATATTATATATATATATTTGTTTATATTATATATATATATATATATATATATATATATATCCTGTATCCACATAAAATTTTGTAAGGAGATATACTCTTTTATGTATCAATTTTCAGTGCTCAATACGTGAGTAGAGCTAGGTAGTAAGTTATGAAAATATATTTATAGCAATTAAGCTACACAGGGGCTTCCGCGTTTCACCCCCGTAGGGAATCATTAGGCTAAAATGCATGGAGTGTGTGTTGCCGGGTGTTTGTATATATACACGTGGTGTTTAGTTTAGCTAGTTAACCAATCAGATTCTTTGTTATTCTTTTAGCAAATTGTTGGGCTTTTCAAAAACAAAGGTTCGGTTAATTTTACTTCCTATTTCCTATTCGGTGGTCCATCCTCGTTTCTTTGTCTGACCTTATTTTAACACGTGCTTGCTTGTATTTCTATTTTAGGTTTTAGTTTAGTTATTTATTTATTTGTGCATTTATTTATTTATTTATTATGCATTGTTTCCCTGAGGTGAATTTTATTCTGTGTAAGAAGTTTTCACTTCTACAGTTTAATAGTTTTTGGGGTCTTTAAAGTTTAGGATTTCAAATTTCTCATCCAGGCATAATCTACATGGATCGTCTAAATTTCTACACGTTTTGGCTTATCGTTTTATTTTTCATTCAATTATTGGTGAGCGTCCACTATCGTTGAGCCACCAATAATGGTTTGCTAGTGCTGTTTTAATTCGGCGTTCTTAGTTTTCAATGTCGTAATATCTGGTTTTAAACTCTAGCGAGGTAATACCCACGGTATAGGAAATAACGTTTTCAATTTAGCCTAAATCATTACTCTTCGTAATTAGAACTGAGTTCCCTCGGGAAACGGTAATGTAAAAATATATAAAAACATTCGTCTTAGTTTCCTTGTGTGAGAGATGGATTAGGGATAAAATTGGTGAATATTGTACAAGCAGTCGCGTTGAAATACTAAAAATATCTCGCGATACCAACGTTTCAGTCAGCCAAATAGCTGTCCGCGGTTTATCTTTCTTTATATATATATATATATATATATATATATATATATATATAACATCACTCAATAAGTCCAGAGTTTTACTAATAAAAACACAAATTTTATTTTATTCATCAGCATAGTCTCTTTCTAGGGTAATACACTGATCCCAACGTTTCTCTAAAGATTTGATGATTTTTTGTAGAAAAAATTGACTTTATAAAGTTTGTATATTCTTGATCAGCGTTGTCCGGAATAAATAGTATCTAGAATTTATAAAAAATTATTCATTCTTTGACCCTAAACTGGCGTAGATTTCGTCAGGGGGTCGATTTTCCAGCCATATCATGTACTAACTAAAGGGATATTTTTTATTAAGGATTTAATTTTCTTATGCTGACTTATGCATCAGAAGAATCTAAATAAGGGAGGGTTGTGTGTGTATGTCCAGAGAGAAGACTGAGCTGGGCGGAGGAGAAAGACTGGGTGGGTAGAGGGAGGGGAAAATCAGTAGAGGGGAAAGAGAGAAAGATAGAGAGACGGATAGAAAAGGGGTAAGGATATAGAAGTTTTGTTTGCTAAGGGCATCGCCGGATATCCTTGCTAGTCACTAATAATGCTTCTTTGAAAATTCGTAGTGAGTAATTAATAATAAAAATAATAATTAAAATAATAATAGTAATGAACATAATAATAATAATAATAATAATAATAATAATAATAATAATAATAATAATAGCAAACATTGTAAGAAAACACAACAGGCAAAAAAAATACGAAAGCTTGTCCAAGAAACATGAAGAAATAAAACTGACGATGTTAGTAAAACAAAGAAAATTAATAAGATATATAATTATAATCATATAAATACAAACAAACTATAATATTTGTGAATAATTAAATCCAATCTGAACAATACTTAAACGAAGGCAAGAGCAGAATAATCCTACCCAGTAGTGGCTGGAGGCTTCTGGAGCGATGTATGAAAAAAACGACAAGAACACAACAACACAAAACGGCTGGAAAATATAAAAAAAGAAGAATCTGATAAAAACTGAAGGTGAAACTGAAACCGAAATTAATTAAGATGACCGTCATAAATAACTCAAATAAGAAAGTATATAAGAAAGTATCATAATAATGTAATTTTGGTCAAACTAATTCATTAAAGCTAACATTAAAACTGAGGAGTTTGTATACGTGAAACAGATATACGGGAATGGATAACTACAAGAACCCCCTAAGAATACAGCGAGCAAAAGTGATTTAAAGTAATTACAGACTGATAACCTGCCTACACATAATGTGGAAAGCTTTAACAGCATAAATTAGCAACAAAATGTACGTGTCTACCTTAATAGCTGCTGACTGCTCCCCGAGAAGCAGAAATAATGCCAGAAAGCGACAAGGACAAATAACTTTCTATAGATCGACCAGAAGAAGTAAAATCCAGATTCTTTTAGAGTTTGCTTCATATATTTTTTGTTAATTGGAGATAAAATTGAATGTTGTTAAAAACACATCGACTGGAGTTTATATTTTGCGTCAGTTTCGTTGTGAAATTTCGACAAACACGCAAGTCTCGCCATTCTAATTTTGTGGAAACATTTATTGTGACGAAACTGTTTTTTTTTATCTAACTTCCAAATTAAACATATACTTCGCAGCGGATGTGGATTCAGTTAAAATGGTTATATCAATGTTTGCCATGTTATCCTTTCCAGCGTCAGAATAAAGCAATGAAGAAAGAAAACCTGGGGGAAAAGAAACACAATTAAACAGAAACAAAAATAGAAAAAACAATAAAGATAAAATTGATGAGGGAGAGGGGCACGAAATTAATTTCCCAGGGTGAAAAGTCGTTTCACACACGAAATCGATCATCCGAAAATGTGGAGCCCCCTTGTATTTATCTCACGGGATTCTTATTCTTATCGGTCTGAAAATAATGATTGCTGACTTTTCTCTTTTTCGCCTTATTTTTTTGCCAGTTAATTTTGTTTGTTTTTTTTGTTTGCATATTTATTATTATCTGTTTATTCTTTATTTTTATTTAGTTTTACTTCTTTCCATTATTTTTATTTAATATTTATTTTATTCGTATCGATTTGTTTGTTTCTATTTGCATTTTAATTTAAATAATTAATACATTCATTTTGTATATTTATTTATACACCGGAACGTAAAACTAACAGCCACCATAGTTTTACCATGTATATTTACGCACATATACCATCTGATGCTTGTGGCAAATAGCATTTTTCTATGTGTCTGTATTGTAGAAGTATTTATAAATCGAAACGTCATTAACCATGTATATTTACGTACATATACTCTCTGATCCTTGTGGTAAATTTCGATTTTATGCTTGTCTGTATGGTGGAGGTACTTGATAAAGGAGTAAGCAATTTCTTTTTAAATTTAGTTTTACTTTAGTTCTATTATTTTTATTTAACATCTATTTTATTCGTACTGTTTTTTTGTTTTTATTTTCATTTTAATTTAATGAATTCATGTATCCTATCTCTTTATTTGTTTATTAGCTATAACCACGCGGCGCTTCCCGGGATGATGTTAGATTATTTTATTTTATGTTTTATTTGTTTTCACATTATAAAACTTATACAGAAATAGAAATAAATTTTTACTTGAGTGGTATTCTTCAATTTCAAATATGAGTTATCCCCTTTACATTATTTGAGTTATTCTCAGGAATAAACACAGCTTTTGTGAATTATGTGTCACGTGACCTTTTTAGACAGGGAAATGTAGAACTTTACAGAAATTACCTATTCGTTAATAATAAGTAAATGACTTCTATCTGTAATTGATATTTGCGACAGAAAAGAAAGTTGTCTTACTCGCGAAAAATATTCCGAACAAGAATAATTGTGGTTTTAAATAAATTAAAGCGAATTAGACTTTACATTTTAACAAACTGACCAACGCTAAAAAAGGAAATGGCTCTACAAAATAAAATCTGACAAGATAACTGTATATATTAGATATATCAGAACGTGAAACTATAAATCACAACCCTCTGATCCTTCTGGTAAATGTCGGTTTAAACGCCGGGGTCACCATTTGATCAGGTTTTGTGCGTGTCTGTATGTTGTGAAAGGTACTTGATAGGAAGCAAATGAAGGTGTGTGTAGCCAGTGCACTATAACCTACAAACAAGCATGAGCAGCAATGTCAGTATTCCTTAGTAGGGGCCCAATGAGAGATTGGAAATAAACCAACCCCTTCTTAACGAGACATGGTAAAGCCTGGATAGGCCGAAGAACCACACCTTGAGGCTGTGGCGTCGAACAGTTTTTCCTGATATTTACCTCTTCTCAGCCGCAGGAAGATGTGGCACAAGGCCAGAAGGTGGGCAAAGAAAAAACAGCGAACTAAAATAGGCCCGAGCAGCCTCGTCGCATTCCACCGTAGGGGCGCTTCAGGCGATTGGGATTAAATCAACCCCTTCTTAAAGAGAGAAGTGGACCTTCTATAATAGCACAGAACTATAATTATTTTTAAACGGTAGCCATGATTGTTTCTGATTCTTTCTCTTATTGAATATAGACCGAACTGATTTTGATCACAATCGAAAAGAATTAAAAAAGTAAAATAAAAACGTAAATGTCTGATATGTCTGCTGAACCTTTGTCCAAACCAGAATGATTCTTATCGCAATGTCTAAGTTGATTTATTAGTTTGCAATCGTTTTAATGACTGTCTCGGTGTCAATTCTTGCTAATAAATATATCCACGTTAACTGGGAATAGCGGGGAGGGGGTGTTATTGTTACTTGTTATTAGATTACCAACATCAAATTAAAAAGAAATAAATGCATTATATTGGAAAATACAAACAAATTCGTCAACCAGAAAAGACCAATAAATATAAAGATTTTTTAACGTAGATTCTTTATATGCGTCCATTTCAGCTGCGTGTTTTGCGATGAAAATATTATTTCAAATTGAAGCGTGACAAACTGACGGAGTGACGATGTTCATGGATTAGTGACTTTTCGACGTATATAAAATTTGCTCTCTAAATCAACAGCGAGATACAGACGAAAATGCTATTTTTAAATTATGAGTGAGAGACTGACAAAAAAATGTTATTTCTTAATTAAGCGTGGAAGGCTGTAGAAAATGCTATTTTTAAATTATGCGTGGAAGACTAGAAAATGCTATTTAAAAATTAAGTGTGGAGGATAGTAGAAAATGTTATTTTAAAGTTAAACGTAGAGGACTGTAGATGAAGGGTGAGAGACTTGCAGAAATGCTATTTTTAAATTAAGCGTGACAGTCTGACGATAATGCTATTTTAAATTAAGCATAGGATATTGACGTAAATACTATTTACTAAGTGTGAGAGACTGACGAAAATCATATTTCTAAATTAAGCGTGAGAGACTTACGAAAGTGCTATTTCTAAATTAGGTGTGAGACTGAGATAAATCATATTTCTAAATTAAGCGTGAGAGACTTACGAAAGTGCTATTTCTAAATTAGGTGTGAGACTGAGATAAATCATATTTCTAAATTAAGCGTGAGAGACTTACGAAAGTGCTATTTCTAAATTAGGTGTGAGACTGAGATAAATCATATTTCTAAATTAAGCGTGAGAGACTTACGAAAGTGCTATTTCTAAATTAGGTGTGAGACTGAGATAAATCATATTTCTAAATTAAGCGTGAGAGACTTACGAAAGTGCTATTTCTAAATTAGGTGTGAGACTGAGATAAATACTATTTCTAAATTAAGCGTGAGAGACTTACGAAAGTGCTATTTCTAAATTAGGTGTGAGACTGAGATAAATCATATTTCTAAATTAAGCGTGAGAGACTTACGAAAGTGCTATTTCTAAATTAGGTGTGAGACTGAGATAAATACTATTTCTAAATTAAGCATGAGAGACTGACGGAAGCGATACTACTTCTTCCAGTCCGTGGCAATGTTTTGAGTTATTAAAAACGGTAATAATATATACTTACCACCGTGTCGGAAACAGGGAGAGGAGGATGCCTACTATATTATAATAGACCTGACTCCGATTAAAAAAAGGTCGATGTTACATCGAATTCACTGTACCAGGGTGACAATTCTCAGGTCCGGGAAAAATTAATTAGACGAAGCGGAGAAAATACACAAATAGAATAGGAAAACAATAATATATTGACGCAAGAGGCGGATGGCAGATTCATCAACACTATCGAGCTGAACAGTTACTAGAGCTAAAATATATTTTGGACTCGATTTCTAAATTAAGCCTGAGAGATTGGCTAATTCTAAATTAAGCGTGACAGACTGACGAAAAATCATTTCTAAATTAATCATGGGAGACTGACTGAAGCATATTTCTAAATTAAGCGTGACAGACTGCCGAAAATACTATTTCTAAATTTAGCGTGAGGACTGACTAAAATCCTATTTCTAAATTAACCTTGGGAGACTGACGCTAAAATTAAGCATAGACTGACAGAAAATCGGATTTTTAAATTAAACGTGAGAAACTGACGAAAATGCTATTCTTAAATTATGCGCTGGTAAAATTCTATTTCTAAATTATGCGTGATAGACTATCGAAAACACTGCTACTAAATTCAGCGTGAGAGATTGACGAAAATCACATTTCTAATGCGACCGGCGAGTGTCTGATAAAAAACTTTGATAGATTCTTTAACGCATCCTCAATATTTACAAAGTTCAAAGTTAGCGACCAGCAAAATGAAAACAGATTTGCATATTATAAATCCATTTTATTATATCCGCGCGTCAATAAATCTGTGGCTATTTTAGAATTTAAGGATTTCATAACTTCTTCTTTTGTCAGCAATAGAACGTCGTATAGATAGAAGGATAGAAGCCACTCCAGAGCGATTGCACTCTCAAAGTAACCCATCTATGTATCTATTGATACGCACATCGCAATGCCGGTGCGAGTTTGAGAATTTGTGTAAATTACAGCGTTTTCCGCCTCCTAGACTAGTTGCCTTACCAAGACTTGTTATTATTTAACAGGAAATACATTTCTGGTGTAGTCTAGAAAAAGCACGCCCACAAAAATGTACTAAGACAATGCCATATCAGCAGTTCTTGTCGATAGTAAAAAGAAGTTGTGTTCAAAGCATCAGGTTTAATACTGAAATTTACCAAGTCTTGAGTGTCTCGTATTCATAGTGGATTGATACATTTCTGTTGTGGTTCAGTGAGATCACCGCACACAAAATGGACTAAACCAATGCCCTATAAGCAAACAGCTTTCGTCGACATTAGAAGAAAAGTAAGATAAGCACTTTCTGTATTGTAAACTTTTCATTTGTTCATTTATTCAGAAAAATAAATGCTCTAGATTTATATGTATCCCTTATTACGTTATTTAAGATATAATACAATGGAAATAATCTCATCGCGATCATAATGTAAATAAGACCTCCACATAAATCATCAGTATCAATTTATAAAAATAAATGAAAAATTGTTAACAATAGAGTAATTGCTTATCCAACTCTACAGTCGACGAGATCTGCTTGCTGGTGTTTGTGAGGTGATTCTTATTCACTCATTCATATCTTATGAATCAGATAATGCTATTGTTGGCATTGATTTCCCAAGTCAGGATATTTTCTATACAGAAATTTGGTTCTTACGGAAGGGACCACGTGAAGGTTTCCAACATCCAAAGTGAGAGTGTTTCTGTGGCAGGATTCGAACTTCGCTTACCTAAGTCGTCGGTACGTGTCGTTAATCGTTAGGGACCATTACCTCCCGTGGTGATCCAACTAGATCCCAGCATCATCGTAGACCCCTAAGAAGTCGATAAATGACCGTAAATATGAAAAATTAAAAAATCCTAATATAAAAAATGGTTACATTAAAAAAAGTATAAATTCTATTAAATTTGATGTTTTTCTGTTTTATAAATATATTGTTTCAAAGAAATTCTATTTTAATTTTAAATTATTGGCTGAGTAAATAATACTTATGAATATGTGATTTGGAGATTGTTTAAAAACAGAGTAAAAAAATTTCTAAAATATAATCTGTTTGTAATGAAAAGTATTTTCTTTCAAATGACAGCATAAGATATTTGTTTCGAAGTAATAATTATTAGTAAATTCCTTAAAATTAAGTTGTAGCATATGAGGCATATATATTTTGAGATCTACATATATCTTTTTGTAACTACAAAGACGGTTAAAATGTTTTTCATAATCACAATAATGTTGCATGTGACGATAAAATTAAAAGGTACGCACGAGTAGGAACTATGTTTGTTCATGTTATGCTTGTTTGTAATGTTATGTTCTTGTAATGTTATGTTTTGTCAAATGTAAAAAAAATTTAATTTTAATTCTTAATTAATCGAGCACTCTGCTGGGATTTTTCTTACTTTATTACAAAGAAGTTATATATATATATATATATATATATATATATATATATATATATATATATATATATATATATATATATATATATATAGTAAAGTTTCTCCTTTTCAAGTTACCACCATGGATCAGTACACACACAAGAGTTCATGTGCAAATCTGTTTCATCATTTCACTAACACAACAAAAAGGAAAGTACGAAACGAATATACGGGTTAGAATAGCTTTTTTTCGTACATACATAGGACAATTCTGGGAATCTGCTTTTAACATTGTAGGGTCTGTGTTTGTGCCAGATTGTTCATGGTTGGACATAGAATTTCTTTGAAGGCCAAATATTCGAAGCCCAAATAATATCTCCTCGACACGGCTGTACATTGGCTCATAAGAGGAATGGTATACCTTCTCCAAGCAATGTTATCTCAAGTAACAAAACTTAGCTAGATACTCCACCAGACCAGAGTAATTCTTGTCCTAGAATCCAGTAAAACCAAGAGACTAAAAGAAAGATATAATGTACCATAAGTAACTGGTCAATTGGGGAGAAAAGAATTGTTGTTCTTGATTTCTTTACTAACTCAACGTTTGAGAGATAAAAGAGAACTTTAATAGAATATTCGAATATCTATGTATCTCATATAAAAATCGAGTGCTATCCACAGGAAATGGCTCCTTGATTTCTGAGAACTTCAACTGAAGTAAAATGAAACAAAAAAAACATTGCGTATAAACCAACTCTTAGTAGGTCCCTCACTGTCCATCAGGCTCCAGCCCCTGTCCCATCGCCGCAATGTTGCTTCATTGTGCCTGTTTTACAAGTACTTCAATAGATTGTGCTCTGATGAACTTCCTGCTCTGGTGCCTCAACAACGTAAATTCACTAGACCAACCCGACAATCTGCCAAATCCCATCCATTCACTGTGGAAGTCCCCAGATGCCGAAAAGCTTTCTACTCCAAAAGCACTCCTCGTGCTGCTGGACTCTGAAACTCCCACCCTGCTCCCTGTTTTCCTAACGGTACTGACATGCAGAAATTTAAAACTAATGTAAACAGACATCTCGCTGCACAGCTCGCAATTTAGGTTGACCCCCCCCCAAAAAAAAACAAACTCTCACCCTTTTTCTCAGTAGCCCCTTACGTCTACAGTGGTGGCTTGGGATGTACTTTATTTTTTAAAAAATGAAGAACGTAAACACAACGTTAATGTTGGTGTCGCGGAATATAAATTGTTAACATCTTTCCTGAAACAATGCAAACTCTGTTATTTTGGTGTCTAACTAAATTCACGTGCACCATATTCTGAAATTCTCAATTTTATGCAGTTTTTTTGTCTATTTCCTATTATTCGCCGAAGAATCGAAACCGTTCGTGAAACATACATTCATTTTCTTAATTTTTAACACAAAAATATCATCAGAAAAATTGAAAAAATAAAAAAGGTATAATTATGCAGGCCTGTTATTTTTTACAACGTTTGCTTAAATGAAAAAAATGTTGCCCAAATACACGCAATAATTTAAAAAAAAAAATTTTAAACAATAATTTAAAAAATAATTTAATATTACTTAAAAACATATATAGCCTTGATCTTTTCAAAACTAAGGCCAATAGGCATCTCCTGTTTTTGCGATGAGCATATTTCGTTCTTGTTAGCTCCTTACATCAAGTGACTTCATGCCTTGTCTGGAGCGATTTCCATTAAAATATGAGTGAAAATTAGTCATTCATAACACCTGTTTAAACAGGATGTGTAGAAGTCCGGCCGGTTGGGCTATAATATACTTTAAAGCATAATAGCAGATTATGAGAATGCACAAATATTTATAAATTCACAGCGGCTGATGGTAATGTACAGACTGTGCGCAAGAACGGTATATGGGGGTTGATAAGTAAATGCTAAGTGTGAGAGTAAGAAGGAAAAACTGCTTTAAATCAGGTGCAATCTATAGAAATGTTATAAGTACACACATCGGCATATATCCACATTTTTTATGTGTATGTACATCAACTTCAGCACAAAACTGGCCAATTGCACTTGAGACAGAAATACAAAACAAGCCTGCACGGAAATAGCCAGAAATACACCAAGACCTTCCATTGCAGAAAACTTGAAGAATGGGCCAAATATCTTCTGTATGAACTATCCCGGGAATATATAGATAAATAAGGGTTTTTAGACTGGCTTAAAAGAGGATCGTTTCACTATGATCAGGACTTGATGACTAATGCTTTTTTAACAAGATGAGTGTTTTAAGTAACGTCAACAGGTGGAGGTTCTGAAACACATAGGTAGAGAGTGTGAACCACGTGACATCCCGTTGTAAGGTTCTGCTGAGAGGGCGACTACTATACAATGCGACACAATGGGGTGTGTAAATATCTTCACTGGACCATCCGTAAAAGGTTAAATATCTAGTGTAGCAGCAAATCTTATGAGCATATACCAGAAAGAACAGTTAGAAAAAAGTCATACACCATCCACTATGACTATGCAATTTCTACAACTACATATCTAGAAAGCAGCGCTGTTAAACCTGACATAGATATTAGGGGCACAAGGGAGAAATTAGCAACCCTAGACCAAGGTCTTATGTACGACATGAAAAGAAACTGGACTTTTTTTTAGGAAGATATCTATAATTACAGTAATTATAGAAACAATTGGGCCCACGAAAAAATATTTTTAAAACTACCTGGCGAATATTACCGGTGAAACGGGTGAAAGAGAACTAAAAAGGACTGTTAGAATCTTTAAAAGATCTCTGTCTAAAATAGCGGGTGGATGACTGGCATTCGGTAAGATGTTCGATCCCCAGCAAAAGCAAAAAGATAAAAAATTGAAAAAGAATATGTGTATGTATGTGTGTAGAAGCTTCATATATAATATAGATTATACGTTCTATTAATTAAAAAAAAAACATAGTCGACTGATGGTATTTGATGTGAGTTTGTTTTTTATATATTTCTGGTTTGTTAACTTTTTATATAAAACATAAAATTGTATTATCGCAATATATATATATATATCTGTTGCATAGCCCTCTCCTGCCTGGATCGCGGCAGTACGCGTTTCGTATACTCGTCGTGTAGAGGGTTGGTCGTGTCGTCTAGTGGATGAATTCATTCTTTATTTTTCGTGAACCACGCCGTCTGTTGTCTGCAATAAAAGCCATAATGTACTCCGAAGACAAACTCTTCTTTTGAATTTAATTCATTTATTACAAGCGTTGTTATTTCAACTGGGGCTACGTCGAGAGAGAGAGAGAGAGAGAGAGAGAGAGAGAGAGAGAGAGAGAGAGAGAGAGAGAGAGAGAGAGAGCAATCACTACTTTATCGTAGTTAGTTATTAATGTTTTCTTAACTATTCATAGAGAGGGAGAAAGGATTTCTCGCGCCTGCATTCCCCTAGGGGAAATATCACTTATCTGTACATTGTGAATCGCACGTCCTCTCGGTTCGCTTTCCGAATCAGACTGACTAAAACTCGCTTCTCACGAGAACGAGTGACGTCACAGAGCCACTGTTTTCCACACAAGGGCCTGTGACGTCACAGCCTCTCCAGGTGCAGACTGACCCTTGATCTGGGGTCTCGTCACGTCTGTCAGCTCTGACTGTGAGAACAAACCCTATTCTGCAGTCGACTGCCCCGCGTTATTTCCCAACAGATACGTCCATTCCCATAGGGCCATTATCCAACATATATATTCACCGTTATAATTTATTTCCTTGATTAATGACACCGAAACACAATCATTTCTCATCGACAACATTCTGACAAAATACTTATTTAATCAGAAAATAAAATATGACGACATCTCATACGATGTTTACTTATTTCAATGTATGGTAGACTAAACATGTCATAATTTATTCTGTTTATTGCTTCTGTTCTCACTCAGAGATGTTATTACGTATGCCTACAAGAACTGGAAGTATGATTTTATCTGCAAGATTTTATCTGTGTCACGCTGAGAATATTCTTCTGCACATCTAATTAATTTCCTATCTTTTTCTTTCATCTCAATACAAGTACAGAAACGTCGATATCTACGCTTTATCATAATTGATATGCTAGTCACTGCTGGTTCTAGTCGCACTCTAATAAACATACACACATGTACACACACACATACACACACACACATATACATATATATATATATATATATATATATATATATATATATATATATATATATATATATATATGATTTGTATCCACATGGTATAAAACAGAATCTTTACTGTGTTTATATAAGAGTGCTCAATAATAAATTGAGATATTTATTTATAAACGTTTTATTTATGCAAACATAGTTTGGCTGCACATCCAGAACATTTTACAGTCGTAGCCTTAATCAGCTTGACATCAAGTCCATTGTCCGAGATTTTATTTTTTCATAATTCTTTTTAATTCGATTTTTATTCGATATTTTCATTCAATTTTCTACTCCTTTTTTGATTCAATTTTTCATTCAATTTATTATTCATTTTTTCATTAATTTGTGTCTTTCATTTTCTTTTAACAAGAGTGGTTAAACGTCTGTCTTGACTGCCAGTATTAGACTGGGGTAAGTCCAACACCGAGATGGCATGTCGCGAAGTGGAAGAGTCCATATAGTTCGAAAAGGTAGGAACCATAGCACCATCCGCAGGAGTATCAGTATCTTTTACTTTTTGGATTGATAACGATAAGATTCGGAGACTTCCGTTTCTTTTTAGATTATCACTGTTCTGAGTCTGCTTGGCGTATCTGTATATTAAAAGTGTCATATATGGTATCCCTAACTTCTTCCTGGTAAATGCTGTCAGTCACTTCCTAATTTTATTTAGGTGTCTCTTGTTAAAGAACCGAGTGCCTTGGATTATGTAACCATATTTCCATTTCTCTTTCCTATCGTACCAAGTTCCCAGAGCTTGAATAGTACTCTTTCCCCTGGAATGTAAGGTTTTTTTGGTGCTTTCGTTTATTTTGTGCATTTAAACCGACTTGTATTTCCTGTATTTGTTCTGCAATGTGAACTCTTGTGTCCTACTTTATTACAAGTTAGCCAGGTTTTCAAACGATATGGACACTCTTTAAACTAATTAAAGGATCCACAACAGAAACAGAGACTAGGGCGTATTTTATTGTTATTTATTGGGGTGGCTCGTTTTTGTAGGAGCGTGAAATTGCTTTTGAAAGAAAGTTGAAATGTGATTTCTGACATTTTATTAAACACTTACAAATCTCTCGAAGTCTTCGGCTAATTTCTGTAATGTTAAATTTGATTCACTTTCTAATTTGTTCAGAACCCTCCGTCTGATTTCTGCGTCCTTGGCTGATACAAGTCCTTATATTACCGTGTACGAATATTAGTTTTTTAAAGTTGTCCGCGCTAAGTTCAGCTAATTTGAAATCGTAACAGTGTTTATTAACAATTGACGCGAAAGTTGTGTAGTTTTCCCTGTCTTTTCTGATTAAGTTCATGCACTTCCACCGTTTATGGAACAGGGAAGTTTTAGGTCTAAATAATTTTGTTAAAAGTTTTTTAGATAAAATTATAGTCCACCAATTTGGTATATTCGGAGCAGTATGCGAACTTTTTTAAAGTGTGAATTTTTTTCAATTTGTTTTGTCTAGATACTTATACTTTCTGAAATAAAAATGTTATGCTCGTCTGGGGAATAAGTGAAATTTTCAATTGCACTCCAAACGGTTTTGAAATAAACATAGTCTTTCTTTGTATTTTGACATTGTTTGTAATCATTTCTTCAGTTTCTTGTTGTTTGTGATTTTGTTTCAGTAGTTTTTGTTCGTTTCCTGTCTCTCTTCGATTTTTTATTTTGTTCCAGTGGAAGCTTTTAAAATCGTTCTTCTGTTTTTGTTGCTGTTACATTTTGGTATTTAATGAGCTCTGTCATAGTTGATTAGAAATGTTCCATGGTTTAAATATGTTGTTATAGAATACGACTTATAGAGATTTTTCTTTTATATTACGCTGCAAACGTTGTAAAACAGAGAAAGAAAAGTATAAGACTTTTTTGTCGACAAAAGAATAACTTTTTATTAAGCTTTTTCATGTAGCACTTTAGTCAACAGTAAAAATAAGGTTTCAATTTTTCACTTTTGGGAGAAAAGAAAATATAATGTATTCCTTTCTTGTTAAAATTTAACACGGTGCCGGAATATAACTTCTTTTAAAACATCCTCTGTTTTACCAAATTCTAATTGTTCATTATCCGTTGATTGACGTCATAAAAAAGTCCTAACGTGCAATTGCATTTTCGAAACTCCTAACCAAACTTCAGCTAAAGAAGTTTTTTACTTTTTATCATTTTATTATTCCAGGGTTCCCGTTTTATCAGGTTACAATGTTGTCCCTCTTCCCCGACAACGTCAGATATATACATGATAGTATTTTTGTTTCATATTTGAAATAAAATCAATGAGAATATATCGTAATAATTTAGGGAATTATGACAGAGTTTCGGTTATGAAAAGACTGTCTAGAATATCGCCGACTATAGGGCTCGTGGTAAAATGTGTTGGCTAGTTCGAGTTATTGATTTGACTTGTTTTCGCGACTCCAACTGCATCTGATGTCTAGTAACTATGGAGGCACACAATAGAATCATGGCAATGATGCGGTTCAACGAGCCACTCCAGCCAACCTAACCAAGAAAAGGTAACTGGTGATACATCAATTATTCGGTTCGGTGCACAGAAGTAGCCCCGAAAAGCCCGTAAGCAAGCCACACCATTAGTCGACTAGACGCTAGAACGAAAGGCTTAAAAATCAATTCGACATAAATCAATGAAACATCCAAAAGTACCATTTTATTGATGAATATGGCAGGTCTTAAATAATAACACAAAACATGACACTTTTCCCATTCGGATTACTTCGACTATTTATAATTGCTTGTGTAGACTTTATTTATAAAGCAAATAAACCACCGCCACCCCAATCACCCAACAGACATAACATAAATCCTACTGTAAAATTCTGTTAGTGTATAAAAGCAGAATTAATCGATATTTGTTACCCTAAGGATTGTTTCCTATACATTATATTCACACAAAATATATATTGAAATATTCCTTAGTTTTGGGTTTGAGTTGTGTTTGAATGTTTTTTTAAATTTTAATTGTTCTAATTAACTGTCATTAACTCATCAAGTTACCCATCTCTTATTTAGTTTCTACCTATTACTCTCACCGTTCTCACTGCATGTTGATTGAGCCCCTGCTCTTATTTATACAATATCTGTCAGTCTTGATTTCTATTTCTCTCTCTCTCTCTCTCTCTCTCTCTCTCTCTCTCTCTCTCTCTCTCTCTCTCTCTCTCTCTCTCTCTTTGTCTGTCTTTATTTATTAACAGTCAAAGGTAATGAAACTAACTATAAAACAGATGATTGAAATATTCAATTATAAACAATAGAGAATATCACCGCAATTGCGAATTGGATTTAACCCATAGCTGGTAAGAAAACATAGATGAAGAAAGGAAAGATATGTAACGAATAGAAAGGCTTATTTAGGATGTTGCCTTTTAATTTTTAAAATATTTTACTGGCTTTGGAATCTCACTTTCTCCTGATTCAAACTATCTAACCGCGGGTCACATTTTCTTATGTTTTAATAAATCTAATTAAATTAATCTATGAAACAAATTTCCATTAATAATATCATTAATATGTTTCAAAAATTATTTTTACTGCTTTTTAAAACGTCGCGAAAATACAAACATTACAATCGAAGACAGAGTTGAAACGCTTTTATTTTTAAAACCAACATGACAAATTCATAGCAGACACTACGAAGTTCTGCGATTAATTATTTTACTTTTTTATAATTTTGAAAGAGTTTTTTTTAATATGTTAAAATCATATAATTTTTTAAATGTTCAAATTAAGAAAAATATATACAATTGCTTGTCATACTTTATGAAAGATAATTTTTTTTTTACAAGCTGAGCTTTCTGTAGATAAAACAATCAAGAAGTAAACTTCGGATGTGCGTCCATAGATTATAGACTTAAAATTTACCGAAAAGTATTTCAATTAATGTTTCTTTATCCTTTATACTCTTCTCTATGACTCTGTAGGTCAGTGTTCTGTCTGTCGACTTTCTCTTCTCTCTCTGTCTATCTATTTAACAATAACTATCAATCTCTCGTCATGTTCTAATTAGTTGCAATTTGCAATTTACTCACCAACTGACACATCTCTCACTATATGTCTATCTATCACTCTTAGCCTACTCTGCTTGAGGTTGATTGACCCCACCCCGCTCTAATTTTATACAGTATAACTCGAGTTAGTGATGTGATTTATTTTCGCGGCTTCAGCCTCATCAATGATGAGTAGACTCTTCGGCCACACTCCTTAAATGGAATATTGCAAAATGTAAAAAGTAATAATATGGTATTTAATGAACATGAGTTTTTTTCATTCAATTCTCGGCAACACCGAGTCTTCCAGCTGGTATGATAATAAAACAACTTAGTTATTATGAAATAAATCCATTTATATACAAATCATTGAAATCGAATAAATCACAAATATCGTGAAAACAATGTTAAATTCATTAATATTTCAATCTGTAGTTCAATTTGCAGATACACATAAAATATCTTTAGGATATTTACGCTTATATTCATTTTAAACTTATTTCTTTTGATTTTCTTCATATTTTAATCGTTTATTAACCAGATACATCTGGTAAGTAATTAAAACAACCGAGAACTTTCCCAAGAAGGAAACAGAAACTAATTTGTTCGTGAAGTAATAATTTGCATTTATTCTTTATATTTTTTATTTTTTTTATTAGTTTATTACATTTTTAATCAAGGACAGATTGAACACTAGAGCTAGTCTCACCAATGGATACCAGTTTTATGAGAAAACAGTTAAGAACTTACTCTTTGTAAAAGGAATGCGACCCCTTATTCTTTGGAATGCAGAAACAGGTAATTTGGATCCCCTTACTCGTAGATAGCTTCACCGCGAGGTGATTGCCACTGAGGGGTCGATCGTTTAGTATTTGAAGAAAATGTGTTGTTCCTTACTGACAAGGCAGGAAAACTGTGCCAAACTATCGTCGGCTGTGACTGAAGAAAATAAATCTAAGAACTTATAAAAAGAAGGAGAAAGCCTTGTGTGGTTAATAATGCTGGGTTTATTAACTTCAGGCTGAGATAACTGTGAGAGCAGGTTGGTTTTCTTTAGAAGAAATAGCAAATAAAAATAGAAGAATTAAAAAAGTTCAATAAGAAGCAATATCTCCATAATAATGGTTGGTTTATTAACTTCAGTTTAGAGTTCAAGATCGGGTTGGTTCAAACTGGTTAAGGAGGTGATGCCAGTTTAAGTCGAGTATTTTATGGTAAAGTGTTGTATTTCTTACTTCTCTATGCAGTCACTAAGACTGAGTTTAGTCTTGGCATGCTGGGTTTATTAATAGCAAATAACAATAGAACAATTATAAAAGGTCAATCAAACGTACCATCTCTTATCGATGGTAACAAGGATGTTTGGGAAAAACTGTATTTAAAAAAATATTTTGCGTTAGCTTCAAATTTGTGACCTATTTGCGTTAAAATATTTAATAGAAGTATAAACCATTTAAATTCGCGTTAATACCGATTCTGAGCAAAGAAGACATCTTTGTTTAGTTACTTTTTGACGTTGCTCAGAATCGATATTAAGAGAACTTAAAAGGCTTATTACTTCTATTAAATATTACATTTTTAAACGCAAATAGATCACAAAATAAATTGTATTGTTTAATCTCCCAACTATCTCTCTTTTTAAAATAATTAATGTCGGTTATGGTAATAATTACCGAAGTTTGTCAACTTTTCAAATTTATTCCACGAACTGTTAATTTTGGGGTTGGCACGAATTGCGTGTGCGGACTGATCAGAAAATTCGAATATATCTGCTTTCAATCGACGTTGGGGCCTCTCATTTGTTTAAAACATCGCTATTTCTGGAGATTTTTCATCTACTCCTATTTCACATAATATTTTTGATTGACAAGAAAGGTGGACGGTCATTTATTTATTGAATTCCGATGAAAACCTAAAGAAATCATTTTGTTATGGAGTTTAATCATAATTTCTCTATCATGAAATAAAACACCCGTCATGGAACAGAGAAGTCAAATCGTTTAACCTCAATTTCAGCATTTCGCTTGTAAACGGTTTTTATTGAAACAGTTGTTAACGTCATTTGAGAAGTTTCAGTAAATGAAATGATGACTTAATAAATAAAGACTAAATTGTTTGTTCCAATCCGCCAGTTTGTGGAGGTACTAACGAATTCTATTCTTGTTAAACATGAAAGAAATGAGCAAAAACGTCAGTATCCAACACAACAGCGATAAGAATGACTCAAACAATCTATTAAGTATATTTGGCACATTAATGAAAGTCTTTCCGAGTTTTGGTGTCAAATGTTTCTTTCGCTGTTTGAATAAGAGTCTATTTTACTGTTCAAAGAAATGTCTCTTTTAAACGGGGAGAATTTGCCGTTTGAAATCGCTCGTGTGTGAATGTGTGTGCGTGTGTATAAGTGGAGAGAATAAGCTGTCTCTCTTAACCCTTTTTTACTGTGTAAGAATTTGCGTGTTTGTCACTCTTTGTTCCGTGTGCGTACACATGTGTGTGCGTGTTCGACTGTATTTTAGAAAGAGAAGAAAAGGGTGTAGGCTTACAAGGGTCTAGTGTCAATGAGCAATACAGGAGAGTACGATAGTGAGTTAAAGCAGAAGAAGGCGGTTTGATGCATCGCATGGTTTAAAATCTGTTGACAGGTTCGTCTTACTCGCTGAATTAAAAAGAAAAGAGAGTTTTGCGCATGGGCGCACGGACGTAGTAGGAAGCAGGCCACGTGACAACATTTTTCTTTTGTAAAATAAGATAAAATGGTTCTGGGAATTGTTTTTTGGAAATAAAATGTGATTTCGTTTTTAACTGGAATTTGTGGGCGTTGCTTATTCTTCTGGTTATTGACGTTATAAAGAAGTTGCTACGATTTCAATACACATGCTAATATTCTCTGAAGATTTCCAGATAGGCTATTGAACTGTATTTTTGTCCCAATCTGTCAAGATACACGTGTAAGATTGTTTTTATAACCAAAGAGTTGAAAGAAATATGAAATTAAAAAAATTAAAAATAAAAAAACTGAAGGAACTTATGAAAATTATGTCTTCGGATAGATGTTTGCATGGTCATTGGAATGAATCAATATAATATATATGTTCTGAATCTTGTAATATAACTTCACTGAGCTTGTAATTGGAAATGTTTCGGATAGTGTAAGGAGTATAAAATTTAAAATATATATTCCTTATAAAAACCTACACACACACACACACACACACATATATATATATATATATATATATATATATATATATATATATATATATATATATATATATATAAACTTACATATTTCTATATTTCTGTGTACACGATTCACATTTAAACTTAAATTAACTCGCAATTCCTGAACATTTTTTAAAAGAAGCCAGATACAAAAAATAATAGAAAAAATAATAAGACTTAGTGATATTAGGAAATCAAATTTTAACAAGGTCGATGCATGCACACATAAGCGTCAATAATATGTATGTGCGGTGGAAACTCCTAAACAAATTAACTTATCATTATAATTATAGGATACGTATTTTAGGCAACACGGTTAATAACGTTGGTGCATTATCATTTTGTAAACTTAACCATTAAGGTGATATGCCCATCAAATCGCACTCTACCCTGAATAAAGAAGTTAAAAGTAGTAGTTTATGCTATTCACATTGATTGATATTTTGTCCATCCTGGGAAATGTATTCTTCTAGTATATATATATATATATGCACACACACACACACACACACGCACACACACACACACACACACACACACACACACACACATATATATATATATATATATATATATATATATATATATATATATATATATATATAACAATCCCCAAATATTTCGGGAGAAAAATAAAAGAGGCCATGCAATGCACAAAATGTATATGCATTTGCAAGATATTATCTATTCTGGCAATTATTGCCATTGGGTCATTGGGGAAAAGGTCGCTTGAAAAATGATTCACTTGATTAATAAATAAAGAGAAATACATAAATATGAGAGATGAAAAGGTTCATTCGCACAATCATAATTGTAATATGTATATATTTATCAACAAAGGTTTAAGTGAAAAAGAGAAAAGTTCACAAATACATTACGGTTGCAGGGTCACACAGATCTAATCTGTTTGTTCTTCCAATTAGTGACTTTGTTTGATGGAGAGAAAATGTGCGTTGAGATTCTGGATTGTTATTTTGGAAAATAGCTGCGCATGCATTAATTCACATCTATGTAGAAATTAGAAACAAAATAGTATATATATATTATGTTCTGCTGCTTTTTAAACGACGCTGTGTTATTCAGTGTTATAGAAGAGATAACAAGAGTGATCAATCGTGCAAGAACATATATATATATATATATATATATATATATATATATATATATATATATATATATATATATATTAACCCCACAGTATAATTCATCATTATCATCATCATCATCATCATCATCATCATCATCATCATCATCATCAATCGGTACCTTTGGTTTGACGGAAATCTTGGAAATTCTACCCGCAGATACCAACCGATGTAATAATAGTGTGACTTAAAAGAGATTACTTGATTCGAAGCAAAATTATTATTATTTCAAATCAATTTCAATTTCTGCTGAATATCTCTTGTTAGCAACGGCCTTTATATACACGTTTGCATTCAGATTGAAAACACATCAGACGAAATATTATATCATACAGAATTTCCATCAGGCACCACTGAACAATAATACAATAATCTAAGAAAAAACAAAAAAATAAATAAAACAGATATGTATATTGTATTAATAAAAAATGGAATCTGCATAATCCATTCCATTGTCTGAATTCACTTCAGTTTGCGTCTCTCCCTTAAGTGCCTTCTTTAAACTGTCTTTATATACATACACACACACACACACACACACCCACACATACACACACACACACACATATATATATATATATATATATATATATATATATATATATAGCATTATCACAATTTAGTTGTAAACTCATTGCTCGGCAACGTTTCTACAAAGTCTAATATAAAGTATCTTATTTAAAACTATCCATTACATTACGAACCGACTGTTATTTTTCCAGCTATGTATTATATGTTAGGTCCTCCAGAATCGAATATACAAAATTGTTTCTTATATATTCTTTTCATGGCAATATAACCGGAGTTTCGTGTATTTATACACAGTGATACACAAACTGTATTTAGTGGCCATTCTTTTTTAAAAGGCCTTTGCAACGGATTCTAGAAAAGGAAACTTAGCATGTTCTATAGAAAAGAATACAGACATGTTCTTCACTTATGTAAGAGTATTGATAAAACAGACTCTATATTTTACTCTTTCTCAATCACAGATAAATTAAAGGCTAAAACTGAAATAAATAATGGTGCTCTAGAGACGCGATTGCCGAGAAGCTCTTAGACAACAAAGAACAAGAACCAGACGTTCTTTTCTCTTTATTCAAAGGAACGGAATTCCCAACAGTAAACTGAAATCTGTCGAATTTCCCTCCTTTGAGAAGGGGTTAATTAAACGAGATGATTTACGACAGCAGGAAAGATTTTCTAAACAACTTCAAGGATTGTCGAGATCTTATGAGACATACTCCGGTCGATTTAACCAATTCAGCAGTTTTTCTTGACTTCTGCGCCAGACCGGATTTCACTCGTTTCCCCAAAACGCATGACGTTGTTATGCAAATCAAATACACCTTAATCCATCGACCAAAGCCATTAGATTTATGATATAACGGTAGTTGCAATGTCTTAAGCAAAATCAGAAAATCACTTTGTGTAAAAAAAAGTAAGAGAATTAGAAAAACTGATCAAAATATTAAAGGAGTGTTGGGAACAAATTTTATGATTTTTTCAATTATTTAATTTTAGAATCATTTGAAATATTTTATGAATGACGGGAAAGCACCGGAATATTTGGAGGGACCGACCTGCATCATCATGATTTGCACATGTCGGTTATCTTAGCTACATCTCAGTGCTCCTTGGACGGCCGTGAGATGTGATCTGGATAATTGCTATGGAATTTTAGAAGCAATCTACAGAAAAGAATAATAGCAGGCGTTCTGACTGTGTCCGCATAACGAATATATGTCGAGAAGCTGTGCACCAAGATAAAAAAAAACAATGCGGACTTAGGCGAGAAAGATGTGCATTGGAGTGGCGACTATGAAGAATGTGCCGAACGCAAAATTTCGCTAGTTCTTATACAAGAGTTGCGAGCACTAACAACTCACCGTCAAGGGCCAAGAGAACTGCCGTATGAAAGCCAAGAACGTCTCAACTAGGGCAAACACCTAGTTGAGCCGAGGTTACTCTCGTTTTTTTTCGGTCCAGTTGCACTGTGCGCAGAATAATAGGTGGCAAGCCTAGATACTTCAGGAAGTCCTGAGAGCCATTAAGACAAAATTACATAACAATGTGATGGAGAAAATGGCTACATTGAGTTGTTGCCCACTGTTGCCAAGTGATGAGTGTAAATGCTGTCTACGGCAACGCCATACGTATGACAGAAAGTGTCACACATCCGTGTCACACATCCGGTAAAAAACAGGAATAACTGTCTGAAAACTTTACCAGTCCACAAATCTGACCCTAACTCGCCTGATTGCAACTCCATGAAATATTATGTGGGGGCGCAGTTAAAAAGACACAAACCATACCACCTGCAACACTAAAGACAGGCTGGTGTTCAGGCGACTCTCTGGGGACGTTTTGAAGACCAGGTGATCCAGATTCAGAGCACCACCTGGAGACTATGATGCAGGCTCAGGGCGGATACTTTTAGTAAACTGTATTCCGCAATAAATCATCTTAAAGATACACTTTTGATCAAGATATGTCGTTTTTTGTCTTTCCTTTCCAAGCGTGCGATATTTATCTAGAATACCCTGTAATAGAACAAAACGGAAAACATGATTACTCAAAAACTACAACCGATACAGAACCATTGTCATATTCAGATTTTTCACTCTTGATTACTCTAGATTAAAACTAAATTATATCAAAACAATTAAATTAATGGTTTCTTCTTGACTAATTTAATAGAAAAAAAAAGAAACACATGCAATACGACCTTGAAGTATTTACATTTTGATTATTGGATTATATAGCATTCTTCTGCACAAAAACAAATACGCAGAAAAACAAACCTCTTTAAATACAAATTACATTTTCCGTTCAAAATTAGCATCCACCGAAATATTGACAAAAAAGCAAATATAGTGGACACATGACCCTGTTTTCAACTATGTCCGCCGCACCTAAAAATAACCTCGTGCGCTCGAAATCACTCTTTTCATGACGATGACTAAGTATTTAACGTTTGGAATTTGCAGCAGTCAACGAGTTGAACCAAACAAACTTCACCGAGTTAGTCGAACAACAACGATTAGATACACCAACTGCTATTTTCTGTTAAATCATCGTCAAAACTTTTCTTCGATGACGCCATAATACAATTAGATCACCCACGCTCATAAATTCCCTTCGCTTTTTCTTTCATAAACACATACAAGTAATCCTCCCTTTGGGAAAATACATCTTATTTATTATTGAAAGAGACATTTTATTCAAATAGTAACTGTTAGAACGTCCATGTGCTTCAGAATAATAAATAAATGGATTTTTATTTCTATCGTTATTGTGTTGGATTCTGACATTTTGCTTATGTTTTTATGTTTAACAAGAATTATATTTGTTATCTCCAGAATACTGATACACATTTAAAAAAATATTTTTCAGTAAATCGCAACAATAAGAAGTATTTACTGTAAGTTCCTCATTGTCTAATTAACAATTGCATCCTTTTCCACAGCACTGTCGTCTCTTTGCTATCTTTTAACCGCAGGCACATCTACAGCGAATATAATCGATTCTTTGGCAAATCCATTAGGCCAATTAAGTGTCACTCAAGATTCCTACGTGGAAATTTAGGAAAATCAATTTTCATAATAAAACAATTTTAAAAGATTTACAAGAGTTGGCACAAGAATTTATAGATTACCGGGTCACCAATTTTCCTTGGTTATATCGTTTGAATTAGGAAGAAATGTATTTGCAAAACCAGTTAAAGTGTTAATATAAAAAGAAAAAATCTCAAATTAGTTTTTTGGTATCTTATTTTCTTTTTTATGGGTTTATTAGTATTAATACATTCACTATTGTTTTAATTAACTGATGCAGACTTCTGTTTTATCGTTAGTTTATTACCTTTAACTGTTGTTAAGAACAACGAAAGAAAGAGAAAAGAGAGAGAGAGGGGGGGAATAGAGAAGAGAATGGAAACGTGAATGATAGAAACGGTATAAAATAAAAGCATTAAGGGTAAAGGGCATATAATGACAAAGGGTGAGATAATAGACAGACACCAAGTCAAGGAAGAAATACTTAGAACAATTAAAATGTATTTTCCCGATATAACTCAATCCCAAAATCGAGTTATATTTTTACATGAATTGTTGTTTTGAAAATCTATGAGAAAACAGCCTTATCGAAACAAACGTTGATTAACCCAGCTTTAGTATAAAAATAGATTATAATTTGCGAAGTATTCTATACCTTTATTGTTCTTTGCTCAACAATTTTAACATATCTTAGCAATAGAAACAAATGGCCGTAGGTTTATCTCAAAGAAAGTAGTCCAGGTTTATCTCAAAGAAAAAATCTGAAAGCATATTTCATTGTTTCACAATCTCAAATTATTTAAATGTGGGTGTACCGCAGGGATCGACTCTTGAACCTCTATTGTTGCTGATTTTCCTGGATGGAATTGAGTTTGAGATAAGTATATTTGCTGATGACCACGCTCTACTCTCGACATGTAGGAAAAACAGACACGCACATATCTAAGGCGATGGCTAAATCGATAGAAAATTACCTCCAGTCTGTAGTTGAATCGATGGTATCATTTAATGCCACTAATACCAAGCTCCTTTTCTTTAACGACTACAAGAAACACTTTCAACTACCGATTAAAATGGATGATAACACCCTACCTGAGAGAATCCAAGGTTCATAATCCTCGGCTTAAAATACATAGGTAACACGAATTGGAAAAAATACATAGAATACATTGCCAAGGAATGTAGGCACCCTTTACAGTGCTAGAAAGTTTTTAACAACTGCCAATTTTCTATATCTCTACAAAGCCACAATCTTCCCATGTATGGAGTATTGTTGGCACATCTATGCTGGTGCACCATCCCCCTAACCCATCCCTCTTAGACAGGGTCTGAAATGAGTCACTAATTTAATAGGCCCCTCACTATCCACCAAGCTCCAGCCCCTGTCCCACTGCGGCAATGTTTCATCCTTATGCTTGTTTTAAAAGTACTAAAATGGAATGTGCTCTGGTGCCCCTTCGACGTAAATACACCCGACCAACGCGACAATCAGCTAAACCGTATCAATTCACTGTGGAGGTCGTCAGATGCCTGAAGGTTACCTCGAGCTTCTTTCCTCGAGCTGCCGGCCTTTGAACATCGAACGGAAATGTCTTTCGTCACTTCAGCTGTTTACTTTAACTATTAAGTAAGTTAAAAAACATTTTTTAAAGTTTTAAATATAATGGAGGGTGCAATAATGAGAGGATTCCTCACGGCTTTTTTTAAAACAGAGGAAGTAATTCCTGGGAAGACGCTCTTATGACAAACTACACTTATAAATTCCGATTAAATCGAGTGTTTTTTTCCATTCATTAAAAAATGTCTAGTCACAAAATAATATTTTTTGCTCCTTGGCCTTTTGGCTAAGATCAAAGTGTAGTATGTGTTCTCTTAACATCAACGTCGAAAGTTTTCATGTAATTATCTGCCTTGAAATGTTCTGAAAATCAATCATCTTTTTAATTAATTGTATTATAATAATATTACTATCGAGGGTTATAAATATATAATAAAATTTGACATGATATTAATTTATTAGAAACTCAAAAAGAAAATAAATATTCAAATGTAAAAGGTTATCTTGTTTAATGGCGTTTAGAGATTACTATATATACTGTATCATTACTTAAGAAAGATTCACATTTATCCAATATTTCGCCATTTATTTATTATTTATTAGGTTTAAAAAATTGTGACTGACAGACAGACGAATAGATAACATCTTTATTTATATAAAATGTGCTTATATTAGTTGTATGCAATCTAGTGTTAACTTAATGCTCTGAAATATTTCAAAACTGTTATTTTTAATGTATACGAATATTTTCCCACACACCACTAGGATTTCAATCTATATACGTGACACATTGAAAATTCGACATTTTTCGATTATTACCCGCTATCAATATTTTAACATTTAATATAATTGGTGGAGATCTCTGGCGAATATCTTCATTTCTTGCCGATTGCACAGATGAATTTGAATTCGATTAATTCGTCGCCACTGTATTTAACTTTCCTAACTTTCAATAAAAAAATAACAATGCTAAAAAATGCCGCAGATATTTCCATTGCATTAGGTTATTTATTTATTCCTGAATTTGTATTGTCTGATACCTTGGTGGGTATAAACTGCGTACATCTGATGTCGGCTGAAATTGATTTTTATTTAAATTACCAAATTCCATTAATTCCTACGGTCATTTTTCACGGTAAGTGCTTACATAAACTGAATAAATACAGTTGACAATACTGAGTGTTTTAACCACAATTCCTATGTCAGTAATGCTTTGCTGCGGAACTTTGCAGGTGCTCTGTCAGCGACATGGCATTGGCAACAGCACAAGCCGCATTTGATTGATAAGCTGCGTATCGGAATGAATCACTGGATCGAAATCGCCTTCGTATCTACAGGTTCTGAACGGCTTTTTCTGCCCACATTTGAGAAAAGAACTATACAAGAAAGTGTTGCCATAAGAACGCGAAAACTTGTCAGTTACTGAAAAAGGGTACTGATACAATAATAATAATAATAATAATAATAATAATAATAATAATAATAATAATAATAATAATAATAATAATAATAATAATCAGAAGAAGAAGAAGAAGAAAAAGAAGAAAAAGAAGAAAAAGAAAAAGAGAATGTCTCTTTGTACAGGGAGATCGAAAAAGAAAAAGAGAGAGAGAGAAGGGTGACTGGGGTTGTGTTGAAATTTCACGTTGTGGAACTAAGCAATCATGAAAGACTGCCAAAAAGTAAAAAATATAAATATATAGCAGAACTTGATGCATCAACTGCAGCAGGGGTTCTGACAGCTGTACTAATGACAAACAATATCCTGAATCTAATGGAAGTCAAACTGCAGCAGCCAAACGTAATGCCGAAGTTGCATCGTCCTTACTTCGAGTGAATGTAAAGTGACATTTATATAAAGGTTAAAAGTTGCCACCCACGTGGAATGTAAATCCCGTCGACCATATATATGGAAAATGAAAAAAGAAAACCAAAATATTATTTATGTATTCATCAACGTTTCGTCTTCCTCGTCATGATTGATTTGAAGAAATAAAGACGAAACCATTGATGAATACATAAACACTATTTTTTTTCATTCACGTTGGAATATTATTTCCATATATATATATATATATATATATATATATATATATATATATATATATATATATATATATATATATATATATATATATATAGTAAGCTATGAAAATATATTTATGGCAATTAAGCTACACGGAGGCTCCTGCGTTTCATCCCCGGGGGAATCTTCAGGTTAAATGCTTCATCCTATTCTTTTCAAAATACCTTGCTGCCTTCAAAAAGCGCTTTCCTCCACATTGACCTACGTACGACTATCCCTCAACATCAATTCCAAAGAACTTCAAATCGTCTTTTAGACAATCTTTGAATCGCTTACGAGGTTTGTGCTGTGAGCGAGTATTCTTAGATAGTTCCCATAAATCCCTTGCTTGAGCAGTCTGTCATCATTAAGACGCACAATGCAGCTCGTTCCAACACTTCGGTGTCAGTGGTAAACTATCTCAATGGATGTTAAGCAAGTGCCTAAGAAAGTTCTGATGGAAACGCTCCAGCAGGCGAATATGAGACCTGTAAGTGGTCCATGTCTCACAAACATGTCTCGTGTTCCGGTGTTCAAGTCCTGCGATCGGTATGAAAAATCATCTCTGTACTGACGATTCCCATAAGTATACGTATGTAGATAAAGACAAAAATGTATAATTATTTGTCGTCCCCTAAATCTGGGCTGGACACTATAGTGAGTAGTATTAGCACAGCCGTCATCGTAGCTCTAATACACGTTCCTTCAGAAGTCGAACACTTTTGACGACGGGTGCCTTTATGGTTTAATCTCTCAGTTGTTTATAGTGGCCGTGTGGGCTACGGTGTCGGAGTTTAAAAAATTTAAACACAAAAAATAAACGTCTCGTGTTCCGGGGTTCGAGTTCTGCTACAGGTATGAATACACTGACAATTTCCGTAAGTATACTAGCAAAACATACCCACCGCAGCAATTAATTGGGAGGAGGGGTGTAAATGAAAAAAAAATGTTTTTACTCAGAGAATTCCATAATTTTAAACTTTGGTAAATTTGTAGATTAACATCCTCAGCTAAATTATCCCCCCTTAAGAAATAAGATTCTTCTATTTAGTTTTTATGTTTTAACACTAACCCTTAGTTTGACTGAACTGCCCTAAAACTAGACTTTAATTTCCCCACTTTAAATTATAAAATAATTGTGTTTTTTTTTTTCTTCTTTTCATCAAGTTTAAAAAGTTGACATTTTTTGTGTGGGTGAGGGAATCTACAATCATACGAAAATATGAATCTCTATTTTTTTTCTTATTCTGGACAGATGTTCTACTAAACTTTTTTTTTCATTTGTCAATTAGAATATTAAACATTAAAAAATAAGTTACTTATTTATTTTTCACAAAAAATGCAAAAAGAGGGTGAGAGAAAGTGGACAGACAGAGAGCGAGCGAAACAACAACACTCCCATTCCCACTCCCCCTTTCTCTTATTGCTTCTGCCTCGCTCGTAGCAAGATACAACTTTCGGTAAGGTCGTCAGTTTCCGTAATGAATGCCCACCAATCTTTCTTTTATCACTGTTCAATAATGACCACACGTGGGTACGGCGTGCAGCACACTCACCTCTGTTTTTTGCGTCAATGGTCCTCATCAGTTCAGGAATCGCCAATGAATTGTTTTCATAGACATTTAGCTTCAAGATAAACTCATCGAAAAATTTGGGATTCAAAACCCGATGACTATGGTGCCCATTCATTATTTCATCTCCTACTGATTAGACGATTAGCCAACTTTTCCACATATCATTGAACAGCAATAAATTTAATCATAATTAAATATGCAGTTTATTTATTAAGGATTTTAAGGGGGAAATCTTTTTGGTTATCTTAGATAATCTGGAGTAAATTCCATATGGAATTAGGTTATATGACTATCGACATTTAAACAGAAACAAAAGCGCTAAATATGGGTTATAGCAAGCATGCCAACCTCAGAATGCACCAAGGACAATGTGGGTCAATTTATTGTTGTCATGAGGATCGTATGTGACTAATCGAAGTCGTTTACTTTAATTATTGCAGAATATTTTGATGACTTAGAAACATACAATATGTATACACATATTTTTTAAATATTTCTTTTGATAGAGCACAAAAATATTGCACAAAACATTACACAAAACATTACAAAAAGCATTACACTATTACTTTATTTTGTCTTTTGTATTTTTGAAATCAATAAAATGTGATATATCGGTTTTAAGATTAAAGAAGCTTTCTGAATAAAGAAATTTAACGACAAAACCTGCACTTTTTATAATTAAAGTGGAATATACTTACGTCGTTCATTAAACAGTATATTTTATGCGTGCTGTTAGTGTGCTTCAAATTTCCGCATGCGGCACATGGATCGCATGTTTGACACTCAAAATTTATCTGCTGATCCATAGAACTAGGTCCTCTTCCGTAATGAATCAAGATTAAGTATTTCCTTCAGTGATTGTCGTCCCGCGTCTGCAATGATTCTAAATCCATGAAAAGCGTAGAATTCCCTCAATCTTTAGTGGCATGTCTGCTATCGGTCTTAAAAAGATCTGTTTCTGAAAAAGATCGATAAATACTGCTCCCTATCAGGATAACTTTAATCATTTTTTAATCTCATAAATCAAGGAGAATATTGCAAACAGCGGAATTTCCCAGAAAGAATGGTCCATAAAGATGAGAACTGTCCTTGATTTGCCTGCAAATATTCCCGATGAAAACAAGAGAACAAAATACTGTCTATCAAATTTCTTAAGCAGTGAGTCGGTTCATCAAAATCTCATCATGATCTGGTTCGTCATCAGAATCAATGAAAACAGTAACTATAAATTCTGCTACAACAAATTTACAATATATTTATCCCTTGGATTATTTGAAACATAAACAATCTCCTGGATTAAAGAGGGACATCACAGCCCAAATCAGGACAGTACTAAAAGTCTGCCAGTGTTATCGATAATTTTGCACATCCAGTTGTGCACATCTGGAGCTTATCATTTAACGGCGATAAAACAAAGACTGTGGGACATTCATCATCAAATCCTTGGGGATAAGTCAGATAAAGAAATATTCCGGGGATTGTCTTGGTAAACATTCTCTTTGACATAATCCCACAGATAAAAATAGCCTATTCAACATAACACCTTCTATTGATGAGACGATAACCAAAGTGCGCCTGTCTATCTTTGAACGACGGTAAAACAATGACTAATTAAAATGGTAGACACATCAGGCATAGACTGAAGTTTATTAGTACTAAATATGGTTAAATTGCGAAAGAATTCTGAATTTTATTAAGGATTTAATAAGTGGAATTTTTCGGATCACCCTGTTTTAATACAGTTCCTGAAAAGTGTTTTAATTAGACGATGCTTTTTTAATATAATAAAAGGATGTGTTGTCTTTTTGTTACTAAATATAAAACACATAAAATGTTCGCATTTCCAAGAAAATATGGCTCATCAAAACTACAAGATTATTTCCATATATCGAATTGCTGTGCTGTAAAAGGTAAACTGCCAAAATTGAAATCAATTCGAACACGACACATGAAAGTGATTCGCAAAAACTGAATATTCTATTTCACAGAATTCGTGTAGTAGATATATAAATATAAGGAGGAAGATATAGAATTGTATTTTAGTGCTAAGGAATGACGCAATATCCATACAAGAAAAATGCAGTTACCAGAAAGGGAAATAATGTTAAGAATCTCTAAAACTGATTATGATGGAAATCTCTGATGTCATAAAAATGATGGGGATTTGATTGATAACGAGCATATTAACTTCAGATATATGTTTTCAGCTTATTTAATAATGAAAAACAATACATATTCCTATTGCACATATATTGGTAATTTGTACACAGTTGGATGGAAGGTTCATACATTTTCTAACGCATTAATACATACTTGACACAATATATTTGATATACGGAATGACATACTGGTTTATATTAGATCATCAAAATTAGTGACTGTTGATGGGTGACCATTTCCGAATACTAGGCGCTTTATGTGGTAGGAAAGCGAAACTCCCCTCAATAAAATACAGCTCTAAAAATATGTTTAGCAAGTAAATACCGTCGCATTGTTCTCTTTTTTGTCAACAAATTTGTAGATTAGCAGTTTACTACTTCAGTATAAACTGCTAATCTGCACATTTGTTGACGAAACGGAACAACCGCTTCCCGGACGGAAGTTCTGTTCAGGTGGCGTTTTTAGATTTGATACAATTTGAACTCGCCATAACCGATTCAATGGTACGCGACGGTATTTATTACACTAGACACGCATCTTTCTTAACACTTTTACTAAATAATAACTTATCAATTTTACTTCTGAAAAAACTATTTTTTGTCATATTTTATGCGAAATATTGTTTTTGTGCCAAAAAATTCGAGCCACATTAATTAATCTGAATAATCTTTCAGAATTAACCTGAACTTAATTAATATTGATCAAGAGTCGCGATCATTGAATTAACAAGCAGGAACGCACTCACAGTTAATGATCTTCTGAAACGTGCCTTCATACGGATGGAAAATACGTTTTTTGAGAAATAATTTACTCGGCTTGTCTTGATGGTTGTTTCTGTGACCAAGTTCGATCCTTATCATTGACACCAGATCAAACTTAGTTTAACAAACACGTTTATCTATTATTTAGATGATTAAGACTACTGCTATTCTTATCTTGATTTTTACTTTCTTGACGTTTAAGCCGGTGTGACATCAGAGCTTTCAGGTAAATTGCAAAATCTTGCTTCACTGATAACTGGGAATTTGCCTTTGTTTTTCCAGTTTTCAAAAACCCTTGGAAAAGTAGTGACGCGCAAAAAAGCATCGTTCTATAAGTCCCTTTCTGGTTTTCGCTAAAATCTTTAAATCGTTAATAAATCTAGTGATGGTTCATCAACATGAAAATGTTAAACTTCTCTCTGGCTCTATGCTATCTCGTTTTACTGAGGATACTTGAACGGCCATATCTGAACATATATACCGCAAACTAGTAAAGCTAGGATAAAGCTTTGACAAGATCTGGTATGTAGGTCGTTTTAGGAAAATCAACTTGTACAGTATTACTAGATTTTTCTTAGCCAAAAAAAGATCCATGTCGTTCTCGATGACCGTGCATCCAAACAACACTGCATCGATTCTCTATGACCGTGCATCCAAACAACACTGCATCGATTCTCGATGACCGTGCATCCAAACAACACTGCATCGATACTTATACCTATATTATTTCTGATCTTCATCAACTCCCTCCCCGATGCAATAGTGTCTGAGTTGGGTGTAATTTCTGAAGACACTATGGAATGCCCACATATGCAAGGCGATAGCTAAATTCTTGGAACATAATAGAATGGGACATGAGTGATCGTCAAATGCTGCCAAGACAAAGCATTTTCCTTTAGCGACTATAATAGACTTTTCCAACCAACAATTTTCATGGCCGATAACACCCTCTAGAAAGTCCAACGTTTAAACTCCTCGGCTTAATATCTTCAGGTAACATGAAGTGGAATAAGTACGTAGAATGTACTGTTAAATCCGTCGCCCAGAAAGTAGGTTCCCTCACCGGGCTTGAAAACGTCTAACACTTGCCAGTATCCTATATCTCTATAAAGCAACCATTCGACTTTTCATATAGTAGTGTTGCCACATATGGAATAGTACACACACCATTAGCCTCTACCGATTGGACAGAGTCACAAAAAGACTGTCTGCTAAACACTGTCGCATCGCGTCGGTGTTGCATCACTGTGCTTGTTTTAGAGGTAACTCCACGGAATGTGCTCCGACGCACGTACTGTACTTCCTCAATGTAAGTACCTACGACACACCGGACTATTATAAAAATCTCCCCCATCACTGGAGAAGTCTCTAGATGACGAAAATGTTCTGTTGCTGCCAAACTCCCCACCCAGGTTGTCCCTTTATAAATCTAGTCTTGTTTGGAGTGAACAACAAAAAACTTTTTTTTTAATCGGAAGCTTATGAGGATTATAAAACTGGACTCTTTATTAAATCCGAAAGTGTAGATTGTTCTTGGTCTGTCAGCCATGACTAGGTACAAGTGTTTATTCATGATAATGTTATTCTATACTAAGGTTTTACACCTGAAACCTGAAGAAGTCTTTACTTGTTAATCAACGCCTTCATCTGTTGCGCCACATCATTTAAAAATAACAATCAAAATGAGAATACTAGTCAATCTTAATTATCAATCATTCTGTAGATTTGCGTAAACATTTCGATTTTGAACGCAGTTTTCCCAGGTAGTGAGACCGGTAACGTCACTTGTAACAAAAGTTTCTATTCTCGCTATCATTCGGATAATTAAATCGAGTTTTGGGTCTGATGCAATTTTCATGTGTGCACCGATCAGACAATTTAAATGTGTTTGCTTCCCTCGGCGATAGGGCCCACTCTGTTTTCCTGTCGCTTTCAAAATAAACAATTGACGCCCATTTTTCTTTGTCCATAAGTTTTGATTGACCACAGAGGTTGACGGTCACATTTCAATTCTATTCCAAACAAAACAAATTTTCTTTTTAATTTCGATTTTAATTCTAATGCACCTTTTTTGTATTTTACCTCAAAACCGTTATATCCACAATACAATTGGTCTATCCGGGTCAAACACTTTTCCCTGGAATTAATTTAGTCAAATTATTCCTTTTCTCTTGTAAATTGTTTTCATAAAAACAGATTTTAAATTCAGAATTTTGATGAGAAAATTATCTTGAAGTAACTTCAGAAACGGTAACTTTATTAAATAGTTACTAAAGCCAGCGTCACACGCGGTCTTGCTTACCATGCTTGCCGTTGTGGGGGGGGGGCTGGCCATTAAGCACTAATATTTCCTATCTAACATTTCCTGTCATTGCTTTTAATCTACGCTGATTCGAAAATGTCATTCGAAGCTGGGCTATTGAATTTTATTGCAAAAACACATTTTTAGATTCGGGAAGAAAAAAAATTATTTTTTGTGAAAGGAATTATCGAGGTAGAGAAAGCAAGATGGCAACTGAAATGATGGCGAATGCTGTGCGAACTTACAGTTAATTGCTTTTAAAGCGATGACTATTATAGAGCAGACAGTTGCATGAATTGCATACCTTAGATTCTTATATGACGTCAAATATTATTATTAACAGTGAAGAATGACGATAATTAAGAAAAATACAATTTACTTTTGAACGCCAGTTGTCTAGGTTTCATAAACTAATATTTTGTTTTTTCAGTGTTCTTGATCGTATCATCAAACAGTTAACAACCAACGGGATATATATATATATATATATATATATATATATATATATATATATATATATATATATATATATATAATTTACTTGTTACAAATATCCAGGGGGTATGAATCCGAAGGAAGTTGAAACCGGGTTTATAAGAGTGCTCAATGAAAATTCAGAGCAATATATATATATATATATATATTTTTAAATTTTATTCCATTAGTTGCGACAAAACAAGTTCTGTTTCATTGGCGCAAATAACGGCCAATTCGTCAGGCTAACGATGGAATCCGAATGGCATACGTTTTAACTTCACCTCAACGGGAGATTGAAAATTGAAAATACATTGGAGGGGGAGGAGGGGGACAGAGTTTGGGGCTTTGTCTATAACGGTGACATGGGACATGAGAGGGGAGGGGAGGACCCCAACAAGTCGTGTTTCAAATTATTGCGTGGGAGGTTTTCACGTGTTTGTGCTGTGATGATCTCAATTTCATCCGGGGTGGGGGGAGGAGGGGCGACGGCCAGAGTGAGTTAAATTTAAAAATGAGAATAAAAATTATGATTATAACCGTCATTCTTATTTCATTTTAATTCTAATAGGTAATTATCATGTGGATAAAATTGTTAGATAATTTTAATTTAGGGTATTAAAAATAATTTTTTTTACAAAAATGAATGATAACATTAACCCCCCCATTATACACTACCCCAAAACACACTATAGCCCCCTATCCACCCACCCAAATTTACCACCCAACCCCACCCCAACAAGTCCTGATGAATCTATAAATAAATATATAACTACCCCTCTAAACTACCAATAACATCAAATCTCTACGTACTACCTACAATGCACAACCCCAATAGCCTCTCAGCCATACTACCAATTCTAACATAAACCCATAACTGGGATAGCTATTAACACTGATATCACTTGGACTAATCTAATCTCAATTACTTAACCCTTCGATCACTATCTTGAACACTTAATTATTAACTGGTACTTAGTCCTTGTCATTGGTAGTAAAACAAAAAAGCCTACCATCACTTGTCGACTTATTTCGCCCAATGACTTCGCAAGTAGCAGGATGGTAATGATGGTGATATTTATCATTATTATTATTATTATTATTATTATTATTATTATTATTATTATTATTATTATTATTATTATTATTATTATTATTATATTTTTAATACTATTATTATTAATATTATTATCATTAATATTTTTACAAACTTGTTATTTCTATTTTTATTCTAATTTTATTTATATTTATCTTTATTTTTATTTTTATTAAGGCTTTTATTAAGGCTATTATCACTGCGACTATCGTAGGTATGATTGGCAGGGGTTATCATTGTCATCACAATCGGTTTTGTTAATGCTAAAACTGGTAACACCATTAAACTTCTCTTATAAAATGATTCCACTAGTATTGATCTTAGTATAATATCACAATTTAAAAAAAATAAATAAATAAATAAAAATAAAAAAAATAATCACAACAAAATTCACTACAAATAATAAACAAGACACTAAAATAAAATAAATAAAATGCAGAAGTAGCAATTAATACCCTAAATTAAAATTATCTAACAATTTTATCTACATGATAATTACCTATTAGAATTAAAATGAAATAAGAATGACGGTTATAATCATAATTTTTATTCTCATTTTTAAATTTAACTCACTCTGGCCGTCGCCCCTCCTCCCCCCACCCCGGATGAAATTGAGATCATCACAGCACAAACACGTGAAAACCTCCCACGCAATAATTTGAAACACGACTTGTTGGGGTCCCCCCCTCCCCTCTCATGTCACATGTCACCGTTATAGACAAAGCCCCAAACTCTGTCCCCCTCCTCCCCCCTCCAATGTATTTTCAATTTTCAATCTCCCGTTGAGGTGAAGTTAAAACGTATGCCATTCGGATTCCATCGTTAGTCTGACGAATTGGCCGCTATTTGCGCCAATGAAACAGAACTTGTTTTGCCGCAACTAATGGAATAAAATCAAATATATATATATATATATATATATATATATATATATATATATATATATATATATATATATATATATATATATATAACATTCAATGTGTGTCTTTATGTGTGTGTGATTTTGTGTGTTCCTATAGAAAGGAATGCTGTAGTCTGCAGGGAAGCAGTCCCGTGGTAATGTTTCTGTTCATGGAAATTTTATTGGAAGAAAAGAAATTTGTGCTAATAAGACGGTTATTAGTTATAAGTTAATTATGATATGTAAGTTATAATGTGTAAGTAATGATGTGTACGTTATGATGTGTACGTTATGATGTGTAAGTTATGATATATAAGTTATAATGTGTAAGTTAGGATGTGTAAGTTAGTTAGGATGTGAAAGTTAGTATGTATAAGTTATGATGTGTAAGTTATGATGTTTAAAGTTATGATGCGTAAGTTACTATCACACAGCATTTTTCTTTCACTATTTTTCACGATTTGTTTAGTAATTACTTACATTCCTCCTAATTTACGTGACAAGCAACTTTGTTCGACAGAGATGTAAGTTTACTTTCATGATTTTTAGTTTTGGCGAAGTAAATGTTAAGGTCAATGTGTTTGACAAGTTAAGCTTGATAGGATACAACTGACCAGCCTTTCACCACGTCTCTTGTTTGGCAGGGTGCCACCTTTTATGATTTCTTACGAATAAATAATGAAGGAAAAACTGAATCGACACTCACGAGGCAAAATTCAAAATAACCTACGCCATTCGGAACCGATGTGGTCTTACTGGGGTGTTTAGTTTTATACATCAAAACAAATCAAATACATCTCGGTAAACTTTATGAACATTAGCTAGAGTTCTCCCAAACTCTTTTCGCTTAATAATAGTGTAACACTATTTAAAAGTAAGATAAGTAAATTACGCTAATCTTCAAATTAAAGTTTCTACTTCGAAGTACCACTAAAAACAAGGTTACGCAAGGTATATGGAATGTGTTTGGTTGCCGTTGGACTTAAGGTTTGACAGTTTTTTTCATTTAGCAAAGTCGGGGTACATTTTAGAAGTAAACATTTATATGTTAGAAAAATAAAATGCGACCAAAGGTTCGAAAAACGACGGTGCAAAGAGTAAATTGATTTCGAGAAGCGAGAACGTCCTGTGCTATGCTCCCACAGTTGGTCCACCACTAGAGAGCCCGCTGTACATAGAGAACAAGTTTAAATGTAGCAATGAAGTGAACTTATTTTTGTTCGAATTTTCATCGTGTTTTTTAACCAACTGAAGAAATTGATTAGACAATTAACAGTCGAAACATACAAAGTAAGTCCAGATTTCCAATCTTCTTTCATATGTGGCATTTTGACAAATTACAAGCGAATCCACTCAACGATGATAATAAATACGTGACTAATAACGATAAGAGGAAACGTCACGCATAACACTTTTATGAACATTAAGTTCGCTTAACTATATTTACTCTTCACCTATCTTAAAAAACAGTACAAGGCTCATTTTGTTGTGAGAACATTAATTTTGACTCGACACCAAAATATACTTACAAAAAAGACCAGCAAAAATATATGTTGCTGAAAACGATTACAAAACCAAAAAAATATTGCCCGTTTCTATCATTAAGTGTTTTACAGCGAATCGGTTTATTTAATGCTGACTCATTTTGTTTCGGAATTTTCTTAGATGAGGGTTGATAATTTGTAATATTTTGATAATTCGGACTACTGTTCTCATCTTGGATGTTATTCTTCTGATGTTTTCGTCAACGTAACCTCTGACTTCTTCATGTGTATTTTGTCAAACTCGTAAGGATTCGTGGCCCAACGGATATACGTTCAATAAATAATCAGTTCTACGTGACCGTCTGCTGGGGGTTTAAGTTTCAATCCCAAGTACAGGCGATACTGTTGTGGCCTTGGAGACAAATCCAGTGGTATAACTAACATTATTATTAGCAAAAGTATGTCACGAAAGTATGCGTCCGATTCTGTGACCATAACTGCCATCAATAATTGCCACAACGCTTAGTCGTAACTGTATTTATATTATGTCTGGGTGCTATTCCCGAAGTATGTAAATCAACTTACACCAGGACAAATACTGAAGACAGCAAACTAACCTTGTGGATTAGATGAACGGTTCTGTTCGAATTCCGTACAGATTCCTAAGTTTAACAGAGTGTTTGCAAAGATCCGTAGCGCAACGGATACAAGTGCTAAGTTATAGTCAGTTTTAAGTGATAGTATTGTGGTTGCTGATGGTTCGCTCATCAATACAGACGATACTAGAAATGCTATTACGAATTACTTTAAACTTCTACCCAGTCATGACTGATAGAACGAGAGCAATCTACCCGTTACTCAAAAAAAGGTTTCTGTTCGTCATTCCGTACAGATTATAGAGATTAACATAAATATTCCCAAGTTCGAGAAGACTCACTTGAAGAAGGTCGGAGGTTCCAACGGCCGAAAATTTGTGCGAATAACATCCAAGATGTCTACTATTAATCTTATATCCGTTTGTATCATTGAGTGTTTTGTCTTACAGCATACTAATCCTTTTCGTGTTATTTAATGCCGAATCTAATCATTTTCGCAAAAGATTTTATGCTTCGCATCTTTAATATTTTCACATTTATACACGGATACGATTTCATGTGTGGCATTTGAGGTGCAGGGTCAATCTATATTTTTATCTGTGCGTGTCGAGTGACAAACCGCGATTTAATTGCGTGAATCTCAAGGACCAACCCAGTGACTATTACTAGGTATCACGTCATATTTAATAGCTATATTTTATATTCTTTCCAATCTTTCAACTTTTTAACAGCACGCATCCCTATAACCGTTTCGAAGGTGCTTTTATGCTTAAAATCTTTAATATTTTCACATTTATACACGTTGTCAAATATATTTCGTTTAGGCGTATACTTTGTAAACAAGTATAATGTAATTAACAGGTTAACCCATATCATTGTTGTCCCCACATTTTAAAAGTCTTTCTTTACTTTCTTTTATAGGATTGATATAGTTGAAAGCTTTTGGAATGACGATCACATGCATATAATCTCAATATAATAAAATAATGTTTCAAATTCTCAGGTGTGTATTTCTCGCCTGTATGTGACGTACACATTGTTGTTTCGTCTACTATTAATCAATTTACGCTATAAGCGAGACATGAGGACAAGTGGCATTGACGCAGCAGGCTGAGAGTCCGTGGCTGAAGACGGCAGGAGCTGGATAAGTGCTGTGAAGGCATGCTTTAAGAGGAGTGAGTGAGGAGAGGAGAAACCAGTAGTGGAGCAATGGGTGAAAGAAAGCACACAGGGTAGTTGGCTACAACATACCTCTCAGAATAAAATGTGACCTAGATCTAGGATAGGCCTACATAGTAGATACTGCTACGGACTAGGCACAGAACTCCATTGTCTCCTCAGACAAGAGATACCGACAATAACTATTAATCGGCTATTTAATGAAATAAAAATGCAATACCGTTAAGAAAAACGAAATAAAAGATAAACCGTTAAAAGATAATTTAATAACGAAATAAAACCCATCATAATTAATGCTTTCGAGTAATTCGTAAACAATCAGCTATTTTAAATATTTTGTTTATAGTTGATGGAAGAATGAAAATTGATTTATCGAAAAGAAAATCAGTTTTGAATTTAACATTCTTAGCAAATTGAATGAATGAAAGTGTTGGAAGCTATTTCCAGTTTTATAACAACTTGATTCAATTGTAAATTTTATGACCAAACGATACCGTAAAATTCAATTAAAAAATAATAATTAAAATAACGAAATAAATAAATAAAATGAACCTCGGACAACGTTGAATAGCTACAGCGAGTTTATTAAATATTAAGCGAGTAGACTCACTAGTATATAAAATCGTTCATTGAGAATAGCAAGAAATTTCAGCTAGTGTCAGTTTGGTGAACTCGAGGTGAAGATTGCTAAACTGTGGTAATATGATAGAACGGATATGACGTCAGATGGCGCAAAGAGAGAGAGAGGGAGAGAGAGAGAGAGAGAGAGAGTGGAAGAGAAGATGACAGTCCGTTTGGGGGCACCAAGCGCGTGGACATGTAAAATGATAGGGCTGAAAAAATAAAATTCAATCGCTCTCTCTTTGCCCTCTTTCTACTAGTCAGTGATTTGAAACAAAGATCAAGTTCCACTGTCTCACACCAGTTAGTTATTACAGAGTGTCAGGACCTTGCGAAGGAATTTCGAATGATTAAATCGCTAGTATATATTTAAGAACTCGCACCGAAATGGACAAAAAAGAGTTGAATAGGAAGAAAATCTATCTCGGCTACGAGAATAAAGTGCACCCCGATTGAATAATACATAAGCTACGAGTTGTCCAGAGAAAAAGCGGGTGATTGGCAAATAGGGTTTAACTCCCGAGGCCAGCTAATCAGATTGCTTGCTGGACAAGACAAGTCGAATTGGGCTGGACAACTCCGAATAACCTTTCCTGGATCCCTCGCGATCTCATCGTTTTTTTGGTGGGGGGGGGGGGTAAAATTTCCGAGCTAGTACAAGCTCAGTTTACGAATTTTGGAGAACTGCCTTTGCCCCCGGCCCTGTCGAGTGAATTGCTATCTCTAAAACCGGAGAAAAAAGGCTGTCGAAGTTGAAATCATCAACTTCCACCCCAAAACAGAGGCTACCTCACCAAATACTTTGAGTTTCTGCGATACAATAATGTCAATGATTCTTATATGCAAGGTTATTGTTATGTCGTTAACACTCGAAACTGCTATCGTCATTTGCTGTTTTTCCAAACGTATATACACTCCCTCAGTTGATGAACCTGTCTAGAGCGATCGAGGACTTTAATAGCATGGGGGAGGTACTGTCCACTCGACTAAGACGCTTTGACACCACTTGTTTTCTTGGGGAGATCAGAATTCATCAGCTAGTGTCCCGTGAAAAAGGCCAAAAGTCGATGACGCCACCAAATCAACCAACGTCGGTCTGTGACACGAGAGCTTATTGGACGAGCGTGAGGGCGACATTAACTGGTTACTGAGAGGGAGGAGTGGGTCACACAGCGGCCAAGGTAGAAATACAATTTGTGGACATTAAATGTTTTTGTAATAATTACGGCCACTTGGTTACTGTGTGTATGACACAAGGTTCAAACGCAACAAGTAATGTTGGACCCTAGGAGTGGATCGTGGTGTTAAGAGATATTTGAAAAGCAAAAAAAAAAAAGTTTTGTAAAATAAAACGAAAATGTTATGTTTCTCTTTATTTTACAGTAGATGCAGCAGATTTTACGATCTACTACGCCCGCATCCCGGCCGACCGACCGACCGACCGACCCACGCATCAACTAAAACTTGTCTTTATTTTTATGTTTATGGTCAACTTAACATTATTTACTGATGCGTCGTGAAGAAAACTGTCAGCATCAGTTGGCTCGGTTCCAAAAGTTGGAAAGAACAAAGAAGAAGAAGAAGAAGAAGAAGAAGAAGAAGAAGAAGAAGAAGAAGAAGAAGAAGAAGGGCCATTTATTATTATATTAAATCTGAGTCAACGTTTACTTTCTAAGTTTTTTTGGTATATTTTAATAACATTTAATACATTATTAAATATACTTTTATTCAGGATTTGAATGATGTGTGAAATTGTTCTAATTATCCGTACTTTATAATTAACTTTACTAGACAACCATTCTCGTCCCCAAGGTATGTAACTCCAACCAGCTAATATTTAGAATGTTTTTGTGAGCATTTAGAGAAAGAGACTCTTTGTTCAGCAGTACCATAGTGAAATGCAGAAATTTAAATGTAATGTGAATAAACATCTTGCTACAAAACTCCCCACTTAGAGCTGACCCAGTACCCCGACATCCCACTGGCAATATGCCCGGTGTGGGGTGAATAAGTACTTCCCCCACTCTATTTATTAATCAGTGGATTTTTCAATCAGGAAAATTCATTTTTTTGTTATAAAATAAATTACATTCACTTTTTATATATATTATGGTGATGCACATATGCTTCTTAACATATTTTAATGATGTATGGATAGTAGTTGAAGCATAAAACGATGTATTTTCAACTTACACTGATATATCATATATATATATATATATATATATATATATATATATATATATATATATATATATATATTGAACTGACTAGTAATATGGTTTCATATGTTGTTTTTTTTCAAATAGTACTGAAATCTGATGTTTTCTTGGACTCATCAGAACTATAATAAAAAATAAACTATTTTGGAAACGTTGGTTTTGAATTTTTGGAACAATATATATGTATAGAAAGAGATATAGAGGGGTAGAGGGGAGAGGGGGAGAGGGATATATATAGAGAGAGGGGAAATTATGGGGGGGGTCTAACACAAAATCCCTAAGAGGAGTTAGTGAATTAGTTTGTTCACAGATAGGAGCTACAATTTTCCTTTCAGTTATTTCCGACGTTGGGATAGTTAACAGGTTTTTATTAAAAAAATACAAGGAGAGATGGGAAAAGAGAATTGAAAGGAGTGGAGAGAATTGTTATATGGAAAAGTTTCAAAAGTTTTAGAAAAAAAGTAATAAAAAAATGCAGCTCCCGCGCTAAAATGAGAGGCCTTGTTTCAGAAGGTCCACAGCGATAACCCCTGTGCCAAACTCTTGCTGAGACGATTTCGCAACACTTGATGTAACTGTAGCAGTAGTTTTGCTTTCGGTCGTCTTCAATAAGCAATGTAGACATAGGTATATGCTGTTATGGGAAAGAGAGATCAACAAAAGGAATGAATGTAGGAAGAGCCGGAAAGTGAAAAGAAAAAAATTGATGAATAATCGGTTATTAACCGTAGCTCAGTTATCGTACAAATCGGAGAAGATAACGTTGCTCTTTTTTTCTTTTCTTTCTTCGGAAATTGGTTTCATGAGGATTTGTGACGAGTCGCTTTTTTGAGAAGTAGTGAAAGTAGAAGCTCACTAGCAAAAAAACGAACCGTTCTTTAAAAAGAGAAGAAGAGGAAGGATAAGTGGGAGAGGCGTACAGAAGAAGAAGAAGAAGAAGAAGAAGAAGAAGAAGAAGAAGAAGAAGAAGAAGAAGAAGAAGAAGAAGAAGAAGAAGAAGAAGAAAAGAGAGATGGATAGAGAAGAAGTAGGAGAAGGAGAAATAAAAGAAGAAGAAAAAGAAGAAGAAAAAGAAGAAGAAAGAGAGAAGAAAGGGTAAAACAAAAAGAAGGGGATAGAGAAAGGGGTGAAAAAAAGAGACCACCCGAAAAAGTAGAATAAGATGCAAGAAGAGGAAGAAGAATGATTCTGTGGCTATTGCATCTACCCGTTTTCTCGCCTGGGTAGCATCAGCGTATTATCACCCAATTGTTGAGCAGTTGCGTTTCATCTCTCAACCGGCGGACGATTTTTTTTAGACCAAAGAAAAACAAAACTCTGGCCAGTCCTATTAATACCGACGACAACTAATACTACGGGATCATTTGTGGCACCGGTTTCCTTTCGACATACACTCGAACACGCACGCATATGCGAATAATCGTTATTGATTTCGACATACGATTTCTTCGTTGTGTTCGTCAACCACGTGAAGATACAAAAACAAATACAAAAACAACAATAAACCAGATATAAATCTAGATCTAACACAAAATGCGAAATTTGATTAAAACGTTTACATTTATTTAAATGATGCTGCTCACACTAAAGATCGAACTCACTTCGATGGTTAATGGTCTGAAAGGCTGGTCTGCCAACCGTAGCTCTACACAGTAACATAAGTTAACATAGAAGAAAGTGAAGGGGGGGGGGGGTGACGAAAATAACTCTCATATGTATAACGCATTCCTTGATTAGCTCAACTGAAGTTCAATATTTTCTCTTTTTTCCCATTAAAAAAGGGAAGATTCAACGCCGAACTGGACAAACACAACGCCCCCCCCCCTGATATTTTACATTTACATTCCGAAAAAAAGTAAATATTAATCATTCTCATCGACTTATAGAACAAATGAAATCCGGAAGACTTTTTGAATTCTTCATCCAAAATGTCATGTCAAAGGTCATCGTTATGGTAACAACCAATTTATGAACTCTCCCCCTTGCCAATTCATGAAATCCTCATAAGCGGACTAACGACTGCACTACTCTTGACTGGAAAACGGAAAGAAACATGAATTTCAGGTAAGTTGTTGCCGTTATTTATGTTTCAATTAAGCATTTAATGTTTCGCACTCGGATATACGAAAACGAGGTATCATTTTTTATATTGGTACATAATAGATACTTTTTGTATTGCCATCCGGACTTAGAGTTAGTGTTGTGGTTTATGTTTTATTGGTACGTAAAATAAAATATACTTCATAAAAAAATATTTAATTATAATTTACAGATTCTTGACAATATTACCATCTTTGTATTTTATTTTACGTAGCGAAGGACTGCCAAACTGGGTTAGGGTGTGGTTTGGTAGAATAAATGTGAATATTCAAGTTCGAATCAAATTAAATAATACTTAAAAAATTACTTTTCTGTTTTTTTACATTTGGGGGTGAGGCGATTAATAGAAATTAAAAATGTTGACATCTTAAAAAGTTCTAAATTAAATGTTTTCTATAATTTGTAATTTTACTTCTCGAAACTTAATAAAATGGTATTCTTTTCTCTACTGCCAGTCGTTGGGTTATCGACACCGTTCATATGTTTTGTTTACGCTTGGTTAATTTGTTTCCATTTAATGCCGATATGCGGTCCTTCATTCCCAGTCAGAGTGGACCTGGCAGTAGCTGTAAATAAAGGGTGACTCTAAACTCTTGAAAGTTACCAAATTGGGACCACATTACATACTCAGGACGGTTAGATGGGGGTAAATTGAATGGTTGGCAAATAAGGTAGACAGAAAAAGGGAGAAAGGACTATGAAAGATGGATGTTAAGGAGATGGGGCCAATATTGTAATATACTCATATATTCTTAATTATTTTAGAATTATTTCGATATGTTAAGGTTAGTACTTTTATATGTTCTGAATAGTTACATTACTGTTATAAATGCATGGGGCAGAATATGGGTTTGAAGTAATATGTGCTACTCAACTCGGGGGTGGGGGGAATGAGTTTCTGTGTTGTCAAATGTATTAATAAAAGAGAATACGCGGGAAAATGTACTGGCGGAAATTGCCGAATTATGACAAGACTCAACTTTGAACTTTTAATGAAAACAGGTTTTTATAACAAATACATTTCATTCTATATTGTTTTCTTTTAATCTTTAATAGTGAGTTTTCTATGACAATTTTTTCTTCGTTTATATGTCAGTAATTGTTTGTTTTTGATCTGATAATTACAATTATAACAATTTGCTAATACAGCATTTTAAAAAAATGCATCGTTTTCTATTATTCTGTTCGCCTCTTGAACGTGGACGCTAAGATATATATATATATATATATATATATATATATATATATATATATATATATATATATATTTATTTATTCTGGTACAGAAAAATTAGTACAACATTCGTACCGTCGGTTTCAAGCACGGAAGGTCTAAATATTATGCTCTTAATTTTTAACTTTAATTCTTAATTAATCGAGCACTCTGCTGGGATTTTTCCTACCATTTTACAAAGAAGTTATATATATATATATATATATATATATATATATATATATATATATATATATATATATATTAATGGACACTATACATATGCATCGGTACCTTCGGTTTCACGGAAACACTAGAAACTCAACTGATGATACAAAATTTGACCAGTTCATCAGCCGATCATTACACTTGGTATCTTTACCCTGCGGGTTACACAAGTAATTGATGACTCATGTTATTTCTCCTATAACATTAAATTACATTATATATATATATATATATATATATATATATATATATATATATATATATATATATATATATATATATATATATAGGTGTGTAATCCACAGACTGATTGTTCGCCGTATCACGGCTTCTCAATGTGGCTAGACTTTGTGAGCATTTGAAGTGAAGTTGAGAAACCCAACCACTTATACAATAGTCAGCAATTTTACTTGTACCCACCACGAAACTAAGAGAAATTAGAATGATTGTGTAGTTGTGTACATTATCAGTTATCGAGCGCATAAAAATAAATATATGTATATATATATATATATATATGTATATATATACATATATACATATATATACATATATATACATATATATTTTTTTATGTATGTATGTATGTATATTATGTATATATGTATACATGTGTGTAAGTGTGTATGCGGATGTATGTATGTACCCACTTCTACAGTATTTTAATTTTGTTTTTTCTAAGTTCACAAACGCCCGTGTACTGAAACACCCAACCTACCCAGAACTTTCTATGATTCAAGCTAATTTGTTTGTCCACCTCTATCTCTCACCTCTTTATTCTTGTGTATATATGGATGGATGTCTGTGTGCGTGTGTGTGTATATGTAAGCTGACATACGTAGGTGAATGAGCCGATGTGTCTGTGTGTAGACGTGGATATGTATACGCACAGGTTCACTTGTGTATCTATCTATATATTTATTTATTTACATTTATTCATATCGAGGTACACTTGAACCATGTTTATGACCACTTGACTCTTGCCTCTCAGCTATTAGATACGAACACCTGTTTGTCCATCATTTCACTGACCTTTTTACCCTTTTTCCCATTCTACCGCCCCGTACACACACAACCCCTCGTTACATTGACGAAGGCCGAATTTTCACATTAATTTATATATATATATATATATATATATATATATATATATATATATATAACATTTAAATCACACTCTAATATTAGGCACAGAGCCAAATGAAGACAGCTGACTTTCTCGCACAAACAGCTGATATCCTTCGATATGGAGCTTTAATCATTTCTATATTAATAAAAGTATGTTACCAATTCTCCTGTGTGCGTGCTTCTTGCGTCTGTGTGACTTTAATATTATTATTTTGATGATCGAGTATTGATATAAAAAAATGGCGTAAGGAATTAAAAACGAGCATTCAAAAATCCTCATAACAAAATAAGAAATTGAATCTACCATGATACATGTGGGTTTAGTCCATCATGTTAATAGTTGGAAAAAAAGAATTTGAAAGGAATTTGGATGCATTTAAACTCCCGAATAGAAATTTACTTCTCTCTTTAAAATTCTTAGCAAATCTTGATATATAAAAAATTGAAAGTTTTTTACATTCAATAATTTTATAAAAAGAAAAACATTTTATGATTTTATAAGAATTTGGTGCAATTAATAATAATTTAACGACCAAACGATATCTTAATTTTAACTTACAAAATCCAAATAAAAAATACTCATTTGCTGAAACAAAAACGGCATAATGAAAATAGTTTTTTTTTAATAGCGGGCAACGCCGGGTAAGGACAGGTAGTTATTAATATATGCGACTTATCTAAACACGTAAAGTGTTTAGATAAGCTGAGTTTATTATACATTAATACGACATTTATCCTTGGCGACCATCGTTACGCGATAGCCATTTTAGTCCTGGGAAAGATGCTGCATTTTTGTCATGATTTCAAGGTCAGTTGGTGCATTTTTGATTGTTTGTTTATTATTTGTAGAAAAAAAAACTCTTAAGAAATCTCACATAATAATTCGCTTGTTTATCATCGTCCAGATTGTGGATGAACTTGTTGTTGATCTTATATAGTATTTTACAGTCTTGAAATAAAACTGTAATTTATATTTTAAATTATTTCAGTTTAACTTAAAGTAACAGGTTTAATCGCTGGCAGGCATACGTTTTAAGGGATTTTATTCAATTATTGACTAGTTAATTCATCTTCGCTTTTAATTCATTAAATTCCGTAAATTAAAGTTACTAGTTAACACCTAACTGCCAAGTAATTTAATAATATTTGAGAATGCATGGATGCCAACGATAATAAGAAAAACTGCTAATTATTTTAGAGAAGACCATATATAGGATTTTATAGAGATTTTTTTAGAAATCTGAGAATGTTCTTTTCTAGTTTTCTCCAGTTATACGTTAAAAATTATCGAAATAATTAATTATCTTTTATGTTGTTATATTTACTATGAAACATATTTTAATAAAGGCTTAAACGCCTAAATTATTATTAATATTTTCTTCAAAATTCCGACTGCACATCGTTTTATTTATATAGATATTTTCAAACAAAAAACGCTTTTGTTTTCGAAAGGCGAGAACACTTCATATTTATGAAGTAAACACTGCAGAAAATAAGAAAAATTGAAGAATTGAAGAAAAAACTGAAACATCGCATATTTAAAAACAGAAATAAATTATAATTTACATTGCAGCAATATAATAAATATAATACTATAATGAAAATTGATGTAGAATTAGAAAACGAATAGCTGTTGATCTTCAGTGTTTGCGTAGTGGACTGAAATCATGTAGTGTTTGCAAAATAATTATACATAACAAATACACCTAAGCGTAAAACAAACAAACGGAATAGATAGGGAAACTAATAGGATACGTCTAACCAGCAGCAAAGCGTAAGACTAAATTGTAACAAACAAATGGTTTCGAATAATAAATGAAAAAATAATAGGGGCCGTCTAACAATCTAGTTGTATCTGCTGCTCTCAAAAAGTGTCCAGACAAACATCACTAGATGCCTCCTTAAAATAATTAAGAATAACTACAATAGCCCCACATAACTACAACAAACTAATTACAAAAGTACAAAAGTACAAAAGTACCAAAGCTCGAACAGACATTAGCTGCAATTCCTTAGATAGAAATAACTGTCCGTTGGATAATTACTGCATACGAAATAATATTGTTTATACATGTATAACCGAGGAAACTAATATTATCTCCAGCAAAAATGACAGGAATAGCAACGGTGTATTACAACCACCAATCTTGAGACCACACAACGCTTTTTAAGCCAATAATGTCAAAACATAAACACACATTACAATCTGAGACTTTCAGAGTTCACGTCATTATCTAAGCATACATTTGTATCTTAAAAATAAAAATATTCCATAAAATAACTCATAGTTAGAAAAAGCAACAAAAAAAATGGTATATTATGTTTAGAAAATCATCTCTGACTGTATAATAGTAATAGTTCAGATATATATACATTATTAGCACCCACAGATTCACTGTTATTAAACTGTATACTCTAATAGGAAGATATGAATTTAGAATCTGAAATTTAATTAGACAAAAACTATACTAAATTAATTTGTCACTTATGGAAACTAGAAGAATTGAAATACCATCTGTTTTAACAATCACTTTGACCCTACACTAATAACATGGAATTAACAATCAAATGAAAGTAATATAGTATATATGAAAATTATACAGGTAAGATTCCGTATGTGTCTTAATAGTGGAGAAATATAATAAATTATAGACCCACAGTGATTAACATAAAAAATACTTTAATAGAATTTGAGCTTCATTTAATTCGTTTGTAGAGAACTTTCTATAGTCATGGACAAGCTCAGTATACACTTAAGTAAGCCCTTAAGGTTGAAGATTCTGAGAATCTTGGAATAACTGTCAGAGATTTTGTTCACTTGAAGCAGGCATAATAATTTTAATTGGCTATTTAAATGCATATCTTATAAGACCTGTCAAAACTAATCCGGGCACTCATATATAATTACTTGAATTCTATAAGATTAAATACGTTTTAGCTAACTCCCTCAAGATTGGGATTTAAAAAAATTCTTATTTCAGATAATAACAGAATTTATAGAATTAGTGTGAAAACTTTGGTCTTAGAAAAAGATTGGATAATATCATAGATTAGAGCTTCCTTATGTAAAAATACGGAACTATAACGATTATTTTGTATTGACAGATTCATAGATAAGTTACTCTGTGGGCGGAATCCTCTTTTTATTTATACTGGCTCTGCAAAACGTAGGTAATTATCTCCCCTGAATTAATGAGATTGATTGACAATCGTGGGCTACGACACGATTTACGTTTGTTATTCCTGCATCCACAAGTTTTTTTTACCCAAGACAACCATTTATTTTTCAAGATGTTCAACTATTTTTGAGAAAATGAGTTTAGTCATTTTGGAAAAAGATCGATTATAAATATTATGAAGAAAATAATGCTCATTAAAAACCTAATCCATCCTGTATTTTTACTTTTTTTATCAAGAATGTGAATATGCTGTACCATATTTCCATCCTTTCAGACTTTATCCTTTTGTTCATTGCTAATATATAGGTTGATAAAGAATTTGTACTGACGCAAAAAGTCATTACAATGTCAAGCTTTTTACCCTGTGTACACATGGATAATGTAGTTGAAATCTTTGCAGCATGATCAGAAAATGTTAATATTGTCTTTAATGTTATATTCTACTCAATGATATATATATATATATATATATATATATATATATATATATATATATATATATATATATATAGTGTGTCAGGTTGTATATGAAAAGAAATCAAAGAAAGTGCTCGATCATATAAGAGAGCTAATATAATTTATTTAGATACTGTATATTACATATTTCAGCAATGTACCGCGGTTTCACCCAAAAGGGCAGATTTAGACATCTTTAGTAAATCTTTATGCCCAGTGGAATCATCGGCAAGCTGAAACGATAGGGAATGGCGTCAACAATGACAGAAAACTGTGTATCTCTGAGGGGGTCCCCGAAAAAATCCGGTGTGGGATAGTGGTTAACTAAGACTTAAGAGAGTTCGATGTTAGTTCGTGTTTGAAAGACCTTCATGTTATTCCCTAGCAAGTTTTATTTATTTATTTATTTATCTGTTCTTTTGTGGATTTGTAATATTATTGTTTTATCTAGTCTGAAAAAATACGAAAGGGGCAGCTATGAAGTTTGCCGTTTGGGTTTGTGAAATTAGGGTGCTTTTTGTTGTTGTCGTTTTTTGGAATAAATTTATGTATTGTTCGATATAGTGCTGAAAAAGATGATGCAATAATATTTCTTTGTACTTAACGTATTTTTGTTTATTGAATTAGTGTTTTCGTATTTTCTGATTGTTAATGGGGGAAAAGCCGTATATTAAAAAACGGTGTTTCGTTGATATGTCCCGTTTATAACAAGTAGTGTTGAAAACAAAAATTGGTTATAAACGAAAATAAGAATAATTTAAATGATGGATGCTATCTGTTATTTCCATTTGAGGGGTATAAGTTTAGTCTCTGGGTGGGGGTTGTTAACTTCTATTTTATCGATGTTGTATTAATAATATTAATATTTCGTGTATTTCAGAAAATTTATTAAATTCTTATTATTTTATTATATTCAACTCGTATGCGTACTTCATTCCATGCGCACCGGCAAATAAACTTATATACACATACATGTCTATATACAAACAACCGCACGCATATGCGTATGCACGCACGTACACACATCTACACTCACATGTACAGGGGGGGTTATTACTTTTATTTTTTATTTTTTATTTTTAGGGTTGTTTTGTTATTAATTTAATCTTTTATTTATGTTATTAATATTATTTTATATTTTCTATTTATTAATAATATGCACCTATACAAACACACGCGCATCCGCACACACGTGCGTATACATACACACAGACGTATACACACGCATGTACACTCATCTTCATTTATACAGGGGTGGGCGGGTGATTTGAGAATCTATTATATGAACTGTATGAAGCGGGGAGGGTTCTTAGGTGTGACACACCACGGGCGCGACTACATAAACCCCGCCTACCCTGATACAACCTAGTCCTAACAACAGATAAAACAATCATCAATAGACACCCCACCCTTTCACCACAGATAATCACATCCACCGCAGCTTATACATTTATCAGCAGATACTCCATCTCCACGTGACCCTCCTATCACGGTAAATACATGAAACCCCTTTAAACTCCCAGGAATACAGATACTCCACAGAACGAAATAATTTTGACACCTAAGAACCCCCCCCCCCCGCTTAAATCACCCGCCCACCCCTGTATAAATGAAGATGAGTGTACATGCGTGTGTATACGTCCGTTTGTATGTAAACGCAATAGAACAATAGAACAGGATATAGGAAGTAAAACTAACAAGACCTTTGTTCGTGGGAAGCCCAAAGATTGGCTGAGGGAACAACAAAGAATCCAATTGGTTAACTAGCTAGCCGTGTATATAAAAACACCCGGCAAAAATAACTCCATGCATTTTAGCCTGAAGATTACCCCCGGGGATGAAACGCGGGAGCCTCTGTGTAGCTTAATTGCCATATTTTCATAGCTTACGATATATATATATATATATATATATATATATATATATATATAATTATTACTATTTCATGTATCCACATAAAATTTTATAAGGAGATATAATTTTTTATGTATCAATTCTCAATATTTACTTCACCAACAGTGCTCGATACGTAAGTAGAGCTAGGTAGTAAGTTATGAAAATATATTTATGGCAGTTAAGCTACACAGAGGCTCCTGGGTTTCATCCCCGGTGGGGGGTATGCATGGAGTTAGTTTTGTCGGATGTTTTTATATACACGACTAGCAATCAATCAGATTCTTTGTTGTTCTCTTAGCCAATCGTTGGGCTTCTCACAAACAAAAGTCCGGTTAGTTTTACTTCTTATTTCCTATTATATTGTTCTGTTTTCTATAGAGTGGCCTATCACTGTTTCTTTGTTGTGTCAATATAATGGGTGACCTTATTTTAAAACGTGGTTCCTTGTATTTCTATTTTAGGTTTTAGTTTTTAAGTTTTATTTTATTTTATTTCTTTTACTTATTTTAAACTTTCGTTTTAAAATTTCATTCGATCCCATTAAAAAGAATTCAGCGCCTACGCGGATTGGTGATGCCAATTCGGAATAGTCTACTTTCGATATTACTTTTATTTTGATCGGTGTATTTAATCCATTATTGATACATTCTAATGCCACAACGGTACAATGATTCTTTTTAGTGTATATACCGGAGTTACATTCTATGTTACATTAGCTTTTATTGTTTGTGAATCTCGTTTAACCTTCTTGTTGGAAACGCTCTTAAAATTCTTCTTTTATTTTCAGTTGCCGTATTAGAACTTAAGGGGACATAATTTATTTTCTTGTTGAATGAGTTGATTTAGAGGTCCCATATATCAAATAATCCAATTCAATCTGTTCCATGGTAAGTAGAAGTGGTGAAGTTGATAAGGACGCGGACTGACGACCTACGTTCGACTAAGTTCGAATCCAGTTTATTCCACAACTTTTTTTTATGGATGTTGGTATATTTCACGTGGTCTCTATAATCAGGGAAATAAAAAAGTTCACAATGCTGATTCATGCAGTTAATCCATATAAATGCTTTATACAAACACAACCGCGTTTTATGTTTTACCGATGCAAGAAATGTTGCTTGAGAATTACGGGCAATTTTTCCAGTAGTTATTAAATTAGATTAACCGATTTTCTCCCTTTTCCGCTCAATAATGATAATACTGATATCAGACATTTATTGCAGTTTTAAGTTTCTTTTCATGTTATTACTTTCAGCAAAAACAAATTTCCCCCTTTGAAATCTTTCTAGCTCGGTTAAAGACACGTTCGCCGGAGTAAGATTTATCTTTGCTTAACTTCACACAATGTATTTATCGCGTTCACATAGTTCTTCGATTTCCCTCTGAATATAATAGTGCTTTGATGCGGCATTTTTGCAATTGGGACTTTTTTGTATCAAATTCGCAAGATAGTTCGTACTTGAAAGAACAAGTACTTTTGAAATGCTTACCTTCGCAAGAAATGTGTCTATAAGTTTTTTAACTGTTCAAACGCGTGTTGTGTCTCTTCTCTCTAATTCCTATATCTCATTTCAGCGTCGTTGCTCAAATATTAGGCATGAGAATGAATCCGGTGTTCATTCGAATTCCACACATTCAAATTCACTACTCCAGCATAAGTGATTAAAACTACACTCCAACGCGTATTGAATAATTAGCTCTTATCAGTAACACAATTGACAGTTTTTTGTTAAATCAATTTTCTGTAAAATATAAGTCATGTACTTTTCATTTTCCGAAAGAAACAATTTTATTAAAGATTTCTTCATATCTTCTTTAATAAACCAGGAATGTTAAGCGACACATATAGAGTCAATAATTCGTTTTCTTCTCCCTACGTTTTATTTAATAATACTTATAAACAAATTATATTGTGGTTGTTTCTATAGCTACAATTTGTCTTGTGTTCGTTGCTCAAGAAGGTCTTTAGGATCTAATATTCATTCACATAAACTCTAACTAAGACTATCTCCTGTAATAAGAAGTAACAAAAGGAATCGTCAATATATATATATATATATATATATGTATATATATATATATATATATTTGTATGGGATACACAGCTGGATATAGATTACCAGAAGACAGGGCAGTTAATAGAAAGTAATTAAATAGTAATAATAAACGTCGGCCGATGAAAGTCTTTTTTTGGAGCAGTATATCTTCAATTAACGATAAACCTTGCTCAGAGAATCTAGTTGACAGGGCCGGCCGAGTATCAATATCTTTCTTCGTGGCTGTCTGACAGCTCTCTGCAGATCCCTAAAGGTCAAGTGAAATTTATTACGGCCAGAAGTCTGATTGGTCATTATATGACCAAGCAGCCTAACTGAGGCTGGTCTCCGCCAGACTAAAGAAATGCCAAGGTTTTTTTTACACAAGTCCATCCGAAAATGTATTCATTGATGGAGAATACACATACTTACAGTTGCTCTTCATTAGTTCCTCATACGGACCAAAAAGACAAAGATGCAACAACAATTCTTTTTCTACAATTGGATTTCATTGTAGAATTAAAAGCAGTGTTACAGGAGTTTTTTATAAGCTTTTTTTAAATGGTTCATCAATAAACTTTTTGGTGGTGATTGAAGTCGCCAGAAATCATGTTGGAGAGTATGAACGAAGATGTAATGTTAGGGTTAGCAGTGCAATTACCGTCATCATCAGAGAAGAACAGTGTATGTCGGATATCATCTTGATGCATATAGTGTCTAGCGTCGTCAGTTTACCTAAAAATAGCGAGCGCATCAACACTGAGATACGAACAGGGACGCCTATCACAACCAATCATAACTACTAAGGCCCAATTCTCTACAAGCTGAGCTAAGGAACTCGCAATTGGTATAAATTATATCGTTTTAAATGAATTTGTCTTGCGCTAAATGGAAACCATCATTTCCTCCATTAGAGCATTCTACTCATAGGAGAGCGTATACACACACACACACACACACACATATATATATATATATATATATATATATATATATATATATATATATATATATATATATATTAGTAGTAAGTTTTTGAAAGTCTGTGGGCAATGCAAATTCCGGGTAAGAAGCAAGTTGTAAGGAACAAAAACAATAACAATAAATCGAATACGAAATATGACTTACTATTTATTTTTCCTTTTTTCCTAAAATCTTACATAACAGCAAGAGTGTTTTTAGCTGTTCGTGTGATGTCCGGGTGATTAAAAATCACTATTTAATATTTCGGGAAAAGAGACTTCCCTTTGTCAAAAATAATTAAACCAGAAGAAAAATTTCTCCGACTGTGCAGAGAATCATACAAAACAAAATGGCTGCTAAATCGAGACCGAAGCGAAAGCGAAAACAATCTCGCAGGGAATGTAAATTAAATTTTATTTTAAGGTTATGTTACATATATATGATTTGGTGTTCAAAAATATTTGTGTAATGTTGGTTAAGTGTATGGTGCTCGATAAACTGTTAGTTTTAATAATATATATATATATATATTTTTTTATAATTTTTAAAATTTTTTATTAAGTTTGTATTTGATTTTTTAATTTTATTTCAGTGTGTTTTTTTTATCTTCATATTTTTTCATTTTTTATCTTTCTTTCGTATTTTAAGAATTTTAATATATAAAGTAAAGTAATTAATCTCTTATTTTAAATATTCTAGATTTATTAAATTTGTTGATTATCATCTATTTAAGAAGTGTTACTAATTGTGAGTTTCGTCAAATTAGTTTATCGAATTAACTTGATATATTTACTATAAGATAAAGGGGAATAACTCTGTTATGCGAATTAATTTATTTTATGGATATTTTAGGTGGAAATCTGTATAACAATATTAGTATATATATATATATATATATATATATATATATATATATATATATATATATATAAAACATATATACACATACATGCATATATACATATATTTATATACATATCTATGTATTATTGTTTGTTTAATTGTTTATTTATATATTCTTCATTTTTATCTTGTTTACATATTTTTATTATTATTATTATTTTTTATTTTATTATTTATTTATTTATTTAATATTTGCATGTTATTTGTATATATTTTATATGTGTTAGGATGAATTAATTAATAATGCTAGGTTATGGGGTGACTTATTTTGGTGGGTTAGAAGAGTATGGTTTTTGGTTTGTGGTTGAATGTGTGTTAGGATGGAAGTTCATATGGGAAGGGACCTATTTGATTGTTTGGGTGTGTGATGATTTATTATAGGAGGTAAGTAATGAGTGAAGTGGTGGAAAGGGAGTATGTTGAGTGTAAGATATGAGGGTTGGTCGGTGGATGAGGGGTAGATATTATAGAATGAACGGTGAGTGGAGCTCGTGACGCTGATTGAGTGAGGGGTTTAATCTGGAGATGAGGATTGATTCTGTGATTCTAAGGTCACCAATGTTTCTGACAGACGCTAAGATGGAGACATGAATATCACGCTGAGTGTTTGAGCAAATCTCTGTGTGTTTGTGGAAAGAGGATATACGGGTATTCAAGTGCTCCTTTATGCGCAAGTGTAGCGGTCTTGTAGTGTTGCCGATGTAAAATTTGTTGCATTTATTGCACTGTAGTTTGTAAACACAGTTAGTGCGATGGCACAGACCTGTGTTGGGGATAGGGCAATTGGCCAGGGAGCAGGGTTCGGGTGTGTGGTTAGTACGTTTATTAGATAGATGTTGGCGTAAGGAGGTGCCAGTATGTGTTAGTTGTATGTTAAGGTGTTCCTTATGTATTGCCTTGCGGATGAAGGTGGTGATCTTATCGCTGAAGAAAGGGAGTTTTAAGAAGCATGTGTTAGAGAGGGTGCGGTGTCTACGTGTTTTGGGCTTATTTAGGTGGGCTATGGTGGGGGCGGGGTAGCCATTAGTTTGGAGGGTTTGGTGGAAGTTTTTAGTGTGTAATATTTTGTCAGCAGCAAAAGAACATTTATTTTGTATTCGGGTGATTTCATTATGGGCATAACTTAATTTGGCTTTTGTGTGCAGGGCAGGCTTAAAGTGTATGAAAAGGTTTTTGCAGGCAGGTTTCCTATAGAAGTTAGTATGTATAGAGCCGTCTTCGGTTGAAATCAAGGAGAGAGAGTGAGCCGGACTCGTTGGGGTGTTCTATGGTGAATTGTATGTGGGGGTCGGTGTTGTTGAAGATGTTGAATATTTGTGTGGCTTCGTCTTGAGAGGATGTAAGGATTAGAATGTCATCTATATATCTGGAGAAGAATGTATAGGAGAGGCAGGAGTTAAGTGCTCGTTGCTCTAGCCGGTTCATGTAGGTGATGGCTAAGAGACCGGAAAGGCTAGTACCCCTGGGGAGGCCGGAGATTTGTTTAAAAGTGTGCTGCTGAAAGGTAAAGTATGTGTTGTCGATGATGATGCATAAGAGATTGTGAATGTCAGTAGGTGTTAGTCCGAAGAGCTCTAGGTTGTCAGAGGAAGATATGTGGTCGGTGATGAGGTCTATGGCTGGGTGTGCGGGTATTGAGGTGTAGAGGGAGATTACGTCTAGACTAAATATATAGTTGTTTGTTTGTAGTTGTTGGTATTGGAGTGAGTGTAGTCTGCTAATTATATATATATATATATATATATATATATATATATATATATATATATATACGTAATATATTATATTACTTTATAATATTATATGTATATATACATTAAATGGTAATTAGACTTTTGTCCATATGAAAGGCTGAATATATATATGTAGATATAGCTTTGATCATGAAATACATTGTGTAGATATTTCAAGGACAACCTTCATTGCTGCACTATTTTTGGGGGGAGTCTGAACGATCATACACTTTACATTAACTACCAGAGTATTTATAGAAGTTAAAGATGCCTACTCTCCGAAGCAAAGCCGTGCCACGGACGACATAATGGTATTGGTAGAAATTCGGCAAATTATTAAAAATTACCGTCATGCATCGGATAATAAAAAATTCTATTTTTTGTTTTTATTTAACACCTAAAATGATCGGCAATCTTAGGGTAAGCTGTATATTTCACTTTATTTTCTTTACAACAACCATCATGCAATTTATAAATTAATTATGTCGCCTATTGTTTCAAAATTCGTGGATTTTACTTTAGTACGCAAACTGTTTGGATCATGTACTTTTGATAACACTTTTATGTTTCCCAGTCTTTCTACATTTATATTCATTGGTTCTAATGATGAAAATGTACGCTTCGTTTTAGTTTGTATATCCGTCTTACAATCTCTTTTACTTGAAATGTAGTTTTGCTTTTGTGCATCTCTCGTAAGACCTTCAGAGAAAACTTCTAGAAAACTCTTTTTTATTCTTTCTTTAATTTTGTTGGTTCCTCTATTAGTCTGAAGAGGTCAATATTAATTTTCTTGCAGACTGAGTTAATTCGGAGGTCCAATGCAATCTAATCTGTTCCGTATGAATTATCCATATTCTGTGTTTTTACCAATAATGGAAATGTTGCAGGTGACTTCATCGATAAACTTGATTTTCTGTCCTGAAACTCCGCTAGCAATTTTCCAAAAGTTACTAACTTGGATTTACCGATTTTCTCCATGTCTGCTCATTGCTAATATTGATATCAGACCTTGTATTAAGTTGTAATTTCATGTTCACATTATCACGTTTAGCAAGAACACGTTTTCTCCTTTAAAATGTTTCAGTTCTGTTAAACACACGTTCGCCGAAGAAGTTAGATTTTTCTTTATTTAACTCTATAAATGATTACGTTCACATTCGTTCTTTTACGTTTTTTCTTTGTTGAACCTTTTACAATGTATTTATCACGTTCACATTCGTTCTTTTACGTTTCACCTGAATTTGCGTTGCACTTTTGTGTGGCATTGAGTTTTTTGTATGCAGTTCCTAAAATATTTTGTCCTTGAAAGGGCAATACATTTGAAACGCTTACCCCCGAAACCGTGACAAAAATTAGGTAATCAGAAACGTATCGACATTCTAATTTATTATGCTTTCGCAGTATTTTGCTATTTTCTGGAGAGTTAAGTTGGGTTCCATCTCTATTTTAGCAATTTTCCTGTATCTTATTTATTTAATTGTAGGCATTCAAATGAATTTGGTGTCAATTCATTTCATTAAATTTCTCACATTCGCAGATCTACTCGAGTATAAGTGACAAAAGCTTCACTGTCACCCTATATTAAGACAGTGTCAACATATATTGTATAATAAACGCAATCAAAAGTTTCGATAGTATTAATATACCTACATCAACATTTATCGAACCTATTTTTCTTTAGTAAAATCAAATTTACGTGATTTTCATGTTCCGAGGGATGTATTATTCTTTTTCCCCTGGAATTTTTCTTTAGCAAAATGAAACTATTTTATTTAATCTCCAAGCCAAACATTTTTGAAGACGTCATTAATAATCTGGGAAATTATTCATACATCCGGGTTGCGACACTATCTGCAGGAAATAGATCTGAATATTTTTTCTGTCGTTTTATTAAATAATAATTCTTTTAAAAATTCTATTGTTGTTGTTTCTATAGATTCCACATTTGAATCATGAGAAGTTTTAGTTTCGATCGCCCTGTGAAAATTTCGTAAATAGTTCAAACGAATCTTCGTGGCCACTTTTGTGAAGTCGCAATGCAGTGATCATTATAACAAATTTTCTAAAAAAAACATCAATTGTAGAATGGAATCAATGTACAATATACAAAAAAGTAAAAACCAACGAAAACAATAATAATTACTTATTCATAAGTCTGCTTAGTATTATTTGGATTATACGGACTACTGTTCTCATCTTGGATGTTATTCTCACAACGTTTCGACCAATGTAACCCCCGAATTTCTTCAGGTGCCTCTTGTCGAACTCAGGAATGTACGGAATCTCGACAGAATCGTTTATTTAATCCACATGGGTAGGTTGCTCTCGTTTCGTCAGCCATGACTGGATAGAAGTTCTAAGTAATTCGTAGTAATTGTATTATTCGCAAGAGCCTGTGGTGGTACGCATATTCTAAGTCAGAATCAGTTCTAAGTGACAGTCATCTTGAGGTTGAAGTTTCGATCCCCAACACGGGCGATACTAAGAATACAATTACGGATTGGTGCAACAAAAGCAAGGTAACCCCGTAGATTAAAATTCCGTACAGATTCCCAAGTTACATTCGACCGAAACGTTTTGAAAATAACATCTAAGATGAGAACACAAATAGTCCAAATAATACAAATTATCAATTCTCATCTAAAAAGTTCTGAAACATAAAACTCTGCTTAGCATAACTAGAAATACCGAATGTCCTGACCAGTTGACACGCGACTTAATCTGAGTTACACAATAAGTCAACAGGTAATATACACCATTTCCAGTTGCACATATTTAGATCAATTGGCGACCGTTCAGTCTATTATACAAACTCTAGTGTCGACACTGACAGTAATTATTCAGTTTCATAATTATGTTTATAAAGTAATTCTGCGTGAAGAAATCCATCTTCTTATTTGCATGAAAATAGCAAACGTTGTGCGAAACGAATATTTTTGTGCAGTGTTTCATTAACATCATTATTTTGTCACTTCTAACATATTAACATTTATTGATCACTTCCGATTATTTTATTAAATAAATTATGACAGATTAAGTGACGATAAGTGATAAGTCATAGATTAGGAGATTACGAGGCGTAGTTTGTGAGAGGTAAATTTAAAACTGTGTGGATCCTGTTTGGTTTAAATGGGTTAAAAGTTGAGTTCTTCCAACTTGCACATCTAATTTAATCAGACCTTTTGGTTATATTAATAGTAATAAGCATTCTTTATGATCCACAAATGATATAGAATATCTTGGTATTCATCTTAAAATTCTCCAGTTGGTACATTTCGCAGAAGGACATGTACTTGCACCGAGGAATACACACTTGCCAACCTTCTTTAAAAGTTGTTACATGTAATTCGATCACTGGCTAATTTAATCGTTTCTATGATTACTAAAAAGTTCCTGGCGTAAGGTATGTAATCGAATTTACCTTTACGTTTTTTTCTTGGCATGAGTTATCTCCCTTTTAAAGAGACAACAAGACAAATGATTTTTATTTCATAAAAAGGGCGATTTTCTTTCATTGATTTCTTTACGCCTAACAGTTCCCCTAACCTGTTTGTGCAACTGGCAAACTCTGCCCCCATAGTCCATAATTGCCTTTCTTAAATAACACTTACTTTGTTCGATTGTTGTTACTCGTTTTGAAGCTTCAACCCATCCCCATTTTTTATTCTCATGTACACTTTATTCGATCTATTGAGGCCAAGGAAAAAGTTTTTCCAAAATAATTATTTCTTTTTTCTTTCGTCTTTCCATACGCAGTTTCAAACTGCTATGCTTTCGTCCGCACCTCATCTGGTTACACATATTAGCTGAAACACTTGTTTATCACCAATTTCCTTCACACTATACTCAGTCACAAGAAAGGACTAAGAAAGCAGATGAGTGATTATATTTAAGCTTATGGATGTGTTGTGGCGTGGTACACGCGGCGATTATGAGATTGTAATTCCGGTTTCGACTTTTGCCAGGGCTACTACTGCATCACTCCCACAAATATTCTTGGGAAAAAGTGTGAATCCATACTTCCTTCTTTATAAGCTATCGATTAAATAGTAGAACTGTCAAGTTGTAGTTGTGCAACTAGTCTAGTAGTAGGAAACCTCCGAAATAACACCAGTTTCTCTCTGGTTGTCTCGATATTGTTTCCAGTCTTTCTGGATATTTCCTTGCCACTTGATTAACAAAATGCTAATTCATGCTAGGTGTGGTTGCGCAACCCTTGCTTTACTATAGACTCTCTACGCTGACATCCTTACAGAAGGTATCTATTGTCTCTCGAGACTAAAAGAGGCCTATATATGAATATGTTAAATTGCAACACTTAGGGAAGTGTATATATACTGTCAATCTCAATCTGCAGAAATGATTCTATATTTACAGTAAATCAGATGACCGACATATTCTATGGGCTGTCAATGGATACTCACGGTTACATTCAGAGAATCCTGTTTCAGACTAAGTTTCTTGGAAATACTAATAATCAGTTGTAAGTGACGTCAATGGAAGCTGTTCTTTTCAAAATTACGAAGCATTTTGGGCGGTTACTCTGAACACATGTGGTTTGTCGACTCCATGAATCATCATCGATTTCAGTGAAGGTATTTTGGAATACCTCTAATTGAAGATGACATTTTAGGAATGTGTGAAAAAACTAGTGGAATGTACTTTAGATCATACTAACCGATCTCGTAGAAACTAAATAATGATGTTCTGCCAACAGCGTTTGACATTTATATTAATAATAATGACTAATTCAAACATGCCATGTATTAAAATAGCAAATAACATCTTGACATTAATAAGAAACCCGGGTAACGTCATCTCTCTCTCCTCACTCACTCTCTCTCTCCCTGTCTCTCTCTCTCTCTCTCTCTCTCTCTCTCTCTCTCTCTCTATATATATATATATATATATATATATATATATATATATATATATATATATATATATATATATATATATAAACATTGTTAAATCTTATTTTTGGAGTGAGTGATGTATATAGGCTCATTTCTTCATCAAGACAACTTTTAGGTTCTGAAGAAAAGAATGTGTTTGTTTAGTAAATTACACGGATTTTCTGTTTACTTAAAGACTTTCGAAATATTTGTTGACCCGATGACTTGGTTTAGATATTGGGTATAAATTATTATATATATTATGCTATCTTTTTAAATATATATATATATATATATATATATATATATATATATATATATATATATATATATATATATATATATATATATATATTGGATAATGGCCCCGTGGGGTGGACGTATCGGTGGGAAATCGTTTGGTTTGGCTTGCGCGATTTAGTGCGGGTGGACCCGTATACTCGGGTGCGGAATAGGGCTGTTCTCACGGTTGGAGCTCACACCATTTTGATGAGATCTTTTGGGTTGGGAGTTCAAAGGAGTCAGGCTATGACGAATGCACCTGCGCATTGGGGTTCTGTGACGTTACGGGCTTTTGCGTGGGAAGCAGAGTTTTTGCAAGTATGGGTTTTGGAGACGAGCCGAACGGACGTGTTTCACTATGTAGTCTGCAACATGATTAGGGGAATTAAATTCCCTAAGAAAAAATACAGGCGTGAGATCTCCTTTCCCCCCTCCACGAATGGCTAAGGACTTAATTAGGAAGTAACTACGTATTTTGGTCTCGACGTTAGTGAATATTTCCAAGCCGACGGATAACTAACGCCTGAAATGAAACAGAATTAAAACTTTAAAAGATTGCTTGTCTCCTGAGTCGGCCATGACGTTTTGTTGTAGCGGCGAGGTTCACGACAGTACAGAATAGAAGAAAGAAAACAACCACTGGACGACACACCCCTCCACGCGACGAGGAAGAAGAGAGGGTACGAGCATTTAAAGGTATGCAACATATATGATTTTTGGTGTTAAAAATGACGGGTTGTTTAAACGAGAACTGCCGCGGTCCATTCCGGGACTATATATATATATATATATATATATATATATATATATATATATATATATGAAGTACTAAATTTTTCTTACCACACTAATGAGTTGGGATACAGAGAAAAAGTCTGTTTGTGGATGACCACATATGTCCTGACATGCGTAGGTTCAGCACTCTGGTAAGTGAGATTGCCGGTGGAAATAAGCGATCATGCATATACTTGGCTGCTTAAAATGCGACATATCTGTGTGAAACTGGCTTCTCCGTGTTGTTGAGAATAAAGACTAAGTCAGGAACAGAATGGCAGTGGAGCCAGATCTGAAGTGTGCATAGACAAGCTGGTCACCAACATGTAGCAACAGCCATCTCACTGACACTGTTTATAGTATACGAAAGATAACCAATAAATAAGGTTTTGTTTAACAGATTGTTTCACATTATTTTTAATTATGCTTGTTTTCTACTGCATGCTTGAATCGACTATTTTATAAAAGGGATCGTTGGGTCATATTTGTAGCTCATACGGGGTCGCAGTACGAAAAAAGTTGAAAACCACTGATCTAGGCGCGTCTTCGATCGTTTACTAGTGGAAATGTTTTATTTATACTACTAAAAATCGGATGATGTTATCCTCAACTGTATATGAATGTTTAAGATGGTGGGAGGAAGGCCGAAAGTATTGCGAAGAGGCGAATCAAATAAATAATTAAGAGATAAAGAGAAGATAGAATGAGAAGAGAGAGGGAGAGTTAGGCTAAACATAAAGGAGAGAAACGAAGAAGAGAGACGATAAATTCTGACATCACAAAAGTTTCATAATATTTGTGGCCAGTAACTGTTGTTTTCTGTTTATGTGTTTGTTGTTATTATTGAGGAAATCGAATTTATGCTCATAGCTCACAAAGACGTGCCTCAGGATTGTCTAGTCTGCATGAAGTCCTCCTTGTCAAATGGAGCTATTCGTTACAATGCGCATAAAAATCACAATCACGTACGAGGATGGGAGGAACGACTATACTTAAAACACATTATTCAAAAAAATGTTTTATTTGGTACCTCTATCTTCATATTCTCGAAATGGTTGTAAATATATCCACTAGGAAATTATCTGAATTGTAATTGATGAAGTCTATATACTAATGAGGGAAATCATCAAAGTTTATCAAGCTTTACTCTGATGTAATAAGGATAATAAAATGATTTAATAAACGTCCGATAAACATTGTTAAGTTTTGATTTTCAGTGTATTGAAATTTACAATTAATTATCTCATAATTTTTAACCATTGAGCTGATTTTTATCTGCACTATTTTAAAATATATCCTGGTAAATAAATTCCTAAGAGCTAATCTGTTAAAAATAATAAATGCTGTACTATTAGATATCCTGGGAATATCTAAACGTTTCTTTTGCTATATATATACATAGTATACATTTTTATTTATACAAACATTATTGGTTACATATGTGCATACATGTTTCATGCGATTTCTCTCGAGAACCAACTTCCTCGGACCTTTTTTTCTGAAGGTCTGAGGTAGCTGGTTCGCTCAAGAAAATCTCAGCTAAAACATGTATGCATATATGTTAGCAATAATGTTTGTATACTAAAACAGATCTACTTGTTATTGAGCACTTTTTATAAAGACTGGAGTTTCATTCGATTAACAGCTAGGAAACAACAATAATACATGTACTATATATATATATATATATATATATATATATATATATATATATATATATATATATATATATATATATATATATTTAACTGAAACTGTTGGTTACTTGAATATTGACTTCTACCGAACACAGATGAATTACTCAACGAATCTAGTTTTGCGGATAGGAAGTCGAAAGTACGAGATCAGGTTGTCTTTTTTCATCCAACCGAAGAATATTAGGCGAAAATCTTTTACTTTAACAATAATTTAATGGGAAGTCTTCTCCATTTATGATTCGTCTACGTTACACTTGAAAAGCCACTCTAACAAGGCATAACTGTTTTACGTTGTTACGCGCAATATACTCCATAGCAGCGGAAATAAAATTTTACGAAATCGTCCTAAAACACATCCGACATAAAAATTATGAACACTAGTAAATCACACAATGGGAAAGATTGGAGATGCGATTCTGGACGATATTTTTTCTAAGTGAATTCTGAACGAAGTGAATGTTTGGGTTCGATTCCGATTGAAACCTGAATATTTTCCCTTCTCCCGTTAACTTGTATCAGTTAACTGATAATATGGCCTATAGGTGAAGGCATTTCATGTTCGTACGTACGTTATTATGTTTCACACACATTAAGAAATTAAATCTTCCGATCAGCAAAGATGGCGATTGGTAATTGGTAATTATGCCGCTAAGTTAAACAATTCCGACTTTATTAATTTTAAAATGAATTATAAAAAATCAAATTATGTCTTTCCATTAAAAAAAAAGTCTTATATAAAATAAATACATTTACAAAAGTGACACTTTAGCTGAACATTATCTTTCATATTGAACTTCGTATCCAATCCATTAATAGTGTTTAATCGCATTGAAATCATTTTAAACAACGAATGGAGACAGTTATCTGTGCATACACAATCCCACCCCAAAACGAAAGGGAGTTCTTTTAAATGAGTTGGTTTGCTATTCTGCATGATTTATTCCATAGTATCTATTTTGATTTGACCTTTTATCAAACTCACAATGAACGAAATTGTTCCCTGCCTCCTTCAAGGGCAGCAACTAATCTGTGATCAAACATAAATTTTTAAAAATAAATGAAAAAATATATTTTAATTAGCGTGTTTGGAGCAGTTGCTGCGTTTTCTCAATATATTTCTCTACCTTTGCAATAGGAACTAAAGGAAAGTTACTTTCACCATCCATAGCTTTAAATAGCGTTACGTAATTTACTCGATATTCTTCAGTAAAATTTATAATCATAAATTTAATCATTTTCATAATAACGTAATCGAAATATTGTTCTGGTTCTCCTCTGAATTATATGTTGCTGAGATCCTAATTTCCAATTCGACCCCAAATATTGATTGGCACTGCGCTGATTTGGGCTAGTTCGGGGGATTGTTTTGATGGACATTATTATCTTTGAAATAGTCACACAGATACAAGTCAGGGAGGGGGAATAGTGATGTGAGTTTGAAACTGACCCACACCTCCTACTGATGAGACGCTCAAGTTTCTCCTCGGGATATGTAGTTCTTTGTTTTATATTAGGACCAGATCTAACTCTAACCCCGTCGTTAGGGTTAGGGTTAGAGTTGGGGTCAGGGTGAAAGTGGTGGTTAGGGTTATCGTTAGCGTTAGGTTAGGGTTAATGTCATGGTCAAAGTTAGCGTGGGTCCTAATGTAACAAAGTACTGGATATTTGAATAATGTGGGCATCATGTTGAAAACACTGTATATCCCTTACAACACTTCCTCGTCGATCGGAAGAAGCCCTCAAACTCTTTAACGACTCTCAGCATAATTGAACGAGGGGTAGGTCAGCTAATCCATTCAGAATCGCACTTCTTACTGTTACGACTATCATGAAAGTATCACCAAAAATCATTGAACGACGTTAAAGAAAATATTGTTGAACAGAAGTCATGGCTGAAACTTGGTAGACAAGTCAGTCATAGTCTGAAATTTATTTTTACCAAAGATGGTAGGATTGCAGAAGGAATTGTGAATTTTATTAATAATTCCGTCGATTGCATCTTGTAGCATGTGACCCTGTGTTAGGATATCAGCCGAACCAAGAAATCTCATAACACTCGTCGGTTTTTATAAGATTGCGACAATGTAATAGAACATCTAATCTCTCGGTGTATCTTGTTTGAACCTCTAATCTTGTTTCATATGATGTATAACACTCTCGCTTCCGTCACTCTCTCTCCTTTTTCTTCCTCTCGCTCTCTATTTAACAGTTAAAAATAATAACATTCTAATGGTCTTAAGGAAATATAATAATAATAATAATAATAATAATAATAATAATAATAATAATAATAATAATAATAATAATAATAATAATAATAATAATAATAATAATAATAATAATAATAATAATAATATTTAGCCCTATCTGGGAAAGTAAAGAAAGAAAAAGCAGGATATACAGTGATATATCGCGAGCAGAAAAGCACTAATTTGTATTTTTGTCTTTTTAAAACATTTGACTGGCTTTTCAAACTCACTTTTCCGGATTCAAACCATCTAACCCGAGCTGAATAGCTGATCCAAAGGGTCACATTTTTAAAGTATGCATACAAAATTAAACTTGGCATAGATCAATAATTGTAATGGTTTGTAGCTGAACAGACCATTTAACAAACAAGAAAGAAAAAATGAACTTCTAAATGTGGTTCAATATCTGAATCAGCTGCTTTTTTCTTTGATTTCTTACAATTAATGTTTAACTATGCTTCTATCATTGTCTCATTTTCTGATATATCTGTGTATTTGAATGATAACAGATTTTTTTTAAACATTTAACTTGTTTTACAACAGTAATCCATTTTCTCTCTTCTCCTCTCTTCTCCTCTCTAGTTGTAGACGTTTTATTTTTTACTAATATTCACTTGGGTTTCACAAATCTCTTTGTGGTTCTATTTCTGGTTACAGAATACACGTATACACATATAATACCCTCAACCAATACCTTGTGATGGATAAGAAAAGATATGCAACCGCTCTCTCTGTGAAAAGAGGCAGATTTGAACTGCCCATTCGACACGCCACACTAGCGAATTTACGTATATGACGTAACTACCGGAATACGTAGCTCTCAATCGAGTTTGAATTGAAAACCACTTTACTGAATTCTAGCCTTACGGGTAAATTAATCATTGTAACCTTATTTTACACATTAAATATTAGTACACAAACTTATTATTACAAATAATTTAACCCGTGCTCAATAGATGACTTAAGGAGTCACATATTTTTATATGTGTATTTATTTTACACCAATAATTAATGTAGCCTTTAAGGGACGATAAGAAATAGCACGAACAGAAAGTAATTAACAAGAAAGTTTATCAACAGAAAGTACACAAGTAATGGGTTGACTGAGACGGTTTCTTCACTTTGCCCTTCTACTGATTGCTCAAGCCGACTATATTCATGAAGTCAGGAATATTCTATTCAGTGACGGAATAGTGTAGATGGCCATAATAATAATGGATATGTTTTACACGGCCCATTTATCAAACAAAGAAGAAAAGTCAGCATTCTAAATGTAGTTCGCTTTTCATATCTGAATCAACAGTTTTCCATTTAGATTCTTTAGAGTTAAAGTTCAAATACTCTTTTAAGATTTTCTCATTTTCTGATAACACTGTGTATTTGATCGGTGGCAGATGTTAAATCGTCTGAAAATAAACTTTTGACGCATCAAAGATGGCGACGTTTGCAAACATTATCGCCTACTTTTTCTTTGTTTTCTTCTTTTACGGTTTATTTTTATGTTCATGTGAAATAACTCCTCAAAGGATATGCCATCAATCAAGCTTAATATAACATCCTTTCAGCAGTAAGGGAAGCTTGAAGTTCCAGCCTGATCGATAGTTGTGAAAAATGATTCCCAGAATCGAATAACGAAGGTAAATATTAGAAAACAATGTAAGAAATCAGACATTTCCTAACTGTAAAAATAAGCTGAAAAATAAATTTTACTAGAGAAACGTGTTACCGCAGCAGCAGTAGTAGTAGTAGTAGTAGTAGTTAAAAAAGTTGTATTACCTAATGGAAATTTGGTATTTGTTTGTCTGAAGCCGAAACTCTACGTCTATTACTTATTTTTTGTCTTAGATCTTACTAATAGATATTTTATATATGTCTAAAGTCGAATCTATTCTATTGCTTCGATTAATTGTTCCTTATATTATTAATGTAGATGAAGTATCTTACTGTCTGAAGCCGCAACTATACTATTACTTTTATTAATTGCACTATTGTACTGTCTTTTAATGCTCATTTATGTTTTATTTATGAAAATCACCCAGACAAGCCACGAACCCACTTGATGCAGGAGCTAAAATACTACTACTACAAGGTCTAAAACTATTTTGGTTGATTTTAAAGTCTTCACAACTCAATCTGAAAAGTGCGCTTGAAGTTCGATCAAACATAGTATTAACTGAAAATGTGTTGTCTTATTTTTATTTTATTTCCGGATAATATAAAAATACATAAATGTCTTGCCGAAAAAATTGAACATGTCAAAAACGGCCAGTCTCAGTTAATGTTTTTTTCTTATTAAATATTTTCTTAATACGAGTTTAATCGGTATTGCTAAGCTATAATTGGTAAAGGCGTACTTTTAAGTACTAAACTTCTGGGGACTTTTCCCAAAATATTTCTCCCAAGCCTTACATATAGATAGCCCAATAATAAAAACAAGCAATATTACTTTTGTAACGTACAAACCTTTAAATGACACGTACCGGATTATTCGTTCAAAAATTACAGTTATTTAAGTAAATTTTTTAAACAATTGAAAAATCTGAAGTTCGTGTGTTGATAAAAGATTGCTTTCTGATGGCAATAAAAGCAATGACTTTATAAGTGTTATTCGGACTCTGCTCCGTCTGAACGACCGATTAAGATGAGGGTGTATGCTGAATTTTGACACGGTCATACAGACGCAAATGGTGATGAACGCTCAGGTCGCCATAATTCGGCACTTGTCCCGGAAAATATAAAATAAGTTCACAAACTTGTTTTGATTATATACATTTGAAGTTGATTTTGCATGAACATTTATCAATGATGAAGCTGTGTTCAAAAACGATCATAAACAACAACTGTTTCAATGCAACGAGTTTTTGCGGCAATATGTTACAATAGAGGTAACATAGATTCAGCACTTCATTCTGGACTGAATCGGCAGTCTGTTTAGTGGACTGCAGCAGGTGAAAGCTGCCCCAAAAGACCAAAGATGCACACATCAGCATACAAGGTTGTGGCCTCCGTAGTTCGAGATGCACAAGATATTTTGTTTTTTGATTATCTTGAGAAAGAAAGAATCATCAGTTACTTTGAAGAAAGAAATTGCTATCGATGAACAAAATACTTATTGAGTGATGTGTTATTTTCTCGCGTTTTATGATCGTATATATGTCGATATTACAAACGTCGACTTTTGAATTCTAGTAATTTAATTTGATATGTTTTATTTACAATCAAAGTCATCTTAGCTTTCTTAGGCTCCATTTTGAGTGAAGCTAGAAAGCAGCGCTATTAGTGTTCCTCTCTAAAATAAGAGTCTGCATATATCACTAACAGGCATTTATATTTTTAAATGTTTTCAAATCAATAAAAACAAATTTGTAACAAAAGCGGGAAAATGCGTAATGCTATGACAAAATAGCGAGTTGTAAGAAAAAAGTTATTAACTACATCCTTAAAACAGAAGTCCAAGGCTCCCTTGTTGTTCAAGTGCAATTAGGTTCAGTCGCAGAAGCCGATCTTAGTAAGTTTTTCCATTTAGATTATTTTTCTATACAAAAATTCTTTGTTTCATAAAACAAGAGATATTTTGGTGAGAAAAATCCCCTAACTTTTCACAAAAGTTTTCTTTAAATGTCTTGGCGATAATCGAATAAATGTTTAAAAATCCAATTCGATAATTGTCATTATTCCCTTTTTAGATAATATCTTCATGATTGTTTGAACATTATTTACAATGAACTGGATTAACGCAGGGAGTCAAACAACTAATTTTTTATTTAGAAGCATGTTTCGGTAAAATATAACGTTAAACATTAACAACCGTATGTTATAGCAAGTTTAATTGTTTGCGCGAGGGGCGGAAAAAATATACAACCCGTAAAAGAAACTTGATCGAGATAAAAAAATTAAAATTGAAAATTTAAACACGATTTGACCCAATAATTAGTGAAATTATTCACACTCAATAACTAAACTCACACTAATGGAATGTAACATCCCACCTCTTTAGAAATTGGGATATTTTGTCAATGATCTCCGCAGAAAATGCCCCCACCACCCGAAAAGCAAACAAAATGCGGGTTGTAATAACAAACGCTTTCTTACTTACTGACAAGGATAGAATATATTTATGTCATTGAGTATTTTCATAAAAAGATCGTTTTAACTTATATTTCTGCCTTCACATAAGCCTATATATATATAGCTGTCAACCATTCCATAATACCTTCCACAGTGGCATTTCTTCTTACATTTTCTACAGCCTAATCTAACTTGATGCATCTTTATACAATATTAAAAAAGAAAGTAAAGAGCGTGTAAGCGCAGTGCGCATGACTGGAAGGGGATATATTTCGCTATTAGTAGCTGGGATCTCCTACAAACGACACACGAAAAAAAGAAAAGAAACGAAAAATTGCTCTTCTACAAAGGTCGCTTAAAATATGATAAAATGGGATATAAATTTCCTTATTTTTAATATGTAAAAGCAATTAAACTAGTTAATCTCCTCATAAAATAAGTCAAACCCAACAGAGAATACGTACATGGAGTTCTCACTAAAACGCTTCATAGTTATTGAAGCGACGATATTTCCTCTCTTATTTAAAGTAGTAACTTATGATAAAAATAAACCCTGGTATTTTTCTGGAAGATTTCGCATGATCAAAGAAATCTATTCCAAATGATCAATATATGCAGATGGATCAATATATATGGAGATAGTGAGAAGTGTAGCTATATTAAAATGTAAAGAATACCCCCCCCCCAAAAAAAATAGCCAATAAATTCTCTATTTATATGGCCAAATTATATAATGCTATTAGTCTTCTCTGTCTGTCTGTCTGTCTGTTTGTCTGTCTGTCTGTCTGTCTGTCTCTCTCTCTCTCTCTGTCTCTGTCTCTCTCTCTCTCTCTCTCTCTCTATATATATATATATATATATATATATATATATATATATATATATATATATTTCATTTTCCAGAACGAAAATCAATTAATATATTTTAATCATAATTAGAATTAGGATTATAAGACATGAAATTTAGTCGCATATATATATATATATATATATATATATATATATATATATATATATATATATATATATATATATATATATATATATATATATATAGCAGGATCAAATATAAACCAAAAGTAAACTTTTAATAGATGGAACCTATAGTGAAAAAGGTTAAGCTCAATATACGAGATAGAGCAATTGAAAAGATAGAAGAAATAAGAGCGATAAACATGTACGAATGTCCAAAATTTATTTAAAATTTCGATAGCAAGGTGTATTCTGTAATAAACTCTTCTATCTTTATATATATATATATATATATATATACATAAATATGTATATATATATGCCTGTATATATATATATATATATATATATATATATATATATATATATATATATATATATATAAGTATAATACAAAATAATTTTTTCCAAATTGTTTTAGAAACAATCGTACGCCAAATATCCGCTGTTTAAATTCTTTGAACTTATATAAATACTGTTCTAATTTAATTTATCTCAACTTACTTTATATCAAGTTACCTTATCAAAATGCATCATACCCGCGAACAGACAATTAATAAATTATTTTTTCCAAAATAAGTTTGAGAATTTCATAAAAAATGATATTCGCAAAACAATTGATTCGAAATTAATAGGAACTATGTGACATAACGTAAATCGATGACGCAAACAATAGCTAAACAGATAGACAAAAAAAGAAATAGGGAGATAACATGCAAACAAGAAACGACGATTTGAACACATGTATAAAGAGACAACAGACAACACGCGTGCCAGCTAGTTTTCATTCTCGTTTTTGTTCTCGTATGCTACGCTGTGACCCTTGAACCTAATATAAATTTCAATAAGTCTGGCGCATTTTTTTTTACCAAAACAGTTTTTATTTCTTATTCCAAAATTCACTTCAGAAATTTTAACTGCAATTATTCTCAGCCTCGTCTAAAAAAAAATAACGAAAACTGATAATCCATCAATTAGTGAAAATCCCCTTTTCACTTTTGAGCATCATTTCCCATTAAATCAGACAGATCACGTACAGATTCGTTTTCATTCAACTCTTGCTATTGTTTGCCTATTTGCCTGGAACAATTCTCTGAAACTTTTCCGTGCACTTGCTATTGCATTTTTCCTATTCTTTAGCAGTTCATCAGCATTAACTCTCTTCTTGTGATCACATTACTCAATTCCAAGCCTTTTATCCCCTTCTTCATCCTCTTGGTTCCCTTTTTCAAAATTGTAAAGAATAGTTTTTAATATGCATCGACACCGACATTCGCTTTTTGCACATTTTAATTGCCTTTGCGCACGCACGTGTAATTAGATTTCGGGAAGATATTCAATTTTCTTTTTACTTCTCCGTTGAATTTACAAAATAAAATTGTGCTTTTGATCGAGACAACTTTGCTGCAGAACGAGATAGAGAAAGATAAAAATCAATTTAGATATTGCTTTGTCTCTCGATTAACCGAGAGACAAAGCAATATCCAAACGTCCTACACTCGTTATCACATATCCAATCAAATGCTTTGAACACTTCTTTACTTCTAAAACAAAATGTCCCCTATATTCAAAAACGTAGTGGATAGACAGAAAACGCTAAGTGGAGGCGTAGAAGATTTTTTTAATTTAAAAAATCTTATGGATATTTCATTTTAACCGTTTATATTTCTACGTAGTAATGGGTCAATTACCATTTTTGTTAGAGGTCATTTTAGCATAGCATTGTTTTTATTTCATACGCTTACTTTAGTCTCTCCCTCTTGGTCAGGTGATCAAAAAAGTGTATAACCTAATAGGTCCCGCGTTGTTTACCAAGCTCCAGTCCCTGTCCCATCGTTGCAATGTTGCTTTCCTGTGCTTGTTTAATAAGTACTTCCACGGAATGTATTCCGACGAACTTTCTGCAATTACTCAATGTACCTCCGACTAGCAGCAAGTTCCACTCTAGGAGTTTCTTTTCTGGACCCGCTTGACAATCGAACTGTACCAACATGCAAAACAAATGTATGTGAATAACAACATTGCCGCACAACCCCCCCACTTATGGTTCTCCCTACGTTTGACTTCTAATCACGCTTCAGTAGCAATATGTGAGGGTTAGGGTATAAAAATTACTCAGCATTTTTATGCTAACATAAAATAATGTAACTCGTATGATGATACCTTAAACCTATTTTAATGTATTTAATGTATAGAGGCGCATTGAACTTATCAAAACAAAGTAATATGCACTGGAAAATATCTTGACACTCATCGAGGCAAGACATTTTAAACGAGAACTAATTGATTTCATGTTTTCGCAAGGAGCAAATGCCAACTAGTATGGTTATTATGATTGATAATTAACTAGAAAAGTGTGTCTAAATATTAAATAGACAGCTAGCGAAACCGACGTATGTTTCTTACGCCAGTATCACACTATTGAAACGAAGGGGGAAAGAAACAGATTGATACTTGCTGAAAGAGAACTCGAAAGGAAGAAATTGTTATCGCCATTATCTGCCAAGTTAAAAAATAGATACAAACTAGAACAACACATCTTCGTATAAGTGCAGCTCTACGGTTGTCACTTCTTTCATCCACGCAACTCATTATGTAGACAGTTGGAGTCTTGGAGTCTAGACGACACGCAGCAGTAATGCGTTTCCTTCCCTCTTTTATCTCGAAAGAGGGTTCTTCTTTTTCTTTTGTTAATAACAGCTCTCGAAAACGTTATTCATAAAATAACAGCACAAATTTACTTGGGTTTTATCAATCTTTTTTAGATTTAATCTTTTCTTTATAATATACATGTATACGCACATAATACCGAAACCCATACCATATGAGAGAGGGAGCAACAATCCTCAAATCCGACCGTTCTCTCTCTGTCAATTTAGTGAAAAGAGAAAAGTACGATCTGCTCTTTCGTAACACGAGCGACTTCCTGTATTAATGTAACTACCTGAGCACGTAGCTGTAGTGGACTTCTAATAGAAAAGTCCATTGTACTTAATTTTAATTTTAACATTAAATATAAATTTTCACTGAACCGAATCTAATATTTCTACATAAAGTAGACAGATGTATGAAAAGGTGGAAAACCGTTATATAAAAGGTCAAATTAAGATTGACTTTTGTATAGATTTATGAACTTTTACTAAAATCCGAATTTCCAATTACCATTTACTACCACTACCATAAACTACACAATATCCATTGATAATATATTATTTTTGTAATAATCAATAGATTTGATTTGTCTTGTAATTTTCTCATCAAACGTTCGCCAATTATTGGCATCCACAAGTAGCAACCAGTAAACATCTATACAGATTCTTCCTATGTCCTGTCAACTATACCAAAATGGTTACCACGGCTGTGTGTATCATATCTCTGGATTTAACCAGCAGAAACACAACACATTTTGAATTAAGTCGTTGTGTTTCATATTGGGTTACCTTAAATAGATCTGGGATAGGATGTAATTGGAAAGGGTTCAAAAGGTTCAAATTGACATCCATAAGAATAGTATAGCCGGAGGGGAAACATAAATAAGAGGCGCACGATGCACATGGCCTTATCGACGGAATTAGGTAGGTTTGCAAGCAGTTTTCGGTTGGAAGCTAACTAGCGAGACCTGTTTAAGTACAGTTCTCGTCGATGATGGTGGTCTCTCAGTTGTCTTTCAAGTAAAACACGATACCACACATATATGTTTTTACTAATTCATTAGAGCTCTTCAGAAAATCAATCTCAATGAACAGTGTTTGTTTAAGTACCACAGGGAGCACCACAAGTGGCCTAGACACAAACAGCTGGCATACACATCCGACTCCGACTAAGTCCAGATAAAGAAGAGAAAGAACATACAACTGCATAATCACATTGAAACCACTGGTTCTCGTCAGATAACTGCTGTTAAGCAGCATTGAGCCTGGTCAGCACCAGATGGGTGACCATTGCAATAGCATGAGCTGTATGTGAGAGGACGCCGACGCCTCCCTATAAAAAGTAAGGTTTTAATCTCCCTTGGCCGGGATACCGTTTGTTAATTCAATATTTCATAGAAACTACCTTCTTCAACCCGTCCAGAATGCGTTTCGCACCATGGTACAAATCGCCTGCCTAATAGTAGAAATGTAGTCAATTCGCAGTCCTCTTTCTTTCATCATCTAAAATGAGTTCTGAATTTCTTTAAGAAATATGCTATTTGTATAGATTGTATAGACGTACCTCAAGAATATTGGATTTTTTCTGATTTGCGTCCAGATGTAATCAATTCAATGATTAAGAAACTTCGAAAATATTCGACATTAACATGTCATAGACACATAAACGGGAATTAATGTCTTGTTAAATGGAGAAGATCTCATTCTAGAGATAGAGAAGTTCATATATTTTCTATAATTTTAGTTATTTAATTGCCAACTTAAGTAAGCTAATGGGGAAATATTTGTGCAAACAAAGTAAGGTCATCTCTAATTGTCTGCAAAGTTGTATTATGGCAATGCGTATCTTTATTGAATTACTTAAAATGATGAGATATTTTGGGGATAATTTAATGTGTATGTGAATTAGTATATAATTATATAAGTGTGCGATTTTGAGTTACGACCATACAAAATGTTTTCCTAAAATATTTAAACACACACATGCATATATATATATATATATATATATATATATATATATATATATATATATATATATATATATATATATATATATATATATATGAGAACTTGAATTCCTACTAGATTGTCTAAAATTACTCTGTACAGGGGTTTGTCAGAACAACCTGATATGAGGATACTTCATCCTACAAGTAAACCCTGACTAAATATTAAAAAAACAGTGTTCGAATCCCAACTAAGATCCCTCTAGTTATGGCTAACCCACACTGGCTTATAGGAGGAATGGTGCACCTTCTCCAAGTGATGTTGCCTCTAGTAACAGTACGAATCTGGACACTCCACCAGACTATATGAATTCTTGTTCCTTACTTCTTTACTGAGTCAATATTTGACAGGTAAAGGATATCTATGTATCTCATATAGAGATAAAGTGTTAGCCCCAGGAAGGGGCCCCTTAATTTCTGAGAACTTCGACTGTTGTTCCTTCTCTTTTTATGGGGAAGATTCTCCCAGTGTTCCGTTGTAATAATACCATCCTACCAGGTATTACCTCCTCCATTGAGTGTCAGTGTATGTAGTTCGTTCATCATGACATACTCCCCAGCTTAGCAAATTTATGCGACCGGAGGGAGCATTTTTCATCTGATATATATATATATATATATATATATATATATATATATATATATATATATATATATATATAAAGAGGTGTACTAAAAGCGAACTTTTAGGAAAGGTAAAACCCTATTGTGAAGAGTATACAGCTCAATATCCAGGATAGAGCAGGTAGAAATGAAGGAGAATGGAAAGGAATTAGAGAAAGCAAAAGCCAAATACAAAATTCAATTCAAAAGTTCAAAGCAAGGTATATTCCGCAAAAAGGCAATTTATTCAAGTTAAATTTTCCTTGCTTTGAACTTTTGAATTGAATTTTGATTTGGCTTTTGCTTTCTCTAATTCCTTTCCATTCTCCTTCATTTATATATATATATATATATATATATATATATATATATATATATATATATATATATATATATATATATATATAAGTAAGGACCACAAAAGCACATTTAAAAACAAAGAACGTCGAACTAAAACAGTACTAACTAACCATTATTGGGAGCTCAAAGAAAACTGACACTCACCAATAATTGAATGAAAAATAGTAAGACAGGCCAGTACATGTAGAAACTTAGACGACCCGTGTAGATCATGCCTGAATGAAAAATATGAAATCCTAAATTTTAAAGATCCCCGAAACCTATTAAACTCTAGAAGTGAAATAGCAAACAGCTATTTACACAGAAATAAAATTACCTTAGGATGATATAAAATAATTTTTTTTTAAATAAAAATAAATAAATAAATATATAATTAAATAAATAAATAAATAAATAAATAAAAAACTGAACAAGTTAAAATTTAAAACCTAAAATAGAAATACAAGAACCCACGTGTTAAAATAAATTCACCCACTGTATTGACAAAACAAAGGAAACAGGATATAGGAAAATCCATTGTTAACAAAAAATAGGATAGGCATAGGAGCGTCACCAACAAAGCCTTTGTTCGCGGGAACAACAAAGAATCTGATTGGTTAACCAGTAAGCCATGTATATAAAAACACCTGACAAAAATAACTCCATGCATTTAGCCTGACGATTCCCCCGGGGATGAAACATGGGAGCCTCTGTGTAGCTTGATTGCCATATATTTTTTCATTGCTTACTATATATATATTATACTAAAGCTGAGCTAATAAACGTTCGTTTCCTAAGTGTTTGTTTCTAAAGATTTTTGTGACCTTGAAGGGCCGATTAAGTTTTTATTTATCACCCCCATCCTCTCAATCTGTATGTTCTTTTACACCCTGCTCTTATTTCAAATGGTGTCTAATCATTCTCGCTTTCGTTTCTCTCTCTCTCTCTCTCTCTCTTTCTCTTTCTCTCTCTGTTTATTAACATTCGCATGTAATAAAGTACAGAAAGAATTTTAAAAACTATTGGAATAGTTCATTATAAATAAATAAGATTATCATCAGAAGAAGTAGTATTATTTAACGCGTAGCCGTAAAGAGAGAAAGAGAGAGACAGAGACAGACAGACAGACAGACAGAGGGGGAGAGAAAAAGAGAAATAGAGGCTGATGTAGCGAACAGAAAGAGGCTAATTTTGTATTGTTATACTTTTATTTGACTTTGTTTGCAATCTCATTTTGCCTGTGAACACGGACCTAATGGGCGACCCAGCGGATTGCAATCTCTCTCTTATATATATATATATATATATATATATATATATATATATATATATATATATTAGCAAGAATACCTGGTGCTGCCTGGAATTTAATTAGGAGCGCATGTTCTTTCGCGTCTAGTCCATAACACTATATTACCCTTTTGATTAATATTTTTTGGAATTGGAACCTAATGAAGTACGCAAAAGGGCGAGTTATAGTAGATGAACACTAATTGAAATAAATTACGGTAAATTTATAATTTTCATTCCAGTTGAGGCACACCCGGTATTTTTAGTAATGTATATTACTGTGTACTCCTGCTTTATGCTCTGAACACCGTAATAACTCTATAAAATATTTTCTATTACTTTTGCAAGCCCCACGATAATGTTGCACCCTTAGTGAGAGAGAAACAGAGCGACCCCGTAATGGGATATCGGTATGTGCGTAAGGACGAACTGAACCTATGGGTCGATGCTTGATAAAGCGCCTTTCTTGAACATTGGATAAACTTTTATTCAAAGTCTGGAATGTAGACGGGTGAGATTGTTCTAATTTCGTGAGCCAAGTGGGAGATACAATTTGGTCTAGTGAAATGTGTCCTTGTTAAATGGAATCATACATAGAAACGGCACATCATTTTTTCGTTATATATGAAACCACAAATTACACTAATTATCAGCTGAAAACGAGCAAAAACGGTGTCAGTATAACATTTACAAAAGTTTTCATTTAATGTATTATTCATGCCTTAATAAAAGTCAAGATGAGTAAATATTTATTTACAGAAATACAAGAATAAGAATCCTACATTACAAACTCTTTTGATTTAATTGTCATTTTTTTAGTTTGTAGCTTTCTATGAGATAAATGGAATAAGAAATGTCATGTAAATATTTTCAGGTCTGTAAGGAAATGAAACTTCGAAAAAAGAAAACGTGTTGAAACTACTAAACTTGCTATTAAGAGTATGAAAACTATTCATTTAAACACGTCTTCCTCTCTTTCAGCTTTGTCAATATGTACATTTCGAACCGGTTAATCTGTTTCAAAAGGGAACTAAGGATCGAAATAAATTAAACAAAACGTGACCTTTTCAGATAACTCTTATGAAAACGGTCACCATTTCACTATATGCTCCCTCCTATAAAACATTTACAACTACCACAAATGGCTTTCCTTTCCCCCTCTCTTTACCTAATACCAAAAGGAACATCTATGAATAGAGTTTCTTTTAGGCAACTGGTAACACGTATATAAACATTAATTGTTTGATAAATTTGTAACCTGGAACCATTCTGCAGTATTTGCAGTATTTAATATGTAAATTTTATCTGTTATCGTCGACCAGTGTCTAGTCGACGTGGATCACAAACCTACAGATTGTTACATCGGCTTTTATATTGAGCACTTTGTATTTCAAGAATGGCCACCCATCTAAGTATTAGTCAGGTGCAACGTATATATTTTTAGCATGATAAAAAAAAACGTTATGGCTTCAAAGTAATTATAAACATTCAAAATTGTTGGGTTGTCTGTAGGTGTTTTAAATAAAAATAAACGTATTCGAAGCAATAGAATTCCAGCAGCACAGTGGTTTTCGAATGCAAAGCGTAAAAAATAAAACGACTTCGACAGAATTTATGTCGATATTACATTATGCAAAACACGATTTTGGAATGGGGTATAGCATCTAAATGCAACACTTTTTGTAGTGA
>OY744543.1:650000-697500 GCA_963556195.1 Sepiola atlantica | reverse complement strand
TCTTATTGTCACGGTCATCTTTTTCTACCTCAAATCGTTTATGACTCACACCATAGCACATTTCCTATTTACTTTTGAAAGCATATAACTAGTTAGAATATAGGTAAATTAACCCCCCTCCTTTTCTATATATTGTCTTGTCTGGTCGATCGAAATAAGTACCTCTTAACAACCCTAAATGTGCCTTTTGCCTATTGCCACATTTCTTAAAATAATTTATCAATAAGCTAGGAATGTACGTCGATAAGGCTGTAAGTCTGCGAGTTAAATCGATGTGTGTGTATGTGTGTGTGTGTGTGAGTGCGTGTGTCCAACTGTAAGGAACTAATCCAACCAAAATCAGCCCAACTAATCCAACCAAAATCAGCCCCCCTACACAACATCTAAAAGAAGTACCTAATGACTCTAATCTCTAAATAATCACTTTTACAAATATGAGTAATTTTATCTCAATGCCATAAAGCTGGAATTTTCTCTCCCAATCCCACAATTCAACGCGTGTCAGAGTAATCTTAATGACTCCCACACCCTAAGATTTAATGTCCAACTGTCCATATTTAACTCCCACCCCTAACTTAGCCCTAATAACTCAAAAATCCCAAACGTGAGGCACTCTCATTCCAGCAATTTAAGCAATAACAGTACCATTCTGTTGACTTCCACGTGAGCGAATAACTACAAATGGCCGTTTTGACTCTCCTAACCAACTGCATTGCATACATAAAACGTATGTAAAAGGAATTTTAAGGTTAAAAGGACTTACGCCTCAGAGGTATGACGACATCTTTTTCACAATGGAATGTAGGTTAAAATCAATTTATTCATTTCTTCCAACCAATTCATCCAGGAATATATTCGATCATCGAAGCACAGATTCTGTTTGCTTCGATTTTCTCCAAAATAAGTCCTAACGGCTGGACTATATTTACAATATTTCCTGATATACTTCACCCTCCCACATCTAATGTCATTCCAGTTTGACTTATTGGTTTGAACGCCGAATTGGTATAGGACCACAATGGGGAATAGATGATAATTATTTCCTGTAAAGCGCGTTCTCTCCTTATAAACCAGTGGAATTAATAAGAAACTTTTTCTCCTCCCTCATATCTCACATGTACTCATGCACTTGTCGGTGCAGTGATATTAGTATAGTCCCAACTATACCCCTATTCTATTACATCTCTTATTTCCTGGTCACCCTTGACCCTTCTCCTATGATAATTTTTTATAAGGTGTTTTTCTCCCCCTAAAATTTACCATTGTCCATACCTTCCCATGTGCTCTTCCTCCTCCCTTCTTACCCTACTCATCTCCTTGCGGGATGTTTTCTTTAAAAAACCTTTAGAAAAGGAATCTTGACAATATTCAACCTTTGTTTTCTAAACTTATTTATGTTTCTATCTTATTTTTATTTATATTTCTAAGTTGTTATTAATTCATACTATTATTTATTTTATTTTATTTTATTTTAATATCAATTATTTCTTTTATATTTATCTGATATTTTTATTTTGTATTTCTAATTTTTATTATCATCTCCTTATTGGTACTTTTGTTTTATCTTTATTTTTAATTTTTTAATTTTACCTTTATTATTTCTAATTTTACCTTTATTCTATATTATTAGTTTACTATTTTATTCTTTTTTTATTTACTTATTTATAATTTTGTTTACTTTTTTAATATATATTTTTTATGTATATATTTTTTATTCTTTTATATTTTGTATTATTATACTTACTTTTATATTTTATTTTTATTTTATTTTATTTTACTCTATTTTACTTCATTTTTTATTTTTTATTTTTTATTTTTTATATTTTTTTATTTTTTATCCTTTTATTTCATTTTTCCCTTTATATATTTTATTATTTTTTATATTTTATATTATATTTTATTTTATTTTTGTTCTTATTTTTATTTTCATTTTTTTCTTATAACTTTTATAATTTTTATAATGTTTTATTATTATTATTATCATTTTATCTTTCTATTTTTATTTTATATTTGTAACTTATTCCTTTTTCTAATATTTGTCTCTGTTGTACCTCTTGTCAATAGATGTTCATGTACGACGATCTTGTTATTTTTCCTTGTATTTCTGTAAGACGTGGTGCTAAAGGCGCTGATGAAGATACATTTCCAGAATGTTTTGGAAACGACCGTACGCCATACTAGACTTGATGTTTTAATTCTTGGAACAATTGTAATTCATTAAATCATCTTTATATATATATATATATATATATATATATATATATATATATATATATATATATATATATATATATATATAATCAAGAGGAGAACACCTCTCTGTCTGTGCCTGTATGTCTCTAAAAACGAAGACATATTAGGAGATGTGCTTTCAATATAATTGTATTCATATGCACAATTTGCATGTGAACATGGAAGTATTTTTGCTTCTCTGGCCGCCCCCTAAAGAAGCTAATGACCATTTTCAAACATGTTACACAATTAAATTAATCTATTTATTAGCGTTAGTTTAAGAGTATTAACATATATCTGAATAGCTCGGTGAGTAAGATATTTAGCTGACAGCATCAAGGTTGCTGTTACATAAACTCTCCCTATGATGATGTTGCATATGATGCTTCTTCTTCTTTCGTTTGCTTCACAGCATCTCACTGTTAGATCACCAGCTCGGTTGAGAAAAGCCATGCTAATGTTTTTTGTTGTCTAGCGCAGCTATCCCGGCTTCGCCGTTATGTGGTCGATATTTAAGGCATGAAGGAGATAAAGTCAGCCTTTTCGTGGCCTCCTCCATAAGTACCTGCTCACAACAGCGAAACTACAGCGACCCCAGTGAGCATATGATGCTATCCAACACTCTACCTAGGCAACACCGGGTAGCTCTGCTAGCTGTTTTATATAATTATGGTTTGAGCTGAATTGAGTATCGATGAGTATGAGATTTTAATGTTGGATCACAATTATTTGAACTCTTCTCACAACGACTACGAGTACGACTGAGCCTTTCACACTTGCATGCTACTATAAGCACACTTACATCTTGCTAAAAACCGACACACCTGCATATCACATAACCCACACGAAAACTTAAAAAGAAGCTTTTATCATGATAAATATTTTAACCCAGAATATTTTCCTATTTTTTCCTAGGTGTAAATTTTGTTTATTTGAATATCTATATAAAAACCTTGGATTAATTATATATTATTTTCATATTATTTTCTTTCTTGAGTATTTGATTCATATTGATGATAACATATCTCGACAAAACTGTATGTTTCCTCGCATTTGGCGATCCCCTTATCAGACGCCCCCCTCGAATGGATACGCACAACGCCTCCATATCGGCATGTTATATACCAACTAAAAATCTTAAAGATAAGAATACATTTGATAAGTCATAATTAGTCTAAAGGAGATCAGAGTAATATCAGTCGTAGCTTTTACTAAATCAGTAAAGAAAAAGTACGTTTTGTTATTCAGAAAAGGTTTCCATTGTTATGAGACCAGATAATAACATTATTAGATATAACTGGCTTGGTCACAAAGAGACAAATAACTGTATAATGTTTGTAAAGTTTTGTCATAATAGAACATCATAAATTATATAGTATCCACACTGACCTATTGTATACCTTAAAGAGATTTGTACACTGTAATCTCCGTCAATTTTGAAATTACTCTATAAATTGAGTTCGAAGGCCATTTCACCTACAGGCTAAATAGGATAAATGTTAATTTAGTTCTGTAAATACATTATTCAGAGATTGCTGACCTCGGGAAAACAGACATCTTTACCTAACTTTGCAGAAGTTGCAGAATACATCGGAATATGTTATACTTGGTGGAAAATGATGAATGTAAAAAAAACTATATAAAACTTGTCAGCCAAACAATAAATAGTCTTATCAACTTAAAATAAACATGAAAATGATATATTTCTCATTGTATGCTGCAACTGATTCGAATTTTAGAATAACATTTTTCTCATCATACAATTCTAGAACTGTCTCACATAGACAGCTAATAAATGGCATCTGTCTTACTGATCAATTTAAAACTGGTCCCACTGGGACAAGGTTTAGCCAGTATCGGTAAGTTTGTGGATATCAATATAATATTTCTATAAATTCAGTGTGTGTGTGCATGGGAGAGCATGAGAATGGTGCCAGTTTTTAAATTAAGCCTGACACTTAACTATTTGAAGAATTTATATGAAGCTAACTGTAATAAAAGGACACGAGAACAACATATAAAAGATAATAATGTTAATGCATAGCAGGTTATTGCGGTAATGCAGTTTTTGTTATAAAATGAACGGCATTAGTAACAACGTTTGAATATCTGACATAATATGGAAATATTCCAGAATTAAAAAATATGGATTAATAGAGATTATCTGCTATTGCCTATTGATACTTCTTATTACAGATAACGTTCTCTGTAATTAGGTAGTTAGTTGTGAACTCTAAAATAAGTATTTATTCATCATTCAGTAAATTCAATGTAAATATCGATGCACAATGATCATCATTTTCATGTTTACATTTATGCAGGGATTTTGAAGAAATAAAAAACAAAAACAAAAGACAGAAAGGTTATGTTCGCATCTGGAACTTTATTACGTGGTATACTTTTCTCCAACAACACCGTATTTAATGCAAAACGTGTTTACCACTAGATATTTTTCACGTAATAGACTTTTCTCCAACAGCACCATTTTAAATACTTATCTCGGAAACAACGTGCCCGTCACTGGAAGTTTGTGACGTGACGTTGTATACTTTTCTCCAACAAGACCATTTTCAACACTGATCTCGGAAAGTACGTGCTCAACACGTTGCCCATTCGTGGATATCGCAAAATTAACGTCCGACTTTATTGACGAATTTGGGAAAGTGAAAATCTGATGTGATAATGCGTGGTTGGCGCTTTTTTGAATAGAGGGGTTATCACATCTTAGAAAACATTCGTAAGGTTATTTGAAGAGTTTAGAATACCAAGTAATGGATGTTTTAAAATGTTATAAACATTGTTATGTGGTATATTTAATACTAACCGCTATTGCTCAGTGATCTAAGCATATCAAGTGCTAAAACGTTTTCCGTCGACTTCTATTAAGCTCGTCTTTTATGGTTGGCAATGGTGGTCGGTCATACGTGGTCACGGGCTCTTTTATGCCGGCGATAAACAAATGAATACTATTTCCACCATTCCATCCAAGTTCTAGCTGTTCACGTAGGCCATCACAGTATAGAAAATAGTGTTAATTTCAGAATTAGATCAAAACCTTTGCTTAACATATTGCTTCATAATTTTTAACATTTATCTATTCTTTTACCTAAGACATTGTTTGCTATTTAAGTGGGTTTCTTTAGTTGAATGAACATTTCCTGTATTTGAGTGAATATTTTCTTTATTTGATAAGTAATAATAGTCTCCACACGAAAAATGTGAATTTTGTAACTTTACAAAGTAATTAAAATAAAATAAAATAACGTTAATTCTAAAAGATTCTGACATATTTCTTTACGTGATTATGTTATTTTAGCAATCAAAACAAAAACTGTTGATCGTATTAAATATGAAATTGATTAGTAATCACTTCTTTAGTCTTAAGAACACAATACTGGCCAGTATTGAATGACTGAATACTTTAAGAATGTGACTTTTGTTAACAAATCTATTGATATCAACGAAATGGGGGAAACTGTTTTTACTTTATTTGTAAGAGAATATTTTACGTATCGTCTATGTCGATATATTCATTTTCTTTTTATATTCTTCTTCTTCTTGTCCTTCTTCTTCTCCTTCTCCTATACTATCATTCTCATTTGGGTTTATTTAATACGCCATCTCGTCAGTCGCATAATTCATCCTTCCTACACCATTATTTATTTACTATTTTTGTGATTAAAATTTATTCCACGAGGTAAGTAAGATACATGTAATTTCAATAATATAATATAAAAAAACCATTACTTAAATAATATAATATAAAAATGGCAATATTAAAAATATATTTAATTACCATTAAATTATAATGTGTCTCTATTTCTTCTTTGACTAAATTAACATTGAATAAATATCTAAAGTAAAATACAAAAATCTGTTATCATTCTTTGTTTAATTTAATTTTCAAAAAATATTCTTTACTCATAAAATCTTTATTCATGATCAGCATTCGTGGTTACGTAAGGCTTTTTTAATTTCAGGGTGAGATTTCTTATAACTTTTCCACCAGTCACCTGATGATTCTGCTATTGTTGAGTTAATGCTGTGTCTGTTGTCGCTTATTTTATCACAGAAGATGTCCTTCTTCTTTGGCACGCTATTACGAGGCAATTAATCCGGCCACATTGCCAACATGCCAGTTTTCGTCCAGCGAATTATATTGCATCCAATTCAGCATCATGTAATTATTCCATTTTCTACAGTGCTTAATTTAACTATTTTCGTGCCAAAGGATTGAAATATGCTGCATATGTTCTTCAGTAATGATGATAAAACGCTCATACACTGACATTGGACGTCTGTCACGCTTATCAATAAATATATGATCTACTATGGCGTCGACGCTTGGTAAATAAGAAAAAAACTAGTCGATAACATTTTGTAGTCGTTTTGGGAGCTAACAGTTAATATATAAACTTATAAATAAGTTATCGATCGCTTTCATTTTTTGTAATTATATATAGGTTGTTTCATTTTAAAATTATTTATCGTTTGTTTAAAAATTGTTTTGCAGTATTTGATTGTATACTGTTAAAAAATTAAAAACACATCGTTATCAACAATATTTTCTATGCAACTAATAGTAAAAAGTTAATCTTCATTGCTTGAATTTGCTTGAATAGTTTTTATTTTAATAAATATGTAAAGAAAATTGTTTCAGATTTTTCCTAATAATATACGAATTTTAGTCTTTAAAATGAATACAAAAATATCGCGATGCTTATTTACTCATACGCAGAAACAACTGAACTAAATTTCTGTTTTTAATATTGAATAAAGTTCAGTTCAAGTATGAATCGTATCGTGTTCCTTTCTTTTCTTTCTATTTTAATAATTTTAAAAGTTTTCTAAAGATTTTTTAAAGCTATCATCCTATCATCGATAGTCAGACTTTTCAGCATGTATAGCCTGCACCAATGTGTATGATGTAATTTTCGTGGCACGACACTACACTGCCTCTGACTATTTTAAGCCATGTGTTCGCCCTCACTGCCCATTTACACCCTGAAATCTATTTGTTCAAGCAGTGTCAATCTTTTTTTGTCTACCTTTTTTCAAAAACCTATCGACAATTCAATCTTACCTCATGACACAAAACTGCCCCCATGAGCATATGGGTTCTTTTGGGAGGTGTAGAGTCATCCTTTAGCTATCACCTTGAGTCGTAGTCTGTTCATGGGCCCCAGGTTAAAAATAAACTTTAGTGTAGAGAATATTTGTTTACAAAACCAGTTCAGGCTGTCTGAAGATACTGGCTTCCTGACAAAACATATTGTTTTGTCATTTCCCTTTGCAAAGTTCAATCATGTTCTGCAAAGCCAAAAAAAACAATAAGAAAAATATTTTGAAAAACCTGAACAACGCATTTTTGGGGGTTTTTTTTAAATAAATTATTTATTTATTCTCAAATCTTGAGCACTTTCGGCGTTATACGCCATTTTCAAAAGTATAGGTATTTTTCCTCTTATATTTAGACATATTTGTCGCAGTCAAATTGAAATTCGTCTTGATGTTATAAAGATTGGTGTTGAATGTGGGTGTGTGTACCACACGGTTACGTGTTGTTGGGTAAAATGAAAAGTCCGCGCTTGAAACGTTGACGGAATGGCAATAAGAAAAAAAAAACAATATTCTTCTACAAAATAACCAAACAGAACACCATGAATAAATACTTGAAGCATAAAAAGCCTTTAACAAAATGACCATATTAGGCATTAAATAAACCGATATGGCGTGAAACCAACCAACCAAACAAATCATATACAAAACACATGGATGCTTTCGGGCATCAAATGACTAAACAACGGTTGACATGCCGTAAAAATCAACAACCAAATTCATATAAGTTTATTGATTCATGTAACTAACTTAGATGCTCTTTCAATTTTATTATAGCCATTTTCCTGTAAATTTCCGATTCTGAACTGAATAATAAAAAACATTGCAATCTTCTACATTTCATACGTGCACTGTTTCTTTGTTTTTTTTTTCGGAGAACTTTATTATTCCCATGGCATGCATGTGTAGTGGTTTTATATTTATTTACAACAAATAAAAACGATTTGATATTTTATGCGAATGACGGTGGTTACGAGAAGTTGATTGTAAAGTGTCTAACAGTACGTCATGTAATTGAAGTGTTTGTAAGTGGGTTTCTCTCCGCGCTAATCTTTACTGCTGTTTCAAAAGTTCGTGATTCTTCTACACGGCCAAGTGACGCTCAGCCTTTGGAGTTCTTTTTTAACAACCTTATTTTAATAAGCTGAATTTTGTCATTTAGTTTTGCTGTCGTTTTATTGTTTTACTACTACTATGACTAACACTACTACTACTACTACTACTACTACTACTACTACTGCTACTACTACTACTACTACTACTACTACTAATAATAATAATGATAATAATAATAATAATAATAATACTTAAGCACTGTTAGTAAGATTTCTACCAAATTTTATATGATGTAATCTTCACATAATAACGTAGTAATTATTATTATTTGTACTCACTGGGAGTTCTCACACAAATTATGGTCAGTGACTGCTCACTGATAATAACCGGTGGCGTTCCCTTGAGTCTGAGTAAGAACAAGCCTCCACAGATTTACAGTACTCTCCTACTCTTTTCGATAACCATGGCAAATGACTTTGCGGTATCGCAGCAGCCGCTTATCATTGATTTCTCGCTGGAAATGACATTGGTCTCCTCTGGGCTTTAGGTTTAAATAACCTCCCCAAGGTCCCAGTTCTCTCCGCACTATTTAAGTTGAAGTCTGATTAGTGCTCTATTTCCTCAGTTTTCTCATCCTCTTTGACTCTTCACGACTATTTTCTGTGGTATCAGCCGAGGCTAGTGCCATTACTTTATGGTCAGTTTATGAAAATTCTTGTAGTTTCTGTTCCTTGGGTTCGTGTGGATTCCTCCTATGGATTTTTCCTATTGTAACTTCTATGTAATTAGTTACTTATGCTGGTTGGTTTCAGCATTCGAGGATTTTCCGTAAGATTTCAGCTGTTTTGATCATTACCGTCCGTGATTCCTTTGATTCCAATTTCGTCCAGTCTTTTTCTAGGATTTTGGGAACTGTTCCTAGTTCTCCTATGATTATAGGTATTATATTGACTTTTTCATGCTCCATATCCATTTCAATTATCTGGCAAGTTTCGTGTATTTTCTTAGTTTTTCCGTCTCCTTTATCTTTACTCTGTAGCATGCAGGAACGGCAAAATCTACGATTTGGCAAGATTTTCTTTCTTGTTGACTATTATGAGATCGGGTCTCTTGATTGTATGAGTTTATCTGTTTGCATGTCAAAGAGTTTTGTGATTTTCGTTTTCCAGTACTGTCTCTATTTTATGTTTGCATCATTTGTCCACGTGTTCAGAATGCAATCGTTTGCATAGTTTCCGGTATACTGCTTCCCCCACGCAATCGTGTCTCTTCTTGTATTTGAGCTACTTCGTTGCATTCACTTATTATGTGGTTTACTGTTTCGTTTCTTTCTCCACACAATCTTCATTCATTTACTGTTTTCCTGGGTTTCATCTATTTTAGCTTTAATATAGTTTGTTATAATCGTATTGTTCTGTCCAGCTATCAGTTGAGATTCTGTTTCTCTGTTCAAATGTCCTTTTCCTAGCCATACCAAGGAATGTTGGGCGGTTATTCTTGGTATTCTTATTAAACGTCCATGTAGCTGTTTTTCTGTTCCAACCTTTTTTTCTTGTCTTTTTGTTTCTTGTTTCGCTGCTTCCCGAGTTGTTCATTGGGCCTTCCTGTGTTTTTAGGGTTATGCATTTCTCCAACTCTTTTTTGTGTCTTCCACACAGTCTTCTATACATACTAGTCCTCTTCCCCTTCGTTTCTTTTCACGTAGAGTCTGTCCGTGTCGTCTTTTGGGTTTGGTGCGTTTTCTAGTCTTCTTTTCAAGGTGCCAGAGTTCTTCTTTTGTCCAGCATATGAATGATCTAAAATATCTTATTATCGATACTGCCTAGGTGTTTACTACTTTTACTAGTTTTCGGCTATATAATTTCGTTTCTAACAGTTTTCTTGTTCTTATCATGTATTCTTTTGCAATATTCTCTTTAATTTCTGTAGATGTAATTGTGTTTTATTTCTGTTGATTTGATCGTTGAAATCTTCTCATTAGAAAAATCAATAAAAAAAGCGTTCAACAAATGTTTGTTTTCTAAAAAAATATTTTCGGTTCGTTCCGAATTATCGATAATTTTGGTTTCCTTTTTATGTTATATATATTTCGAGGCAAAGAACTAAATGGTATTCAATTTGAATATTGTCAAATATCTATATTTCTCTATAGCAATTCCACATGATATAATTTCAATAAACGTTTGTTATATGTTTAACAAACGTTTATTGAAATTATATCATGTGGAATTGCTATAGAGAAATATAGATATTTGACAATAAAGAAATAATAAATATATTTAATAATAAAATAGAAACATGTTTATAAATAAAATAATTATTAATAATAACGCTGATAATAAATAGAGTCTTATAAATAGGGTCTTATACCAAGAAAAATGTCAGTCTTTCGTTTTTTTTACTTTAATAAAATATAGCAATTTTAATAAATAGCGATTTTAGTAAGTTACTTCCCTTTTCGGACTAAATAATTAACTAGACATAACATTTATTTAAATACGATTTGACACTAGTTACTTTTAATTAATTTGACATTTTCCTAAAATCATTAAAGGGTTTTTATCAAGGTCAAGGAAAAATATTTCTGACATCTAACGCTATATTTTTTTGTCAAGCTGAACAATTTAATATTTATTGAAATAAAGAAATTATATAATACGTATATTTAACAAAATCATTTTTATTTTTCGGTTGCAATTTGACAATAATATCGTGGGGTCTAGGGGTAAGTGCAGGCGTTTTTTTGTTTCTAAATTTCCCCAGGAAACACCGGAGCACGGGTCTTGCTGGTATGTATACTAAAAGAATCAACAACGAAGTTACGAAATTCTATATGAAAAATGAGGAAGTCATAGCATCCAAACAGCAATAAGATACAAAATGAAGAGAAAAAGTAATAAAGTAAACGCTAAATTCAAACCATTTATTACGCCGCAAATATAACGCTTACCAATAAAACCGTCTTACAGATTCTTAATCCTAAAAAAGCCAATATAGGAAAAAACAAGCAAATACTAAAAAACAAATAAAACGAACAGATAAATGAAACTTGACTCAATTAAAAAAACATTGATAATTAGTATTATTTGGATTATTCGGACTACTATTTATTTTATCTTGGTTGTTATTTTAACATCGTTTCAGTCGATATAACATTTGTACCTTCGTCAGGAGCAGCTTCCTAAACTAAGACTCGTAGCGCAACGGTTCAGGGTGTTTATAATTAAAAATTCTATTCGCAATTATTTTCGCATTATTACAAATTCATTTAATAGCGCTTAATTGTCTCTTTCAAAATCACATATCATTTTTAGTTGTCATGTTTTCTGTACTAACGAGTCATCGCTTCTCAAAGCCTAAAGGGGGAGGTTGAAGAGTTCGTAAATTGGACAGTACACCAACACCGTAGGGGATGGATAACAATGGTGGAAACTGGGAAGAACTTGATAAAAATAATGTTGCAGTCAGTTAGAAAGCAGCTCCGTGGTATTGTGTTGTTGATCAAATATTGTTCGATCTTTATGAATTAGTACACTGATTTTTCCGATGCTTTGGTGATGATCGATCCGGATGAATGAATATATAAAAACAAAATATGAAAAATTAGTCTAATTGTAAATATCACATTGCCACACTTTTACTTATTTTGAGGTCTTGTACAGAATGACTCTCTCCACAAAATGTCATCTATGAAATCATTAATGAAATTCACAGTCCTTTCTGCAATCCAATTATTACCATGTTTCGGTCATGATTGTTCAACAGTCTTTGTTTATCTCTGTTAAATGATTTACACACTTGAAAACGACGTCCAAAATTATCAATAAATCAACTGCCGTGATTTTGATTGGCACGGTCTGTGGATATTGTTTTGGTAAAATTATCTTTGGAATTACCGGGGAAGAAAACATCTGGTGGGCTAAGATCCGGTGAGTATGAAGCCCTTTCAGAATCATACCACTGAACGGCAATAAAACAACGACTTGGGATCGTAAAGTGGAATGTGAATTTCTTTTAACCATTTCTTGTATGGCATTTATTTGGGGGATCACCTTGTACAGCAAAGTTGCCAATTGTCGTATTTATATTTTACATTTTTGGTAAGGATAAATAATGCCTTTACAAATGCAAATTATTTTAAATGTATGTATGTAATTGTTGTGGGTGAACCTACCTACCCTTTAATAATAACTAAATGGTAGTAACCGGCTACCATAAATAGCGGCTTTTGCCGGGAGAACATTGGGAGGCACATTTAGGCTCTACGTGTTGAGTGAGTTTATTGCGTCAAGTTAGTATTTTTCTTAAATCATTTTTGCCTGCTGTTGTTGATTATTGTTATCGTTTTTATTGTGTTCACGTTGACTGTTATTTTTTTAACTGTTTTTCCTTTTACGACGTTTTTTTTCTGCCACTTTTTTTTTTTTTTCTCTGTCAACTTTTTTTTTTTTTTTTGGTGTCTCTAATTATTAACTAGATGGCGTCCAAAACGACTGAAAATTCGGAATGGTGCAAACCTCCAAAAATGGCTATAAATGTCAATGATTTCGTGGAAGAAGCAAAAAATACGAACACATGGTTACTGAACAAGGAATTACCGTGGATTTACCAATGTTGGCAGAAATTTAAAAAAAAGAACAGTTTGTTGTCAAAAAAAAAAATTAAAAAATCCATCAGGGCCTCTCCTGAATTAATATGCAAGTTATTGGCAACTGCAGGATTCAAACCGCAAAGGTTAATCAAGTGTAAGGGATTTAACACTTGGAATGCTTTGTTTCCTAACGAAGAAAGTTGTGCTAATCTCTCACTTAATCAAATTATCACGCAGGACTATGTTTTACGAACCGAGTACATGGGTATAAGACGTTCTTCAATTTCTATCTTCAATGTGCCTTTTTATGTAAAAGGCGAACAAATTGGTGCCTTTTTTCTAAGATTTGGCGAAATCACAGACGTCAATTTTGACGAATTTCCAGGTACATGGAACTTCGAAATACTTATCGACAAGAAAGCTTATGACAGCATCCCCTACTATTTACAAGTCGGTGAGGAAAAACTACCTATTATATTGGCCGGACGAAGACCTGTTTGTTGGTTTTGTGAGCAACTAGGTCATTTAACTTTTGATTGCCCACAGAAAAAATCCACTCAGAAACGACGCCTCCGATTAACAGACCATCCAAGGCTGGCCCCCACCTCGATCCTCCAGCTACAATTGGTATACCTACATCTGATGACTCCGAAGACGAATTCCCTGCTCTACCTTCTGCAGGGATGGATTATTGTTCCGGGAAAAAAACCCGGGTCGGGTATCTCTCGAAGAAATGAGAGAAAAAGAAATGCTTAAAAACGACCCGGGAAAAGACAGTTACATTAAGGCAAAAGAACTTAAATCTAAATTAGATAAAAAAGTTGGAAAAAAAGAGAAAAAAGAAGGAAAAAATTCAGCCACTTCAGATAAAATCTCTACCCCCAATCCAAGTCCCCAGCCGATCACAAAACCAATAGTTTCTAAAAATTCTAATTCTCCCAAATTAATGCCCCCCCCCCAATCACTGGCCCAATTTTAGACAAACAGTACAAGCGTATCCCTCTAAGTCCGATTAAATCGTCTATAAAAATCACTTCTCCTAAACCTTCTACCTTTGTCTCCCCATTTAATACCCCAAAAAATACCCCACCTGCTTCACCCACAAAAAACCCTCCCCTTCGCCTTTTTCAGAATCTCCTATGGGGCCTAGCTCCCCTTCCCCCTCCCCAATGGATTACATGCCTCCCCCTCTATCTATTACACAGAGGAGGCAGAGGAGCCCTTCTGTGGAAAGGAAACCTAAAAAAAACGCATTCCTTTCTGGGGAGGATATCTGCAAAGTGACATGCACCCAAATAGAAACAGTAAAGCATTACCACCTCTCCAATATAAATGAGCTCCTTAAATTCAATGAAGTCGGTGGTATAACCATTGAAGACCCTGCTAATTTCCCCAACGCCCCTAGAGTCCTTACAGTGGTAAGGAAAAAACCAGAAGCGAAGGTTCTATGGCAGATGCTGGAAGAGGCGAACAACACTTTCAATTTCACCGTTCCATCTTCAAAGATGAAGGTCTAGTCGTTTTAAGGAAAGATTGTTTTGGGAGGGTTCCCATAAGGTTACACCCCGCCCTGTATAGGATAGCGAAACTAACCTATCCTTTGGATGTTGGCGGCATCTCCCATGATGGTCAAATTAATCATCAGATGGGCAATCAATCTTTTGGGAGAGCCGTCGGCATCCTGACCACTGCTATGTTCGTTTCTGGAACCCTCATGGCTCTCTTTCTAGCGAGTTTGAATGTCCGGGGCCTGAGGGCCGACGCTCGTAAATTTCGAGTCGCTACAGACCTTCAGCGCCTCGGAGTGGATATATGTTGTGTTCAGGAAACCCACTTGATTTCTGGGGACTATTTGGGTGCGCTGACTAAGGGTTTTCACGCTTATTCAGCGTACTTTAATTCTTCTCCTAGGGGGTTTCCTGGCTGGTAAGCAAGTCTTTAGATGCGTCGTGTGACCCTAGCTTCATGGCTCCGGAAGGGAGACTTTGCGTTCTGGATATTACCATAAAGGAGAAGGCATTTCGGCTCATCGGGGTTTATGCGCCCAATAGCCATTCTGAGCTCGGTTCTTTCTTTCGGCGAATCGAGCAGTTCTTGAATTCTACTTCTCGGACGGTCATTCTAGCGGGAGACTGGAACGCGGCCCTGGATCCCGATTTAGATCGTAATCGACCTAGGGGTACTAACACCGATCGGGATGCTATGTTATTTCGGGACTTCCTCGATAAGTTCGATCTTATCGATAAGTACCGGAATGAATGGCCCCGTGATACGGTATGGATTGGACAAATAGGCGCGGCTCCAATTCGGTACAACTTTCGAGTTATATCGATCGGTTCTTAATTAGGAGAGTCGATGTAGGATTAGTTGAATGTCCAAGTTTTCATAATATAGTTTACTCAGACCATAGACTTGTTCGGGTCCGGGTAAACTTAGATAGACCTAAGCCTAGTTTAGCTGGGTACTGGAAGCTCAACACTTTGTTGTTCGATGTGAAGGGCTACCAGGAACAGCGGGAATTGACGGGGGCTGTAATTGGGAATAAGAAGTGGATTCATTTTAAGAAGGTTATTAGGTCCTTTACTGCCGATTTTAGCAGACGACTCAATCTATCAACTAGGGCAGCTAAAATTAGATCGGGCGGTGGAGGTGGGGGATAGCTCTAGTGTTACTATAATTAAGGCCAATCTGGCTTCTTTGGCTATCCAAGAACACCAGGCTTTAGTGATTAAGGCTAGGTGAGTGCCTAACGAGGTGACAAACATGGCTGCTGAACTGCGTGCAGAGGAGCATCGACATGCATTTGATCGACATATCGCTCGTGTCTCATTGCCGGATGGGAGACTCGTGACCACAAACGAAGGTATCCTGGAGGCTTTTCGTTCTCATTTCCAGGATCTTTTTACTCGAGAACCCGGTTTGTCTTTAGCACAATTCGACCCCTATTTAGCCGACTTTTCTCATCTTGAGGCGACCGAAGCGGCTAGGTGCGAAGGTTGCATAACAAAGGAAGAAGTCCGGGAAGCCTTAGGGCGGGTCGGCCTTAACAGGTCTCCGGGGATTGATGGTTTGCCCTACGTGGTGTATTTGAGGATGTCGCACATTTTTGTACCCTTGCTGACAGTTTTGTTTAACTCGTGGTTTAGGAACGGGTCTATTCCCCAGTACTTGACCATGGGTTTGGTGAAATTGTTACGCAAAAGCAAAAATGGTGGGGATAGGTTAGATAATTTTCGGCCCTTAACGATGCTTAATGCGGAGTTAAAGATTTTGGCCAAGATCTTAGCCAATCGTCAGCAACTTGTTTTGCCTGGTCTAATTAGCCCCGAACAGACTTGTTCTGTGAAGGGCCGGACCATTCAGGATAACTTGCACTCGATACGCTTGATCATAGATAAAGTCGACTCTGAAGCCGCGCTGATCAATTTAGATCAGTCCAAAGCATTCGATAGGGTAGACCATCAGTACTTGGAGGCTGTTTTGTCTGCGGCCGGTTTTGGCTCGCAATTCCGCTCCTGGATTCGCCTCTTATATGCGAACCCCGGTGTTAGGGTTGAAGTGAATGGCATGAGGTCTGGTGCCTTCAGTTTATCTAGATCTCTTCGTCAGGGGTGCCCTCTTTCACCGATGCTTTATGTGCTTGTTTTTGGAACCTTCGGCTAAGGGTGAATCCGGTCCTGCGTGGAATTACTTTGACAGGTTCTTGCACCATGTTGAAGTACTCCGCCTATGCCGACGACTTGACTGTGCTTGTAACGAGCAATGCCGAGATTAGTGTCGTCGACAGAGAAATCAGAATGTATGAAACGGTGACAGGGGCCAAAATCAACTGCGATAAGTCTATTGGCTTGCGCATTGGTGCTTGGAAGGGTGTTTCCTTGCAGGGACCCTTTGGCTGGACAGATGGGCCTTGCAAGCTACTCGGCGTCTGGTTTGGTCCTGATCTCCAGCTGGAGAAAAATTGGTCGGAAGTCCTGAAAGCGATTAGGGCAGCAGCTGGTCTGTGGTACCGCAGAAATCTTTCGTTAAAGGGGAGAGCGGAGGTGTGTACTTCTCACATTTATCCGATCATCCTTTATCGTCTTTCAGTGCTCCCACTCCCGTCGGATACACTGCTGGAGATGCAGCGGGCTCTGTTCAAGTTGTTGTGGCTTGGTAAGGCCCCTATGGTCTGTCGCGTGATTTGTTACCTTCATCCTTCTGAGTGCGGTCTGGGTATGCCTAGCATCGAAATTCGATGCCACACACTTAGGCTGTTTTATCTAGACCGAATGAGTACACAATCTGAGGATAACGGTGTCTTTTGGAAGGAAGACACCAAGAAAGCCTTTCCGGCTTTGAGAAGTGTGCACTTGGATGAGGGGGAGGCACACAGGTTACCCCGAAACAAGTGCTCCTTCTATCGCGAATGTAGACATGCGTTGAAGTTCCTTTCAAGGGTGACAGAAAGCCTCTCTTACACCCTGCTGTTGTCTCGAAAGGTATTATATCGGGTAATGGTGAGGGGGGCTGTCCGAAATGATAGGCCTCAGGGGCTCGCTTTGACGAGGGGGGAGCTCCGCTCAATCTGCCCTTGGGCGCCTGGGTCAAGGTGCCTTGACAATGACGAGGCATCACTGACCTGGCTGACGATTAGGAATGCACTCTGGGTAGGTAAGAGGCTTCATTCAGCACGCTTGAGTAATTCTCCGACTTGTGTCAGATGCGGCGATGAGGACGAGACCATAAGTCACGTCTTCGTTTTTTGCCGCATCGTCGTGCCGCTGATTAAGCTTGTTGCAGGCTACATGGTTTGTATTCTTAACGTATCGTCTTTTGACCTGGAACCCATTAATGTATGCAGCAACTGGGCTCCGACAACCGATAGGCAAAAACGGTTTACGTTTTTGAGCTTACTAGCGAGTATGAGAGTTACGATTTGGAAGACTAGGTGCAAGATAGTCTACGGAGCTGAGACCTTCACTTCTCTCGACCTTATTGCAATTTTCAAATATTACCTGAAGGTTCGCATTAGGGCCGAAAGGGTGAAACTCTCTTCGGCAGATTTTGGTGAAAGATGGGTGACTGGAGCACGACTGTGTAGAGTGGCTGGCGCTAGATTAGAGTCGTATCTGGACGTGCCTTAGGCAGAAAATATTGGGTTCAGGAAACGAACTATACTTTAATTTTAAGTTAGATTTAGACTTATTTTAAGTTAGTTTCTGTTTAATTTTCTGTTGATGTTTTAGTTCAACAATTTAGCTAGTGTATGATTGATTCCATTACATGCCCCCTTTTATTTTGTCCTCATCCCACTCCCCTATTTATTTTCTGCCCCACTCCCCTTCCCTCTCCAATTAGGTGACTGAGCGCCAGATTTGCCGGAGATGCAGGTCACCCTTCGATATTTTCGAAGGAGGTGGTCAGAATAAAACGTTGGGGCCTGCATCAACCAACTTTTTTCGAGTTTTCGATTTCGACCGGCAAATCGGCATCTCTGCCACATTTCAATAACGGGGGGGGGGGGGGGGCTTTTACTAATCTTTATTTCTTTTGCATTGTATATATCATATTTTTAATTTTTAGTCCCCCCCCCCCTGTTGCATATTTCTTATATGGGTTTTAAGTAGGATTTCATAGTATGAATTCTTATGGTGAGTAGCGATGGATGTATAGTATGAATGCGGTATTATGGTAAATGATGGTCATGATTGAAACTAGCTAAGTTGAGTTTTTTAAGTTAGAGATGACCGATTCTTTCCCCACCCCTTTTTTTGGCTTTGTGCCTCATTTTGTGTACAAGTTTACGCAAATAAATACTGAGGCACATTTAGGCACTAGCACTGCCAACATTGACTTGTGTATAATTTCTCTGTTCAATACAATTCATTATTATTATCTCTAAACCTGTTGTTCTTTTATTTCATTGTTGGTACCCCTAAACGGGTCCACAACAACTGGCGGCGAGTGATTCGTAAAGGACTTCGTTGTAAACACCTTGGACCTTGCTACCTGTGAGTGATAAACCAGTGTCTACAACACGGTCAACCTTCGAAAAAAAAATTCTACCCATTTGAAAAAAAACACCCTGTGCTTTACAATTTTCGGGAAGATATTGGAAACCAGAAAGAAATAACCAGTTTAAACAATTACTGGACGAAAAAAAAAGTAAGACAGATTTTAATATTTGTGTTCTTCGTATTTCAATACGGGATTTTACCTCGTGCAACAAATGAAATTGGAATACCATGTGCTTGAAAGGTTTGAAAAAAAAAAGAAAAACTCCATACTACAAAAACCTTTTTTCGTGTCTGATATAGTCAAACGTATTTTGCGAACACACTTGTCACAAAAAAAATCGTATAGTCGGAAAAAAATCTGACAAGTAAAACCAAGTTACTTTCTTGAATAACGAGTCAATTTTTTATATAGCCATTACTTGCTATTTTGCATTTTCAGCCTACACTGAAAGGCAAACGGACTTATTGGGAAAAAAAAGTTCCAGATGCGAACAAAAATACAAATAATTTGTTAAATTAATTACCCAATAAGCCGGATTAATAAAATCGTTTTTCTTTTCTCAAAGAACTTTGAAAGAAGAAAAAAAATTCGAGACCCGAATGACGCAGTGATGAGAAGGGGTTGAGTTTGTTATTAAACAGTAAGCATTTGAAAAGAAAAAAAATAGTGAAGGACTATTTGTGACTAATTCTTTTTCAAGAAAGTATTTCTTTAAAATCATGGAAGATTTCTCGAAACAGATATTGGAGATGATTAAATTTCAATCAGAACAACAGAAGCCAAACGATGAAAAACATCTTGCTAAACAGAAGGCAAACGATGAAAAACTTCAGTCTCTACAGAAGGAATTTTAGTCGCAGCAAATAAGTTTGTTGAAGTATTTTGAGGAAAAGAATTTAGCACAAAAGCGAGAAGATAGAAAATCTTTAGACGAACAATTGATTGGGATAACAAATTTACAATTAGAGCAACAGACTCAATCAGCGACGGTTCAACCAAAATGCAATATGGTCAGCTATAGAAACCTTCAACTATGTGCCTGAAGAGGACCTAAACTTCGAATCATGGTACCGTCGATATCAGGATTTTTTCGACATGGTCGGAAAAGAAAAAGGTTCGTTTAGTTCTTCGTAGACTAGGTACGGCAGAACATACAACATTTGTCGATTATATTCTGCCGAAGAAAACGGGCGAACTATCTTTCAATGAAACCATTAAAATGTTAATGGAACTATATTGCCCCAAAACAAGTTTATTCCACAAAAGGCGGAAATGTATGAACCTAACGCGAAAAGAAAGCCAGGATTACTCAACGTTTGCTTCGATCGTCAATAAACATTGTGACGACTTTAAGTTATCATCCTTGACAGCGGACAATTTCAAAGTATTAATATTTGTTCAAGGGCTCGTCTCGCAAAACGATGCAGAGTTAAGAAGACGTGCAATAAGCAAACTTGAAACCGAGCCAAATTTAACATTGCAACAACTGGCCGAAAGCTGTCAACGATATATTTCCGAGAAAAAGGAAGCTAAAGAAATAGAGGAAGCAGCGATTTCTAATATTAAAAATGTTCGTCGTTTTTCAAAAAAATCATACTCTTCGAAGGAAAAATTCAGGAAGGATTTGCCTCAAAGGTCGGATGAAAAATTGCCAAACCACCATTGTTGGGGTTGCGGGGACCTACATTGGTACCAGAGGTGTCCTTTTAAACGAAAAATTGTGACAAATGCCATAAAATGGGACACAAAGCTTCACATTGCAGAAGTAACACTAGAAAAAAAGTTATATAAAAACAGCTAGAATTAATTGTGGCAACCTAAACATACGAAAGTATGTTACGGTAAAAATGAATAATCAAGATGTTAAACTACAGCTTGATTCAGGGTCTGCCCTATCAATTATTAATATTAATACCTGGAAAAAGATCGGCAGACCGACTATGCTACGCACAGATAAAGTGGCTCGATCGGTAACCGGAGAGAAAATAAACTTTGAAGGGGAAGCCATTTCAAAAATTACGCATATTCGTAATGAAAGATACAGGAAATTTGTTCGGTTCAGATTGGATTCAGCACTTCCAGCTCTGGGATTCGCCGATAAGCGCCTATTGTCAACGAATAGAGAACTTTTCTGCCGAAGCAGAAAAATTGAAGAAGGATTTGAAAGAGTCATTCCCCAAGGTGTTTTCTAATGAATTAGGACGCTGTACTAAAATGAAGGCGAGTTTTGAACTAATTGAAAATAAGAATCCCGTTTTTAAGAGAAAACGAAGTGTACCATTTGCCTCTCTTGAAAAAATTAATGCAGAAATAGACCGGTTGGTGGAGAAAGGTATTTTAACACCAGTTGACTACTCGGAATGGGCAGCTCCAACCGTCTACGTGAAGAAAAAATCTGGAGAGATCAGAGTGTGTGCCGATTTCTCAACCGGTTTGAACGATGCGCTGAAAGATTATCACTATCCTCTGCCGACTCCAGAAGAGGTTTTCACAAAATTAAACGGTGGCAAACTGTTCTCAAAAATTGACTTGAGTGAAGTCTATCTGCAAATACCTGTAGAGGAAGATAGCTCTAAGCTTCTCTGTATTTCGACACACAGGGGACTACTAAAGTTCAATCGTCTCCCTTTTGGAATTAAAGTGGCCCCGTCGATTTTTCAGCAGGTAATCGACACGATGTTGAGCGGGCTCGATTTTTCGATCGGCTACCTTGACGATATCTTAATGAAAAGTACAAACGTCGGGGAGCACCGTGAGCACGTAAACAAAGTATTCGAAAGGATAAGCGATTTTGGTTTTACACTCAAGGAGTCAAAGTGTGAATTCTTTCTAGAAGAGATCAAATACTTGGGACATGTCATTGATAAGAATGGAAGACGTCCCGACCCAGAAAGATCTATAGCCATCAAGAATATGCCAGAACCGAACAATGTTACCCAACTACAAAGCTTCCTGGGTCTCTCGCAAACTATTACGAAAAATTCATTCCCAGTATGCACAAATTGCGAGCCCCCTTAAATGAGTTACTTAAGAAAGATAGTAAATGGGAATGGTCCGCCGACTGTCAATCTGCATTCGACAACCTAAAAACGAAGTTAACTTCAGAATTATTTCTTACTCATTTTAATCCAGAGCTAAAAACTATTGTTGCAAGTGACGCCAGCTCCTACGGCATTGGGGCGTGCATTTTGCATAAAATGCCGGATGGCTCGATGAAACCCATCGCGCACGCTTCAAGAACTTTACTTCCTGCAGAGAAAAATTACTCTCAGATTGTAAAAAAAGAAGCGTTGGGTATTGTGTTCACAGGTATCTACACGGCCGTCATTTTATCCTACAAACAGACCATAAGCCACTTATCACCATCTTTGGATAAAAAAAGGCTTGCCAACCCACACAGCAAACCGCCTACAGAGATGGGGTATAATTCTGTTAAATTATGACTTTTACCGTCAAAAAGACTAGGACACGCAGATGGTTTATTGCGGCTAATCCCAAAGTACACGGAACTGCTCGAGGATACATTTATAGCATCCCTTCGGTCTGAATATGACTATAGTAAAATACTGTGTAACACAATAAAAGAGCTGCCAGTCACACTTGGCGATATACAAAAAGAGGCAAGAGAAGATAATTTTAAAAAATAAATTACAAACAGACGATGAGCAAACGGCAGAAGCTTTTTCAGTCTGTTGCGACACATTATTATACCGGGAGCGAGTAGTAATCCCAGCTACGCTAAAAAAAATCCTGAAGGATTTCCATAAGGGGCATCCCGGAGCGACACGCATGAAGAGCCTAATGAGATCTTATGTGTATTGGAAAAACATGGACAGGAACATAGAGACGAAGGTGAAGGCATGTGCGGGCTGCGCGTCGGCAGCAAAAGCACCTTATATTCAGTACTGTCCATGGCCAAAGGCAGAGCAACCATGGTCCCGGATTCACATATATTTTGCGGGGCCATTGGAAGGCTTCTACTATTTAATTATAGTCGACAGCTACTCAAAATGGCCAAAGGTTGTTAGATGTAAAAATGAACTGTTTGCCCGATTCGGAGTGGTGGACATTGTTGTATCATACAACGGTGCACAATTTACTTCACGAGAGTTCAAAGAATTTTGTGAAGACTTTCAAATTAAACATATCACCAAACGGACAGGCAGAAAAATTTGTTGATACCTTGAAGAGAGAGCGTTGAAAAAATCGACGGCCAGTTCCTTCAAGTGTATAGAATTACACCCAACGAGAACACACCAGCCCAGGTACCACCGGCGGATGTAATGTTTGGAAGAAAAATAAAGTCGGTATTCGACAAACTTTTACCCAAACAGGTGAAACCGACCAACATTACAACACCAAAGAAGAGTTACGAGGATGGAGAGAAGGTGTTCTTCCAGGAACACCATGGAAACAAAACCGTGTGGGAAGTGGGAAAGGTACAAAAAAGATTGGGGCGGATGGTGTACATTGTAGAGGGTCCTATAGGCACCTGTAAAAACACATTAACCAAATGCGCCGTCGCATGTCGGACGACCCAGGGGAAGGCCCATCGGATCAGAGTGAGACCATCATGGAAGATCTATACGACGCATTTGAGCTGCCAACACTAAAAACGCCTCCGGAACAGAGACGTTCATCAAGAAAACGTAAATTAACCGGGTGTTTCGAGGTGAATCCTAAGAAAAAGATATACCTTGAGATTCCGGGGGAATGAGTTTCGGAAGGGGAGTGTTCTGGGTGAACCTACCTAACCTTTTAATAATAACTAAATAGTAGCAACCGGTTACCATAAATACCGGCTTTTGCCGGGAGAAGATTGGGAGGCACATTTAGACACTAGCACTGCCAACACTGACTTGTGTATAGTTTCCCTGTTCAATACAATTCATTATTATTATTATCTCTAAACCTGTTGTTCTTTTATTTCATTGTTGGTACCCCTAAACGGGTCCACAACAGTAATGTATAGTATGTGTATATTGTTGTCGTCTTTGTTATTATGGTTTTCATCGCGCACACGTCATCATGAAAACAGAGGTTGGATTACGTGGATAACGTCACTAAACTATAACGTCTCTATCAGACCAGAGAAGGGACGGGCAGGAAAAGATTATTTATAGCGTTTGATTTAGACGAATAATGGCCCGAAAGGTCACGGGTCGTCTATATCGTTGTCTGCTAAATTCTTAGAATATTGTTTGTTCTCTTACTTGTTTGTGTTGTGTCTGTGCACACTTAATCTCGACAGGAATGATGTATGTCTGGGAGGTGATTTATAAAAATAGTAAAAATATGAATAGTATTTTTTACATAACGCATTCTCGAATCAATTCTGGTGGACGTTTTTCTATGATTGAACTTCGCAATTGTTACTAACTCACACTATTAGTTGTTTAGATTTTAGGTTTCATTTCCCTCCCTAAGATTCTTTTGTATAAACGTGTCACCCAATTCAGTGTCAACTTGATTTATTCTCCCCGATTATATGACGGATTTACGTTTCTTGTTTAGCCTTTCAGCCAATGACAATGACAAGTTGAATAGAAAATGGAGTCCTCTTTAGAATTGTCTGCTTGATACTTATTAAAGTATTGTATTGATGTGTGCTTATGTTTAACGCAAGTCAATTTTGGTTGTTTATGCATCGAGAGGCGATCAAAAATCCAAACTTGATTGGACACAAGTGGTGTAATTGTGATACTGTTCTTCAATCTTTTCATTCTGCGATCTTTTTTTGGTTTTTGCCAAAGGCCCAATAAAAATCTTAAGTTTACCATGTGGATGATAGAAAACTGACCATTATTGCTGAACAACTATTCGCTCTCAAAATCTATCAATATCTATTCTATTCCAATTAGGAGCATTATCAGTAACAATAATTTCAGGTTTTCCAAATTTAGAAATTTGCGATTTTAACAATTTACAATATTTTATCGAGTGCGTAGATAATCAATTTAACACGTCAATTATATCCAAAATGTGTTCGATATGTTACGTTTTGGCACGTTCAGAAAACCTGAAACATTATTCTCATCGATTCGAGACAACCACGTTTTTGTACGTAGTACAGACTTTGTTTTCGTGTTTTCTAGCAAAGATTTTCCTCTCTTAAAGAGCCGATCTCCATTAAAATATAACATGCAATATATATATATATATATATATATATATATATATATATATATATATATATATATATATATATATATATATATATATTATCTACATACGTTTGTGTTACATCCTTACAAGAATCGTCAGTATAGAGAAAAATATTTAACCAATCGCCGAAATCTAACCCCAGAACAGGAGTTATATTTAAAACTCAAATTCCAACGTCTTTGCCCACACGGCCGTCGCCAATAACTCGGTAAATCAGCAAGAGAGTAATCCTACTTAAAGGCAGCTGACGTAAAAAGTTACACTTTTGAGAGGAACAACTGAAGCCACGATGACAGCTGCGTTAATACTACTCGCTATAGAGCCTGGCCTATATTTTGGACAACAAATAATTAATTATAAATATGTTTATCTACATACGTATACGTTTAATCTTTACGAGAATCGTCAGTGTAGAGAAGAATTATCCACGCCGGTCGCTGGGCTCAAACCCTGGAATCCTAGCTATATTTCAATCTCAAATTTCAATGTCTTTGGGAAAATAATAATCCAACGTAATGAAAAAAGGAAAACCGAAAATTGTTTATATATTTTCAATGTTTCCTCTTTAGTTCAAGATTTCCTAAACATGAATGACGTGAAAATAATGTTTTTTTCGAACGAACATAGACGATTTTTGTTCTTTCATTTATTTTAACTAAATTTTGCCAGAACACTCATAGAATCAGCACTCCTATAAACTATGACAGAATTAAACAACGTAACGGCTTCTACAATACGAGGTCTGTCGACCTTTATTTTCCATACGAAATAGAGATGATAGAGCGGCGCCACTCTACACAGTGAAAGAAGACACCTTCATGCGCATATGCGGATTTTATCACCGCCTTCCTGCGTGTTAAGTCACTGCCTGTCGGTAGCTGAGTGAGGTGCTGCACAACGTGTTCGTCAGATTACCGATTCTCTCAAGCTGACTGAACGTGTTTAGCAAAGGTAGTGCATCAAATTTTGTCAAAAGCTTGGGGATTCTCAAAGCAAAACAATTCGTAAGATTCAGCAGGTGTTTGGAGAAGATGCGTTGGGTGTAACACAAATTAAGGAGTTGTTCACCTTATTCAAAAACGGCCGCACATTAGCGAGTAGTGAACAGCGTTCTGGCAGGCCTCAAACTACTCGGAGTACAGCTGTTGTTCAGCGGGTGCGAAATTTAGTGATGGAAGATCGTCGTTCAACAGTGCGTGCCCAAGTTGCAAGAACTAAAATACTTCCGTTTTCTAAGTTGCACAAGAAACAGTCAACACTGATCCTGGGTTTCTGAACACCGTGATAACTGGAGATGAGTCATGAGTGCACGTGTACGACCCAGAAACAAAATAACAGTCGTCGCAATAGAAGCATCCCGAGTGACCAAGGCCATGGGGCGAAGCAAAATCAAGATGATGCTGCCTGTCTTCTTTGATATTCGTGTAATTGTGCATCACGAATACGCACCGGAAGGACAAACAGTGACAAAGGAGTACTATCAAGATGTTCTCCGGCGTCTCCGTGACGCAGTTTGGCGCAAAAGATCAGACATGTGGACGGCGAAAAACTGGCAACTGCATCACGACAACGCCCCTGCACATTCATCCCAATTGATCTAACATTTCTTGGCCAAACATGGAATTCAAGTCGTTCGCTAACCTCCCTACTCTCCGGACATGGCTCTTTGCGACTTCTGGTTGTTTCAAAAATTGAAGACGTAACTGAAAGGTTTCCGTTTTGAGACTCGAGAAGAGATAATGCGGAAAGCGACGGCGGAGATGAACACCATTCCAAAAGAAGACTTCCGGAGGTGTTTCCGACAGTGGATGGATCGGTGGGCTAAGTGTGTGCAAGCACAAGGGACTTTGAAGGGGATTAGGTCCCAACCCCGTCAGGTATTTGAGATATATTTTCTGGCCTAAGGTCGGATACTTTTTCGACAGGCCTCGTATATCTTTAATCAGCAAACTAATAATAACCGGACAGAACTTTCCGGTTAGTTATTTTACACCATATTCCTAACTAAACTTTAAACGTAACATCGATGTTGAAAAAACACAAAAAACGTTCATAATTCTAACGTCTATGTTTCGTCCGAAAACAAAACAATTTTCGGTTTTTCCTATTTCCTTTTCGATATATATATATATATATATATATATATATATATATATATATATATATATATATATATATATATATATATTACGTATTATTGTATGGACACAAATATTTTTTGATTCAGCTATAGCCTTATTTTTTTACTTTCATTAATCTCAATAAAGCACATTGCCAGTGACGCGTAAGAGGCTACTGTGGAAGGGAAAATATTTATAGGAGATGACGTGGGTTGAAATTGTGCAACAATATATTTTTTACATTATATTATTGTTCTGCATGTTTGTACTGCTGGAGAAACAGGGCGCAGGAAGGGAATTCCACAGTTAAGCAGTCCGAGTAAAGAAGTTATTAAGGTAGAAACTCTTTCAGAATCTAGAGTCATCTACAGTGTAGTCGAGTGGATCGAGGTATATTTTATTTAGGGAATACAAGTGCAGTAGACTAAGCCTCCTCAGGCAAAGTTGTCTTGGTAAAAACGAAAAGAAAATTGACAAGAAACCTTCAGAAAACACGATAAACAAGTGAACACGTGACTGGAATAATTTTCAAATGAACGCTTTACAATCGTATTATTGGCTTCTTCTTCTTTATAATTATCGAAATATATCAATCCCCATAAACCTATTTTCTATGTTATATGTTTGTTAAGCGTGGCAGACAAACAGATAAGCGTGACGAAGTCATTCATGAAGAATCTAAATACATCCCATCAAATGTCACTAATTATTTATCCCACCATTTTCAACAAGTTATATTTACAACATGTCCAAAATTTCTCTCTGGATAATGTCACCGCTGACATTTTTATGAGTCGATATTTGAATACCAAATCAGGTTTCAAGGGAATTACTTTTATTCACTTTTTTCACTAATAATTTTCTCATGAAATTGCTATCGTTTTTCTGCAATTATCTTCTGTGTCGCACATATCCATCACAAACTGGACTCAACTCGACGAATTCTTTATTGTTATAATAAAATAATAATTCAATATGAATGGCATTTTGTCATGGGTTACAAAATGCGTTCCATCGATTCGTTCCGTTTAATATTTAAATGGATTACACATTCTGATCATATATAAATATTGATAACAAGTTATGATGAATTTCGTTCATTGACATTTTTTATATACATATCGTATAACTTTCTACTGTTCTGGCTGCTAATATTGTATTAACTGTAACCATGCCAGCTTCCCTCTTTCTAATCAACCATAACATCACGCATGCGCGTAGGCGCAACTAATTTTGTACGCAGAAACGACGGTAAGAAATACACACAAAAGAAGAAAACTTTCATATCAATAAAACCTAGATGTATTATTATTTTCGTTTTATTATTAGAAAGGCAAGATACATGAGTATAATCTTATGGAATGTTTTCTTCAGAACGAGATATAGTTTGTAACAGTGAATTGGACAGGTTGATCAGAAGGATACACAAAAATCTGTTGGAGAGAGCAAAATATATGCCGACTTTAGACAAATAACTAATAATTGAGCTATACTTGAAACAAAACTTATTTGATTTGAATAGTATCTGCGGATCTCCACAGGTAGATCAATGATTACCTAAAAGTCGTATCTAATAAGAGACTGCAACCAGACATCAAACAATCTATGATTATAATAAAGTTTGTTTCCCTATGACTTTTAATCTACATATTTTAATCACACAAAATGCATGCTAAATATTCCTGTTTTGGGATTGAGTAGGTATGGTTAAAATATTCCATTTGATATTTCTAGTAAGTTGCAATTAACAATGAACTTACCAAGTGACTGAATTTCTATCTATTACTGTCACCTCACTTAATGTAAGTTGTTTGACTCCTCCACTCTTATTTTATACTGCATATACAACTCTACTTTCTGTCACTCTCATTCTGTTTATTAACAGTCGGAGGTAACGAATAGAAGAAAGAGTAAAATATTGTATTAATCCATTATAAGCAAAAATGGCATATCCTCACAAGTAGTAATACTATTTAACCTTTAGCTATAGAGAGAAAGGGATTAAGGAAGATATAGCGAGTAGAAAAAGACAAACTTGAAGAAATAATAAAAAAGACAAATCTAAAATGCAAATTGGCTTTACAAATTCATTTTCCTTAATTCAAGCAATCTTACCCAGCCTCATAGGATGATCCAACGTGTCACATTGTTTCTCGCGCAATATACAAGTAGGATAGAACGAAGCCTAAAATACAAAGGCAACAAATATGAAGATCTTAAAATAAAGTTGGAAAATTAACGCTATACTCTGTTACGGTTGATGCAATGGGATTCGTTGCATTGTCCTTCTGTGTCGAATTGAGATCAAAGGGACGAATACGAACAAATGCCTGACACAAACAACATAAATAGTTCATTATGGAATAGAAGAAAAATATTGTGAAACCATTCAAATTAAAGAACGGGTAAATAGATTTATGCAGTATTCTCATAACCAGCACAAGTTGTTTTTTGTTTATAAAAGTCACATTTCGCCATTATTCATTTGAACTTATAAAATAAGATGGTATGAAAATAAGACACTTTAGAGAAATGCTTCAAATAGTGCAGTTTTTACACTTGATAAATGTTGTGGGGTACAAATCACCCCTATTGAAGAACTAATGGAAGCAACCATAAATACCATGGTTGCAAAGACTCAAACAGAGGACATTCCTATTATGTGAGAGTCCTCGTATAACGTGTGGTATCTGTTCCGATGGATACTACACCCTATAGACCGGTGTTGTCTTGGCCTTCGGGGCATGATTCCGCCGGTCTATGGGTATGTCCTGTGCAGTTCTAGGAGGTCCACCCTCCCAGGCTTTGCCTCTCTTCTTTGGGGAGGAGTAAGTTTATAGCTTACTGCCTGAGGCGCTCCTACCGGGGAATGCCGACGGGGCTGCCCAGGCAATTTTTAGTATCTAAAGCGCTCACCTCTCGAGCGCTGGCTTTTCAAATCCCACTTTCCGACCTTGTGTCACATACTCCTATAGTGGGTAGGTGTTAAATATAGAGGACATTCCTATCATGTGAGAGTCCTCGTAACACGTGTGGTATCTGTTCCGATGGATACTACACCCTGTAGACCGGTGTTGTCTTGGCCTTCGGAGCATGATTCCGCCGGTCTATGGGTCTGTCCTGTGCAGTTCTAGGAGGTCCACCCTCCCAGGCTTTGCCTCTCCTCTTTGGGGAGGAGTAAGTTTATAGCTTACTGCCTGGGGCGCCCCTACCGGGGAATGCCGACGGGGCTGCCCAGGCAATTTTTAATGGCTAAAGCGCTTACCTTCTCGGGCGCTGGCTTTTCAAATCCCACTTTCCGACCTTGTGTCACATACTCCTATAGTGGGTAGGTGTTAAATATAGAGGACATTCCTATTCATGTTTTACCGCATGGTAGGAATCCCGTCATCTCCTACCACATTTAGTGGCGTTACTGTATTGCTATGAATAAATACATTGTATATTTTAACCTGTCACAATTTGTGGTTGTTATCTTTGTGACCCCTAGCACGGGTCTACAACACTGGCGACGAGAAATTTAGTAAAGAACATACGTGAGGATTTTGATTTTATACCAGTCACGAATACTGGCTACCAGGATTACTCAAGAAAGTTACCGGATCTTTCGACAAAAAAAAACTGAATAACGAAGATTCGCGCAAGGATTTACTTGAAAAAAAAAAGTCAAACAACAAAAGACGTCGTCAAAAAAGTCTTATCTTGCTGTTGAAAAAAAAAGCCACAAGAAGCCTAAACTACGGGTTAAAACGGAACTCATAAATGGCGTGGATTTACGACAACTGAAAAAAAACGACTCAGAGTTTCAGTAAGTACAAAAAAAAATTGTTCGTTCTAAAAAGATTGTCTTAAAAAGGCATTAGCATTGAAAAACAAAATTAAAAAGTTACGTCGGATTTTTCCGATTAAAATAAATTTTTCTCTGACTGACTGGCACGTTGCAAAAAAAAACTTTCGACAAGCAGGTACGGCATGACACTTTGTGTTAATGAGAAAATATGATATTCTGTTACGCACTCAAAGCGGAAATTATGGCCAATATTTAAATAAATGCTATGAACTCGTTTTTTTTCACAAAAAAAAAACAACTAATTCTTTGTAAAAGAAAAAAGAAGTGTACGTTCAACAAGGATTTGAACTAAATACTTACACGTTACGAAAAGAAAATTGAAGAAAAAAAAAAAGGTCAAACTTTTTTCTGTATAAACACAAACGCTGAATTATTTCCTAGTGGAAAATTGCCACACAAGGAAAAAAATAAATTAAGGAAATACTCGTCAATATAACCAGATACAAAAATTGTAAAAGTTTTTTTGTAGAGTTGGTACTATAGAAAAAGAATTGGTTTGTTTCTGAAAACGCTTTTTTTGTCATATAAAAAAAAGAATTTAAAAAAATGGAGGATTTTTCAAAACAGATTTTGGAAATTATAAAACTTCAACAAAATCAACATTTAGAACTTGAAAAAAGATTTCGAGAAGAACAATTGATAGTACAGAAACAAAATGACGAGAAGCAGTTAAGTTTAATGAAATACTTCGAGGAAAAACAAGGAAGAGAAAAGAAAGAAATGATGAAATATGCCGCGGAAGAAAAGAAAGAAATGAACGAACAAATATTGGAATTGAAAAAATTACATTTAGAGCATCAAAACCAATCAGATAAAAAAATGGATTTGTTAACGCAAGTTTTATTGAATAAGGACAACGGACAGGAAAACAGTACGGCTTTTCGCAAAATGCGATCTGGTCAGCCATTGATATATTTCGCTATGCTCCTGAGGAAGACCTAACGTTTGAAACATACTTCAGAAGATTTGAAGACTTATTCAAGATTGATTGTGGTTCATGGACGGATCAAAAGAAGGTTCGTTTATTACTACGGAAGTTGGGTGCATCCGAACATAACAAATTCGTGGATTATATTTTGCCAAGAAAAACCAACGAATTGTCGTTTGACGAGGCAGTCAAACTGTTAATGGAGTTATACTGTCCAAAGACAAGCCTTTTCCATAAAAGATGGAAATGTATGAATATTACACATAAGGAAAATCAGGATTATACGACTTTTGCGTCTATAGTTAATAAAAACTGTGACGACTTCAAGTTGTCATCATTAACGGCAGATAATTTTAGATGCCTAATATTCACACAAGGTTTGATAGCCACAAAAGACGCCGACATAAGACGTCGTGCTCTAAATAAACTGGAATTAGAACCTGATTTAACGCTTCAGAAACTGGCTGAAGATTGTCAACGGTTCGTGGCAGTGAAACAAGATTCCCGAAACATAGAGGAAGCATGTATCGCTCACATTAAAAAGATACGCTCCAAAAATAAAGGACACTCACCCGCCAGCTATTACCAACTAAGAGGCAAAAAGAACTCTTCACAAAATTATCAGGATACACAAAAGCCTAGGACCCCTTGTAGTAAATGTGGAGGACCTCATGGGTACAATGCATGTTGGTACCATAAGAAAATAACGTGTGACCTATGCAAACGAGCAGGGCACAAGGCCTCATATTGCAGAGCAAAAGTAGGAAAAAAGAACTACATAAAAACTGCAAAAAGGGACCCTTCACCAACAGAGAACATAAGGAAATATGTTACGGTGAGAATCGGAAATAGAGAAGTAAATCTGTAACTCGATCCAGGGTCGGATATATCGATTATAAATGTTCACACGTGGAAGAAATTAGGTAAGCCCACGATGATGAAGACGAATAAAATCGCAAGATCGGTAACTGGTGAAAAGATACATTTTGAGGGTGAATTAATTATTAATGTTTCACTAAAAGGAAAGACAAAAAAGCTAAAAGTATTCGTTCTTAGGAACACATCAAATTTATTTGGATCTGACTGGATCCAAGAAATTGAATTATGGAACTCGCCAATGAGTGATTTTTGTCAAAAAGTCGAAAATTTAACGGCCGAAGCCGTCAAACTAAAAAAAGATTTAAGAAATTTTTTCCAAGTGTTTTTTCTGAAAAGCTTGGATGCTGCACGAAAATAAAAGCGAGATCCGAATTGCTGGATGAAGCAAAACCAATATACAAAAAACCGCCGAATACTACAGTTCCTAAAAAGAGGTATTTTACCTAGGGAAAAGGTATTTTTCCAGGTACATAAACATAATAGTATGATGTGGGAACTAGGAAAGGTCAAGCAGAGGATCGGGCGAATGGTTTACATAATCGAAGGTCCAAAATTCACTCACAAGAAGCATTTGAACCAAATTCGGAAACGTGTCACTGATGACGACAGACAACCTCCTGTTGAACAAGAAGAAGTAATGGACCATATATATGACACGTTCGACCTGGTAACACCACAAGCAGCCGAACAACGCCGATCTTCCAGAAAAAGAAAAAGGATCGATCCCATAGAGATCAATCCCAGAAAAAAGAGCTATACGATCATTCCAGGAGAATGAAAAGCTCGGGAGGGGGGTGTTGTGGGGTACAAATCACCCCTATTGAAGAAATAATGGAAGCAACCATCTATAATAAATACCATGGTTGCAAAGACTCAAACAGAGCACACTCCTATCATGTGAGTGTCCACGTGTGGTATCTGTTCCGATGGATACTACACCCTATAGACCGGTGTTGTCTTGGCCTTCGGGGCATGATTCCGCCGGTCTATGAGTCTGTCCTGTGCAGTTCTAGGAGGTCCACCCTCCCAGGCTTTGCCTCTCCTCTTTGGGGAGGAGTAAGTTGATAGCTTACTGCCTGAGGCGCCCCTACCGGGGAATGCCGACGGGGCTGTCCAGGCAATTTTTAATGGCTAAAGCGCTCACGTTCTCGGGCGCTGGCTTTTCAAATCCCACTTTCCGACCTTGTGTCACATACTCCTATAGTGGGTAGGTGTTAAATATCGAGGACATTCCTATCATGTGAGTGTCCACGTGTGGTATCTGTTCCGATGGATACTACACCCTATAGACCGGTGTTGTCTTGGCCTTCGGGGCATGATTCCGCCGGTCTATGGGTCTGTCCTGTGCAGTTCTAGGAGGTCCACCCTCCCAGGCTTTGCCTCTCCTCTTTGGGGAGGAGTAAGTTGATAGCTTACTGCCTGAGGCGCCCCTACCGGGGAATGCCGACGGGGCTGTCCAGGCAATTTTTAATGGCTAAAGCGCTCACGTTCTCGGGCGCTGGCTTTTCAAATCCCACTTTCCGACCTTGTGTCACATACTCCTATAGTGGGTAGGTGTTAAATATCGAGGACATTCCTATTATGTGAGTGTCCACGTGTGGTATCTGTTCCGATGGATACTACACCCTATAGACCGGTGTTGTCTTGGCCTTCGGGGCATGATTCCGCCGGTCTATGGGTCTGTCCTGTGCAGTTCTAGGAGGTCCACCCTCCCAGGCTTTGCCTCTCCTCTTTGGGGAGGAGTAAGTTGATAGCTTACTGCCTGAGGCGCCCCTACCGGGGAATGCCGACGGGGCTGTCCAGGCAATTTTTAATGGCTAAAGCGCTCACGTTCTCGGGCGCTGGCTTTTCAAATCCCACTTTCCGACCTTGTGTCACATACTCCTATAGTGGGTAGGTGTTAAATATCGAGGACATTCCTATCATGTGAGTGTCCACGTGTGGTATCTGTTCCGATGGATACTACACCCTATAAACCGGTGTTGTTTAGGCCTTCGGGGCATGATTCCGCCGGTCTATGGGTCTGTCCTGTGCAGTTCTAGGAGGTCCACCCTCCCAGGCTTTGCCTCTCCTCTTTGGGGAGGAGTAAGTTGATAGCTTACTGCCTGAGGCGCCCCTACCGGGGAATGCCGACGGGGCTGTCCAGGCAATTTTTAATGGCTAAAGCGCTCACGTTCTCGGGCGCTGGCTTTTCAAATCCCACTTTCCGACCTTGTGTCACATACTCCTATAGTGGGTAGGTGTTAAATATCGAGGACATTCCTATTATGTGAGTGTCCACGTGTGGTATCTGTTCCGATGGATACTACACCCTATAGACCGGTGTTGTCTTGGCCTTCGGGGCATGATTCCGCCGGTCTATGGGTCTGTCCTGTGCAGTTCTAGGAGGTCCACCCTCCCAGGCTTTGCCTCTCCTCTTTGGGGAGGAGTAAGTTGATAGCTTACTGCCTGAGGCGCCCCTACCGGGGAATGCCGACGGGGCTGTCCAGGCAATTTTTAATGGCTAAAGCGCTCACGTTCTCGGGCGCTGGCTTTTCAAATCCCACTTTCCGACCTTGTGTCACATACTCCTATAGTGGGTAGGTGTTAAATATCGAGGACATTCCTATCATGTGAGTGTCCACGTGTGGTATCTGTTCCGATGGATACTACACCCTATAGACTGGTGTTGTCTTGGCCTTCGGGGCATGATTCCGCCGGTCTATGGGTCTGTCCTGTGCAGTTCTAGGAGGTCCACCCTCCCAGGCTTTGCCTCTCCTCTTTGGGGAGGAGTAAGTTGATAGCTTACTGCCTGAGGCGCCCCTACCGGGGAATGCCGACGGGGCTGTCCAGGCAATTTTTAATGGCTAAAGCGCTCACGTTCTCGGGCGCTGGCTTTTCAAATCCCACTTTCCGACCTTGTGTCACATACTCCTATAGTGGGTAGGTGTTAAATATCGAGGACATTCCTATTATGTGAGTGTCCACGTGTGGTATCTGTTCCGATGGATACTACACCCTGTAGACCGGTGTTGTCTTGGCCTTCGGGGCATGATTCCGCCGGTCTATGGGTCTGTCCTGTGCAGTTCTAGGAGGTCCACCCTCCCAGGCTTTGCCTCTCCTCTTTGGGGAGGAGTAAGTTGATAGCTTACTGCCTGAGGCGCCCCTACCGGGGAATGCCGACGGGGCTACCCAGGCAATTTTTAATGGCTAAAGCGCTCACGTTCTCGGGCGCTGGCTTTTCAAATCCCACTTTCCGACCTTGTGTCACATACTCCTATAGTGGGTAGGTGTTAAATATTGAGGACATTCCTATTCATGTTTTACCGCATGGTAGGAATCCGGTCATCTCCTACCACATTTAGTGGCGTTACTGTATTGCTATGAATAAATACATTGTATATTTTAACCTGTCACAATTTGTGGTTGTTATCTTTGTGACCCCTAGCACGGGTCTACAACAATAACCGATAAAAACTAATATACAGTAAGTAAAATGATAATGATATGAGTGGTATTTTACTGTCCGTTCGTATTAGGTGAATTTCAATTACTTGCCGAGTAATTTCCATCTCCTGTAACGTATCGTGATGAAAGAAGATATTTAGATGATTGACGTACGTGCATGCAATGATAATTTCATTAGAGCATCTTAGCTGTTTTTGAAACGCATCCGTATAAATCATAAAATGCAACCAAAAATCCTAATATTATTAACATCTCAGTGCGTGTTTAAGAAAATACGTATTTGTTTCATTTTAAATTAAAAAAAATTAGATTTTTAATTTGAAATGCACCGCCTTTTTATTCGTGTATGTACACAAGTCATATATTGCAAGCGGTCAGTCTTAAGATACAGTGGGAGTCAATTGTGAGACAAGGGTTTTGCAATCAATTACTTAGATACGTGCGGGCATGTGAAAAATGGAAGTTGATTGTAATTTGCTACCACTGGATGAAGAGAGAAAACGAATGTCGACAAGGACGGACGCACAAGAAAAATTATTTCTTTTATTCTTTTTATTATTTGGATCATATTTTCATGAATAATATATGTATATTTTTCGCGAAGGTGCATCCGAAAATCGTTAAAATTTCTTATGTTGGAAATTATGTACTAGAAAACTTAAATTAAATATTACGGTTTGCTATTTAAAAGTATTTGATGCTAACGTAATAGCATTTTTGTCAAATTAAAAATACATATGTTTAAAAAAAATTGTTGGAAAACTAAAAATTCTGGTATTATTTATTGACAGTGGCGATAGATACAATTGTGTTGTTTTAAGCAGAGAAATTTAAAAAACATAATTTTAGTACATCGAATAAAATATTTTTCGTAGATTTAAAAGTTTTCTATTCCTTTGTTAATGATGGTATTCACATGGTGCTCGGGAATTTGATAATTGTTTTATATTCTTTCATTTCAGAACCATTTGAATTATTTAATAGCTGTTAAATTCAACGGATAGCTGTTTTGTGTACTAATTAATCGCACCGGATTAAATGTTCGGATATCTTAACTGCAGCTCATTGCTCCTTGAATACCTCGAAAACTGCGAGATGTGAGCTGGAGAATTGCGACGAAGACGAGGAACAATCTTATGATCACGTTGTTTCAAATGCAGGGATATAACTAGAGTTATAGAAAATAAGCATGAAATGAAAAGATAATTTAGGACGCTGAAATAATCAATCGAGCAATGAAATAATGTTATGTAAAACTGTCATTATTATTTTTAAATTTTTTTATTACTATTAAGAATAAATGCTCTTTCTACTTCCGTAAAAAAAAATAACTGTCATTGTCATTTGAATATTATTTAAAACGAATATCTCCTTTGTTTATTTGATCTACACTTCTTTACTGTAAGTTTGAAATTTTTAAGGCCTTTTAGACAGTCATCTTTTTTTCTGCAAAAGTTTACTTTGATTAATAAATTTAGAGAATTTCATACATGAGATGAATAACATCCAATAAAAAGGACACATTGTTATATAAAAGTATCATAAAAGCTGAAAGTCACGATATTTTTCAGTTTTATTGAATTACTAGCAGGCATGTCCGACGTTTACCGGATGCGTAGTAAATAATTTATTTTTATCGATCATAATTTATTTCCTACTCTTGGTACACATGCCAAGTAAATCTTACTGCACAAATCGAAACAACTAGTCGAGGTAAAATTCCCAAAAGAAACAACGAGTTAAAATCTTACTTAAAGAACAAACATGCAAGTAAAGTTTTTACAGAAAACAAATACGCGAGATTAAAAAATAAACTAATCTCCTCTTTCGCCTCTTAAGCATCTATGTGGGGGAGGTAGATTAATTCCTATTTTAGTCTAAAAAACCTTAAGAACAAGGGAATAGTTTTGTACCTATTAAAAGTGAAATAAATACTTTCCTTTCTGTTTAATTATTATCAGTTATTATTAAGATTAAGCCTCCTCTAGTTTGCTCATAAAATTACATTTGCATAGTGATTATTCTTTTCATTTATTTATAAATATCAGTTATTATTAAGATTAAGCCTAAGTCTCCCTTTCTTTGCTCATCAAAACGTGATTACTCTTTTCATTTCTTTAATATCAGTTATTATTAAGATTAAGCTTAAACCTCCCCTTTTTTTACTCATCAAAGAAGTGAGCCAGACAATTTTATTACATGGATGACAAACTTAAAAAAATAGATTTTTAAAGCTAGGTTTTCGTCCTGTTCAGTCGATATTTTTGTTTGCACTGTGGTTGTAAACGAATGAGATTTATGCAAAACTGTCAAACTTTTGTGTCTTAATCAATTCTTTTTCCCTTTGAAATACATATTAGTAGACATTTTCTGTTCTATCTAAACAAAAAGAAGTGTTAAATGGCCCAATTAAAAATATAATGCATTAGAAAATAAATATCGGTTATGTCTCTATACAGATGTCTGTGCTACAGACTCAATAAATCTTAGATATGGCTCGGATGTGTCTGTATATATGTCTATGTATGTATTATGTATGTATATGTGAGTTTTTTAATCAATTAAAGTAACATGGTCGACCATAGTCGATGGCGATCCGAAGGCTCCTTTTTCATTGGATACTAAGGTGGATGTCATTAATATCCCAGGATTATTCCACTCACTCTTGAGTCCTTGGCAATAGAGTTATGGTTAGTACCATTTGTAGGCTTTGGTATGAATCGGCCAAGGATTGAACCCCAGTTTCCTTGCCCATTAGCGTCGTTATGTCAGTGTTGATTAATAGATGCCACAAAAGTAGGTGTCCTATGCTCCTATGTATCCCAGCATTGACTTCCTTCATTGAAATGAAGTCGGCCATTTGTGTGTGTCCACTCTGATGTAAAATGTTTTCATATTTATTCCACTGTACATACATTCCGATGGAGCAATGGCGCAATTCACGCCTTCGTCTTAAAAGCGATTAATTTGATTTGAATTGACACAAGTGGACATTTCAGCGACAATTCGTATTTGGAATGATCCACCACGTGTACACAAAAGCACGAAGTAGCTGTATAGTTTAAACTAATACTTCACTGTCAAGCAAATGTGATAATTAACCCGGACACAGTATTCGTTTATAAGATAATTCCAGTTCACCGAAATTATGATGTAGACGGATTTTATCGGTACAGATCGGGCGCTTTTACGAATCGGCAAAAAGTACCTAATCCTAGTTGTAAGTTTCTTCAAAAGTTATCCCCATTCAATGATCCTGGGAATATATTATTTTAGAAACCTTTCTCTTTAAACATTGGCCAAGTCGTGTTTGGAATGATCCACATATGTACACAAAAGAACGGTTTGGTTACATTGAGGTTAGCTTAGAAAAAACAACAATATTGAAAGTTTTATAGCCACTATTGTTACAATAATGTTCATACTCTGCAAATATAGGACTCTATAAAGTTTGTTTAGAGCTGGTGTTCACTGGCAAAACCATAGCTACGATAAAGATGCTGGCGGAATATTCTATAATGTTATGACTTATTTCACTTTTCAGTTTTAGTTAATCTGCATGCCCTACAGTAAGACGTCTAGAAAAAGCCGGGAACCTTCCCAAGCATACATTGTCTATGATTTTGATAGTTATTGTAGTGTCCGTAATAGGTTGGGACTAACAGTTTGTCCGCTGACAATTTCATGCTTTTTTGATTGAGTTTTTGGTTGGGTCGTCTCAGACAACCTTGTTTTATGGAAGCCATTCCATAGGTCGTAGTTTTAACGGATTTAAAGGATCCGCAACATTGGTAATTTCGTTCATTGTCGTAAAAATTGTTGGAAATACACCAAATTATCAATCAACCTATTTTAAACAAATAGTACCATGTGAATTGTCAAAATCCGTGTCATAAAACAATACTGTGAATGTAGAAGAGTCGTATTTGTGCCAAATAATTAGTATATTTATTTATTTATTTATGAGTATAAAACTGAAATTGTACGAATATATATATATATAAATATTAATTGATGGCTAATACTTATGGTAAGAATTTCAGCACAACAGGAATTATCTAAATTCTAATGTTTGTATAAAACTAAATTAAATTAAATATACCTCATATTAACTAACCCTAGCAGTTGGGTTCTAAAATACATCCCCCCACACAAGCATATACATAAACACCAGTAGACGGGTGAAATGAGTTCCCCAGACAGAACAGTTTTGCACGATTTTTATGCTCGCACGAAGATTAAAATTACGATATAATGATACTAAATTCTTATTCAAGTTTGATCAAAATCTAATGCATGATTTTGATTCTAGAAAATGTTTAAAATTTAAGGTTAAAAATTACGGGGTTTTAAGAAGAATATGAAATTCAGAGAATCTTGGTTCATTGGTGCATACTTATTACGGAGCAAATCTTAAATATCTGAATTTCTAAATGGGAGGTTGTGTCCATATTATGCCCCTTAAAAATCCATTAAAATACTCCAAGGAAACTGAAATTTAGGGATTATTTATTGATTGATTTCTAATGCATATTGTAAATATTTCACAATAAAATGAAGTTATCTGAAATTTCACATTAAATTAAACTAAATATAGCCTACATTTCCCCCTTACGCTTAAGAACTGAGTTTTAAAATGTATAATATTTGGTTACATAGTATGAAGAGAATCTTGTACATACCAATATATAACCATATAAACAAATAAACTTATACATATACTAAACTTTATATATAAGATTGAGTTTCTTCCCTAACAAATTCTCTCAAGAAATCTGATATTTGTTTAGATTTTAAACCAAATTCTGAGAGAAATTATTTTGATTTGGCAAATATATTTTGAATCATTCACTTGAAACGCATCGGCGACTTGCGAACGAATCGAATATACAATGCTGCCAAGCGAAACGTTTAGTTTATACTCCTGCAATTGTGTTGAGTAAATTTAATTATTTCTGATAAAACTCAATTATTTGACTTCAGCGCTTCTTGTGGCTTTACTTACTGAAAAGAAAGTTTCATTTCATTGACACTTTGTTTAAACATTAAATGACAAACTTGTGATGCTTTTACTTTGTGATAAGTCATATGGGAAAGTGTGTTTCATTCTCGAGCGAAATCATAAGGCTAACAAAAATAAGCACTTTTTAAGTAAAAACTGAAACATTATGCAAACTGTACTTACCCGACCTCGCCCGGAATTCAGTAATGTTATTTTATTTTTAATAATAATTTAAAAGTCACGTATGACGTTATTTATATATGGAGATAACACCTATTTTAACCTTCTATTTAAAAATAGGAGCTATCGCCCTTACATCATTTGAGTTATGTTTACAAATAAACTCACAGTTTTCAGGTGACATATCTGCCTCTTGAATAATTAGAATAAAATATTCGAAATATAGCAGCTGTACCTATCCATCGTCAACGTTTTTTGGGTTTTTAATTTTTCTTTTTCAAACTATTATTTTTGGTTCAAGATAAAGGGAGTTACCTATGTATTGACAAATACAGATTTACATCTCTTTTTAAGATAACGTTCATTTGAAAATAACGTCAACCCAGTCAATTATTTTTGGGGAGGACTTAAATCAAATTACATACTTCAACTGTTCACCAAACATACCGGCGAACCAGAATGAAATATTGATTATGTAGGAAGAAAGCTATCGATGGAAAAAATCGCGAGAAAGACTGAAAAGAAGAATATAAAAATATAAAATGATATTTATGTTTTCTTTCCTTTAAAACTAACTTGACTTTTAAACGTTTTTGATCGATTTATTAAATTACTAGCAAGTATATGCTCCCTTTTGCTAGGCTGCGAGGATTTTTTTCTATGGTGAACGAAATTGAGCCGAAAATGAGAAGGTAAAATCACTTAGAGGATTATATCATGAAAAAACGAACACTACCCACCCAGCCTAAAAAAGAGGTGATACCTAATCACAACAGAATAGATACACACTACTCCCTAACCCCCTAAAAAGAGAAAGTATGTATCATGACGAATGAAAATATACTAAACTACCCACTAAAGGAGAAGGTAAATCCTCAGAGACTCCCTCCAAAGGAGGTGGATATGCCTGGTCAGATGTTTCGAAATAATACATGGGAGTATAACCACATAAAAGAAGAAGTATGGTATCATGACAAAAGAAAATATACTACACTACCCGCTTCTACCGCAAAATAATGTAATAATTAGGAGGATTACCCCACCGTCTTAAAAAGAGGAGGTAATTCCTGGGATGACTATCTTATGACAACAAAACCGATACTACACTATCCACCCCATTGAAAGATGATCCAATAATAGATTTAATCAGTTTTTTTTTAAATAAAAGTTCCTCGTCATGAAAACATGTTTTATAGTTCCTTGGCCTTTTTATTAAGATCAAAGTGAGATTGACATGCTTGTTTTCAGTTCTGAACACACCGGATAACAGTGGGCGGTCTCTATTATTTATAAAGGGTTACTAACCAGTTTTTTTTGCTTTTCTTTGAATATGAAGTGATCTGGGTGGTGTGTTAATTTAACTATGTTAATGTGAGAAAAAAATACACGATAAAGAATTTGAATGAGAAAACTTAGAATTAATTATTTATTTACTTTTTATAATTGAACAAAAAAAGGATTTACTACTTAATTTGAACATTTATGTTGGAGCTTGATACGACAACGTCTCTCTAAAATGTCCGTCTCTGTTGGAAGCCTGAAGGAAAGTTACTCTGCAATTGAACGCAAGTTATCTCCCTTTAATATGCCTATTTTATTTTCCTATGTAAAAATGCTTCTACCTAACATTATGAAAAATAAACATTTCAATCAAATTGGGGATATCTTAAGTAAGATGGCATCTCGAATAAATGTGGTATTGTGGTTACTTAGATGATTCTGGCTAAGAGTAGGATAGACATTTTTTATCATTTATTTTTATCAACGATCACTTTTCCCTACATTTTTGATGGCCTTGTGCTTAATTGTTCTAAATGTAAATTTGTATATTTTGTGCAAATAAATATTTAGTATCTGTTCTCAGCGATATTAGACGAAACTATTGTATGTCTATATAAATAAATATGATAATGCAAATTACAAATTACAGAATATTGATTTATTAGATTTTGTATCATAGAATTAAGCATACACCGTTTTAATGTTTATATAGTTAGGATAGGTAGAAAAATGTTTTAATTTATTAATTTAGATATCATTAAAAACATAAGTTATGGCAAGTTATATTAATTAGGCGGAAAAATATAGTCGCCATCTTTATAAACAAAGACAAATATGCTAGCTAAGGAAGAAAGATAACTTCCTTTCAAAATTTTCTAGTTACATGTTTATACCATTGAGCTATCGTTCTTCCTTATGGTGACTATAATATTCCCACACAATTTTCAATTCGGCGGGGGGGGGGGGTATTTTTATTTTTTTACATAGTTTTTAAGTAAATTAACCCAAAATAAAAAGAAAATATTGTTTTCCTAAAGGGTAGTTTAATCTGAAAGGTCAGCATGGTTGTTTTGTTTTATTTTTTTATCTGGGTGAGGGCAAGAAATGTTGATAACAGGATTTATTAAGATGTGAAAGAAAATTTAAAATAAAAAACTTACAATTCAACCAGAAAATTTAATTGTATTTGAAGTAAAAGACGCTTTTATTTCAGACTATGTATTTTTATGTATGTTTGGTTCTTTAACGTGTTCTTTAAAAACAGTAAAAAGGAAAATCTATCGCCGCTAGGGAAGGAAGAGAGGATTGAGAGTGAGAACGATGACATTTTTTTCTTTTTAAAAGAGACTCTTTTCATCAGACAGAGAGAGAGAGAGAGTAAAAAAATAAAGAGAGAGAGAGAAAGCAGTCACCTTCCTCTCTGTGAACACTTTTTCTTCGAGCAAGCAAAGCCATATTAGTTTCATTTAATTTGTCTCCCTTGATATTTTCAGAAAGTATTGTATTCTTTTTAAAAAATACTTCAATTAATTACTGTTTATATAGACTATTGCAGATATAAGGAGAACATAACGCAATAAAATTACAAATGAACAAAAAGCAAATATTAATTAATTATAGACTGTTAAAAGAAATTATGCTAATTAGACAGCAGAATATATTTACCATATTTTAAAACAGTCGATTGGATTATTTAAATCACAGCGTTTTGATGTTAATATAGATAAAAGTGATAAATACATTTAAAGACTTTCGCATTTAGATTTATTTTAAAAACGCTTAGTCCCCTATCTCTTGACGAGATGTTCTGGAGAGTAAATTTATGCTTTTATTTAATATATATATATAAAGATAGATGAAAGAAGAGGGATAAACATGTACGAATGGAAAATTTATTTTAACTTCGATTGTTCAATGCAAGGTATACTCGGTAATAAAATTATGTTTATTATTCTTTCCTTAAGCCAAGGCTTTTCAAAGATTAAAATCTTATCCTCAGAGGAATTTTATATAGATAGAAAAGTTGGCAGTGGAAAAGCCAAAATTCAAAATTTGAAAAAATATTAAGTAATGGAGAGTGAACCTAATAACTATATTAACACATAGCACTCAATGTAAATTGAGAACTAACATTATTCTCCTCCACCCCACAAATCCTTAACCGCTTTTACTTCAACATTATAATTCCTATTCAACATTATAATTCCTATTCCTCTTTTTTCATTTTTTTTCATTTATTTGCCAACCTTCGCACACACTCATCCATTGTTTTGTTTTTATCTCCCTTGTATTCATTCCATCGACTTTGTATATGCTTCGCTCTACCGACAATATCTTTCTCATAGATTCCATTTCTCTCACCTTTAAACTACGCTCCCTGGTTACTCCTTAAATGGCCCATTTTCTCCCCCTAAAAATCTATTTATAATTTCCACGCACTAGTAATTCACTTAAGTTTACATAACTCAACCCGCCCTACCCCATAATACTTGTAATATAAATCAATTTTTGCAAGCAGACTGACGTTGTTCCCAATCCTAATTTCAGTTATACATTAAGTTTTTTTTATTTAGTCATCTTTTGACATCTCGTTGCGCAGCTCCTTATTTAGATTGACCCCCCCCCTTTTTTCAGTAGCCCCTTACCCTGCCTTGTTTGGGGTGAACTATGAAAAGAAGTCATACACTTAATATTTAACCAACTGGGAATTCTTTAAATTCTTTAAAATCTTTATACATCTAACTCTGAACCACTAGTTTTTGTCCGATTTATCACATATTTAACACGTAAATTACAGATTCCCATTCACTTGAACTCCAACTTCTCAACTGAAACCCTTTTAATCTTTCGAAATTATATATATCTTCGTTCAAAATCCGTTTTAATTACGCCCCCCCCTCTTTTTCAGAAATGTTATATTCACTCAATGACCTAAATTTCACCTCTGCCCCACCCCAACTCGCATCGGCTTTAGTGCTTAACAGCAATAAACAGTATCCAAACAATCCCTCCTCACCTCCCTTGCCAGCATCAGCCATAGCTCATTCAACTAACCCCATCACCCTCTTTCCTTTATCTCTTCCCAACCCTCTTCCTCAGTTGGCCTCGTTTTCAACTAAAAGATTTCGTCTTTCTTAGAATTGCTTAAATATAATGTACACAGTTCAACTTCAATTCCTCTCTCAGCCCACGGAAGTATTTTTAAAATGGACCGAATTCTCAAATGGACCGAATAAGTGCGCTCCACCTACGACTGAACTTGAACACTTTTCCATGCTGTCCTCACGAAAACCCTTCTTTCCCATCTGTAAATCTCCTTTCATTGGACACCTCATGAACGGACATTTACCAACTGGACAGACCCCATATATTTTTTACACGAACCTTTTTCACTCTTCATTATTTAATATGTTTTCAATTTTTTAATTTTGGCTTTTCCACTGCCAACTTATCTATCTATGTAATTCCTCTGATGGTAATATTTTAATCTTTGAAAAGCCTTGGCTTAAGGAAATAATAATAAACATAATTTTATTACCGAGTATACCTTGCATTGAACAATCGAAGTTAAAATAAATTTGTCATTCGTACATGTTTATCCCTTTTTTTCATCTATGTTTATAATTGCTCTATCTCGTATATTGAGCTTAAACCATTTCACTATAGGTTCTATCTACTAAAAGTATACTTTTAGTTTCATATTTTATTTTATTTATTTTATATTTTATATATATATATATATATATATATATATATATATATATATAGTATAATACAGTAGTTTTTCTTATAGAATAAATAACCACAATGCTCAGTTGCGTATGTTAAGGGCTCATTATTTTATTTAACACATTGAATGACCATTTTCAAGACCATCGTCTGAAAAAAAAGTTTGAATAACCAATTTTCAAATCATTAACTCGGTCTTCTTCATATAAATACATATATGATGTATACCTTTAAAGTAGAACCTATCATGAAAGAATTGATGCTCTATATACAAAAATAGAGCAATTATATAGACAACTAAAAAGATGATAATAAAGATTGTAAAAATACAATACTTATTATCATCAGTTTCTCAAAATAAGGTTTTTAAAATAAAAGAAATGTATTATTCCTTGCTTAAAACCATGTATTTTCAAAGAATGAAATCTTATTGTCAGAGGAATACAAACAGATAAGTTGGTAATGAAAATTGCGAAAAGTCATAATTTGAAAAGTTATAAAAATAATATAAGATAAAGACAAATATAAAAGAAATGTCCAATGCAAAGAGAAAGGTTGAAACTATATAAGAAAAAATATAGTTCACCGTTGAAGGCGTCATGAAAATTGTAGCAGCAGGTTAAAAAATTGCAAATCAAGGAAAGATAGGCGTATAAAATTGTAACATCTGTTCAATAGTTGGAAAAGGTTTCAATGTAAAAAGTTTAGGCTGTAAATACCGACTTTTCTGCGTGTATTCCTATGACGATAAGATTTCATTCTTTGAAAAGTCATGGTATAAAGAAGGAATAATGAATTTTGTATATTTTAAAAACCTTGTTTTGAGCACATGTTGATGTAATATATATTGTATTTTTATAATCTTTTATTAAGCATCTTTTACTTGTCTCTCTCTCTCTCTATATATATATAGAGAGAGAGA